>VZTJ01005114.1:183499-340084 GCA_013397795.1 Orthonyx spaldingii | reverse complement strand
TTATTTTACTGCAGTTGTATTAAAGCTATTTGGAACAGTGTTCATTAGCCTTCAGCTCTATTCAGTTTTCAGTAGATGAATATGTTAATGTTACTTACATAAATTAGTGCTCCTCCTGAAAAGTTTAAGATAGCTGAAAATGAAGAATAAAAATATATCAAGAAAGAGCAGAGTAAGAGGATCAGAGGAGCAGGCGGCTGTGACAACCTGTTGGAGTTGCTATAGTCACAATGGTTAAGTTTATAGTAACACAACTAAAAGTTCAGATCAGAACAGAAAAATTATAGGAAACAAACACACATTTAATTGCCACACATTTAATGTTAAACTGTCAATGTATTGTGAAACTTGGTTGATTTGTCAGTGGTATTAAAAATTCCTCTGGACTTTTAGGCCAGTGTTATGATTTCAGAGTATTAGAGTTATGATTTTTGATCTATGCGTATTAACAAGACTAAAGAATCATCTTTTACATGTTGGCTGACTCAAGATAGATTTTAGGAATCAAATCTGTGAACAGATCTTTTTTTGTTTGTTTTTGTCAGCTGGTGAAAGAAAGGAACATGAAGTATTCTTACTATTCTAATAAAGGATATACAGTGTTCAAGGGTACACTGTAGTATCTTCTGTGGTGCACGGAGGCTGAATTGTATCAAAGTGGCGAACAACACTGAGAGGAGGCTAGAGTTTAAAATCAGAATTTTCCTTTCTGGTTTTGTTGTATTTCCACCAAGGTTTATGAAAACTGCTGCTTCTGAATCTTCTGGAAGCACTTATAATGCCCCTAATATATTCCTAATTTTCGTGGAGATAATTATACCTGACTTAGATGGCTAGCACAGTTCAAGGCAAATGGTCTGAGGACTTGATATATATGCCATATTTCTATTCTTAATGATAACATTTCTCCACTACCAAAGAATACAATCTTTCATTTTACTAGGTGTATTTAAAGATTACAAAACTTTTGAAGGAGAAGAAAACTTTTGAAGAAGTGTGTAAATCTTCCATTTCCCTACTCAGTTTGGTATGAACAGCAAATTTATTCAGGGTATGCTTGATCCCATCTTCCAGACCACCTATGAATATAGTAAACAGTGTTGGGCCCAATATAAAGTCCTGGGGGACCCCACTTGTGACGAGTTGCCACTTTGAAAAGGAGCTATTTGCCACCTTCCTCTTGGTGCTACCTGTCCGCCAATTCCCCACCCACCACACAGACCACCTGCCTAGGTAATAACCCATACATTGCTCTAGAAATAGGCTGTGGGAAAATGTAGCAAAAGCCTTGGAGAAATACAGATAGACAATGTCCACCACACACCCTATATCAAGCAAGCAAATTACTTTGTTGAGGAAAGTGACAAATTTTGTCACTCATGATTTTTCCTTGGTGAATCTGTGCTGCTTTTTTCCCATCACATGCTTCATCTGACTTGTGATAACCCCCAGGATGATTTTTTCCATAACTTTCACAGGGACTGAAGTAAGACTGATGTTATTAATTTTGTCCCAATCTTCTAAGACATAGCCTGATCTCCACAATTCCTCAAAGAAGTCCCCTTCCCTTACTTTTAATGAGGATGAACTAGTTTTGTGCTTCCAGGAATTTTTTGAAAATTTCTCAACTCTTGCTACCTCCTTTATCTTCCTCAGCCATAAAATAGGAATAATATACTTTGAAATCAAGATAAGAGGACAAGTCATATTTGACAGCTGTTCATTCCATTTATTTGTAAGGAATCCACAACTACAGTAACTACAATATTTACTATATTTTAGCAGAGATCTCTGGGCCACTGTAAATCCTACATATTGAAAAAAACCCAAGTACTGAGTCTGTGTACAGAAATAGGTAACTGTTGTTAACAGGGGAAGAAAACGTAGCAAGCTGTAAAGTAACAGATATAGTAGGATTGCCTATAGGCAGTGGAAGAAGCAATATCACATCCTTATGATATGGTTGTTCTGGAGCTGTAGGTGTCAAGTCAACCACAGGACTCTGAGATCTTAAATCCTGAACCAGTTTCAAGACTACTACAGCAGTGAGAATATTGGTTAAAACTCACAGCTCTGAAGTACAAGGGAAAGAAGACAAGAAATACTTCCAAAACTACGCTAAAATTTAAATGAATAATTTTCAAAGCAATTCTTTTTTCATTTAGATCATATTAACTATTGACCATTTTCATTATTTCTGTTGTAACAGCCATATTTCTGATGTTAAACTATAAAAATATAATTATTAAATCATCTTAGGAGCAGTTATAACATTACATGGGAAGTACTTTTTTTAGAATTATATAACTAGGGGGTAAAATCTGGATATATGCAGAAACACAACAGTCTTTTTATCCTACATTCATTCTTGACCTAGCTCACATTAAAAGCAAACATTATAATCAGTACAGGAAACTAGGTTCCCATCAGGAATTATTTAAATGAGCACTTACACATTTTCTGTAAATATATACAGTTATTGCATGTGAAAACAGCAAGAGAACAGCACAGTGCTCTCATTAGATGCTGATTGATTTACACCAGGTGTTGGTACAATTTCAGTAACTCAACCTGATCATTATGACTCAAATGCTGAAGTTGAAAAGCAAAGGTTAGCCCGTCCACTCTTACAAACATGCTCATGGTACTGAATCCAGAACTGGGAAGGGAAAAGCTTTCCAAATGTCTTCCACTGGGCTTTGTATCAGGCCAGCTGGACAAAAGTTTGCAACATTTTTGCGGTTGTGTAGTGAGATTTTACAATTATGCTCTTCACATTTCTTCAAAACTGTTTTATCAAATTCTTTTCTGAAAATCAAAACCTTTAATGACTGAAGCAATCATTGCCACTAAAATCTGACTATTTTTCTACTAATATGTGAGGCAGTGGAATCTGACAGACATCCCCTTAGTTTTTACTCCTAACAGTAAAAATGTCTTTTGAGAGTGAAATAGACAAATAAGACAGAGAGAAATGCTAGAAGCATATATAGCAAATAAGAGTGGCATTTTGCCCTTTTTACATAAAAGCTTTATTGACCGTAGTGGCAAGACAAAGTATAAAAACTGTAAGGGGCCAGCTCATCTGGTATAAGTCAACATCACATGTCAAAGCTCAAATGAGGACATTGCAAGTTTGTTTTGAAGATCACTGATATTTATCTAGTGAGTCTACTTATTCTGGAATACAAGGGGGAAAAGGGAAATCAGGGACATTGGTCTGAAACCTTTATAAATTACTGGAAGTATTTCAATTTTTACCTTGAGAGGTAGAAATTTATACCTTGGAGCCAACTGATTTTTATTGTTCTTCAGATACCAGCAAAGAGATTGCCATTTTTTATTTCATGAAATAAGGTTAAAGCAGTTTGTCTTTTAGAGGGTGAGTAGAGTTTGCAAGACTATGTGCTAGAAAATCCTTAAGTAAATAAAACCCTAAAGTAAATACAATCCTAATTCTTTTTTCTCAGTCCTCTATTTTTAGGCATGTGTAAGCCCTGAATGGATGTGTGCTCTGATGATAAAACCAGTAAAATACAAAGGGCTATATGAAAACAAAGGAAAAAAATCTATATATTTTAATTAAACCCAATAATCTAATACATAATATTTTGCATACTTATTTATTATATTAATTTTAATTTTCTTCCAAGTTTTATAATTCTTAAATTAATTATAAGTAATAGGAAAGGTGATTCATGTTTGCAACACTCAAATATTAAATTTAGGGAGATTAATATAACCAGTTTCTGTTACTCATTCTTAAAGTGGTATGTCTGTCTGTCTGTCTATCTATCTATCTATCTATCTATCTATCTATCTATCTATCTATCTATAAGTGGACTTACCAATTTCAGGAAAAGTACCGTGTTATAAAAGATTGTGGAGTAAATTGTGAAGGTCTGTGTAACAGAACCAATTTATATGATCTGAAAACGAAATTAATATAGGAATTCATACATACCAAACTCACTGAATTTTAAAATATTTGTTTCAGCTATGATGACTAATTATTTACACTGAACAACAGTTATAGTCTGCATATTGAAGAAGTATTTTTTGTGAAAATAAAGAATAAAATAAATCAGGGAATTAAAAAAACCTCTTTGACAGCAGAAAAACCTGAAAAAATTATATTATTTTCTTAGTAATGAGCTATTTTCTAAGACAAATGGTTGGAAAGTAATAGAAATGAGTCATCCTTACACAGAAGATTGAAAATATTCTAATAAATGTTGATAAATTATTTTCTAAACTCAAATTTAGCACTGAGATTTTTTTGGGGAAAAAAAAACAACAAAGAAACCAACTCCCAAACCCCAATAGTAACAAAACCATGACACCTATCTATTCCATTGTTCTGACATTTTTGCACCAAATTCTTTTTGTAAGACTTTCTAGAAATCAATGCATTGACCTCATTGGACTTTGCCTCTACCTATATATTTATTAAGTCATAAAAATATTCCAATGTCATGTATTTTCACCTGTGTAATTACTGTTTTCTTCATTAAAAGGTATAAGGTATGCTAAGCAATCTACCAGGAAGAAATATGAAAACACTTAATATTACCTGTCACAGGTAGCCTTATCACAGTTAATAAGCTGCATAGCATTGAAAATCCAAAAATTTTATTAACATATTACCTTTCTTAGCACTTGCTTGCTCAATAAAATCCTTTATTAGTTTTCACCCCCTGAAATTACTTACTGTATTCCTCAATTTCATTAAGAGGCATTATAGCTATAACAGAAAGAAGCAAGGAAAGAAAGGAGTGCAGCAGCAAGAGACAATCACTACAAATAACTGCTGACTGGAATAATAAATGACACTATGTTTATATCCTCATGGTGACTAGAAAGGTGAAGAATTAAAAATATTTGGTACTTTTATTTCTCAGTGGAAGACAGAAAGCTATAATGATGTGTTAAGCACGCTATTTCAGGAAAGAATTAGTCATACAAACATCTTCCCTCTGCTTTCTTTTTTTTTTTTTTCTTTCTTTTGCATTTGTATTTAATTACTGTGGATATTCATTCAGTGAAAAGCACTAACAGTTTACAATCTTCCTGGTGCCTGAAACAGAAGAAAGTAATTTAATTTTATTCTTTTTTTTTTTAAGAAAGCAAAATTCAGAAGAAGCTTTCATGATTACTTATCGAGCTTTGTTACAATGGTCTGAATTTTGCTGTCTTAAAGATTTGTGCAAGTTTTGTCAAATTCAGTGGGAAAATCCCCAAAATCAGCGGCAGGTTGCTGTGATGATCAATACTGATTTAACAACACTTTTTCAAGGATTGCAGTTTGAGCAAGGGGCACACTGAATAAAGTGACTAACAGCAGAAAGAAATTTCTAATTCTTTTATACTAATTAAAGAAAAAGGCATTCTGGAGGAGAGCACGCCCACCAGCTACTTATAGAAACAGTATGCTAGACTGGACTGTGAACTAAATTTCAATCATTGTTGGAGACACAAAAACTATATGTCTTGTCTGAAATTAGTTTCTGAAAAACAAAACATTGTGTTCAAATATATTCATCAGCTGTGAAGTAATATATGTAAGTTGTTTTATATAGACTTCAAGAACTGGAAAAATAATTGCAAACAATATTCCCTTCAGAGTATAACTCTGTGTGCTAATCATTGCAATCCTATGCTGGCCCTTCTGGTTAGACAGAAAAGAATGAATGAGAACTACGAAATGCACCAATTCTCTTTGCTACTGAACTTTACTGTTATTCAGCTTATCTTCACTGTGTCCTCTCCATGTCAATATTCTGCGTATGCCACCATTTTTAAATTACTCTGAGATTACTTAGGATAATAAAAACTTTTAGGAAGGGACCAGGAATAGATTACCATACATTTTATAAATTAAGAAAAGCACTTTTCAAAGTAAAATAATACAAAGAATGCAGTAATAGTAAAAAGTAGAAATAGAATTCAGAAGTCTGCTACTGTTTGAAAGTAGCACTCTAAAATTTGGTGCAAAGAAATGGAAAACTGTGGTGTCATGGTTTTAGCCTAGCTGAAAACTAAGCACCATGCAGCCACTGATTCCCTCCCCTGAGTGGAATGGGGAGAGAATCAGAACAGTAAGAGACAATGGATTGAGATGAAGACAGTTTAATAGGTAAAGCAAAAGCCACACATGCAAGCAAAACCAAACAATTCCTTCACCACTGTCCGCGCGCAGGCAGATGTTCAGCCATCCCCAGGAAAGCAGCGTTCTGGCACATGTGATGGTTACTGGAGAAGACAAATGCCATCACTCCAAACATTCTGTCCCTATCCCCACCCCACTTCCTCCTTCTTCTCCCAGCTTTATATGCCCAGTGTGACAACATATTGTTGGGGTTATCTCTGTGGTCACTTGTGATCAGCTGTGTCCTCTTCCAGCTGCTTGTGCACTCCAAGCCTTTTGTGCTGGTGGGGTGGTACACAGAGCACAAAAAGCCTTGATGACTTCCCCAGCAGTAACAAAAACACCCCTGTATAATCAACACTGTTTTCAGCACAAATCCAAAACATGGCCCCATAATAGCCACTGCAAAGAAAATTACCCCATCCAAACCGAAAACCTGGGAACACAGGAACATACAGCATTGAAAGTTCCCATCTAGAAGGACTATTTCGGCATGTTCTGTTAAGGGAATATTTCTTTGTATTTGAGGACAGCTGTAAACAACTATCTAAACAGAAGAAAAAAGAAATAAAAATAGATATTATGTCTGTCAAATGTGTCTCAGTGTGAAATCATTGGAAAAGAGCGAAATAAGGAACGTTTTCTAATACAATATAAGGTGCCCTATCAGAAGGGAAAAAAAGAGTAGACTTTTTTTGTGTTAAAATCATTGAAGTTGCAGTTTGATAGGATTTCTTACAGAAGGCAAGCTAATTCAAGGATTCCTAAATACCTAACAGATTACAATAAAAATTTAGGCTACTTCTAGAATAATTCTTTCCCCTTGCTTTGCCTTACCACACCTTGCCTTCCTTTGCTTTCCTTCCCTCTTTTCTGTCTTTCTCTTTTTATCCTATTCTCCCGCTCCCTCTGGGCACCTCTTATTGAAGTAATATTTTCATTCATTAATGGTCGCTATGTACAACTTAGAATACAGAAGGAAATGCAAGTATGTGGTAGTGTGCCGGCCTGGCCTGGCCACTCACCGCTCTGCATTCCACTTATCCCTCCCCTGTTCGCCCAGGACTGGCCAGGTGTCACGGGCTCGTCATTTGTCTATTGGCGGGCCTCTCGCCCTGCCCACCAGGGAGAGAGGGATAAAGGAGGGAGGCGAGAAGGGGATGGGATCAGTCTGGCCACGTTGTCCACTACACATCTGGTTATCGGTTTTTCCCTCCATGAGGGAGATTAAAGGACTCTGATAAACGCAACTGGTACGTCTGTCTTTGCCTGCCCGGAGCAGCCACCGCCCGGCCCGGGATCGGAGCTCCCAAGGCAGGAGCTACTGGGGCTGGACTCGGTGGCCTGGAGGAGCCCATTGAGGAAACAGGAAAGCTACACAAGTATACAGTGATTTGATTAGACAGTAACTCCATTTATCAAGCTGTATTGGAAGTTTCGATTATTCTGAAAGGAATTCACAAAAGGATCCAAGGAAATACAAATATCGAAAGGAGGGAAATATTAAGAGAATCTGACAACAAAGAGTAATTTGATGGAAGTTTATCAAAGTAACATGATCAATGAAACCTTAATGCGCTAGCAAAAATGCATCAAGTAGGTTTATTAAATTATGCTTTAATAAACCTCAGCAAAAACGAAAACAGAATTAAGACCATATTTTTTATTTTTTCTGTACTGTCTTTCTTCTTTCCTGTGTTCTGGGACTCATCTATGATGGTGACCTGTGTCAGTTGCTCCCAAAAATTTGTAAAAAACCTTTACCATAAAAGAATGTCATAACCTGCATAATGAGAAGCCTTTCTAACCCTTTGGTTTAAGAAATATATCTCGGCTTACAGAAACTTCATCAAAAAACCCATTTCATTTTAGCAGAAATGTTGATATTCTTTGAGAGCATATGAATAGAAACATGGTTTTCTGTGCCTTTGTCACAGTGCCTGCTACTCATATTTTCAATGCACTTTCTATGGACCCTCTTTGTGCTTATGCTTTTTCTCATTTTCATCTGAATATTTCAGTTTTTATATAATTTATGGGCAGGGTGACCAAAAATCATTGGCGTTCAAGGTGAAGCTGTTCTTTTGGTTTACATAATATCTCTGCGACATCTCTAGCATTATTTTCAACTAAGGCTTTTATATATATGCAAACAATTTTATTCTTGGTTCATCTCTGATGTCATGCAGTTTTCTTTTTTTCATCTGCTCCTCCCCTGAGTTCTACAGCTAAATTGAAGTTGATAGTTCAGTAAACTCTTCCTTTACTCTACTAGATTTACTTGAAATCATCACAGTCATATTGGCACAAGCTAAAAAATAGTTTGACTCATGTGCAATCATTCTGCCCTTCTGTTCTAGATTATTCTGTTTCAGCAGAGACTTCTTCCAGTTAATTCCTATTTTTTCTCCTCACTGTTTTTTTTCTACACTTTTACTTTACTGAGAAATTAATATAATACATTAATTTAGCACCTAATGAAAAGAAACCCCAACACTCTACATTACTGAGAATATGACATGAATGGGTTCTGATTATACAGTAGCTGATTCCATGTTTTCTTTTCCTTACTCTTAAGTCTCCATAATAAACTAATAATATAATTTTTTTGGTTTGGTTTGGAGTTTTGTCCTAATTTAAAATAGACAGCTACTTTTCCTGTTTGTGAAAGTGTCTTGAGTATTTGTAGCTCTGAAGAAATAATACATGCTACCTGTGAAAACGTCACTTCCTTTCTGTAGAGTGCCAAAATCCTTTCTTTTTCACTTAATAAGGCTTTTGTATCAAATGAAAAATGCTGGCTGATGCCCAAATACTCATCACACATATCTACATCAAATGCAGGCTAAGGTTATGATTCAAAGCCTGTTTCAGTATGGTGATTTTACAGGACACAGGTCAGAAAGTACAGCTTTGTAAATTAAGTTTACTCTTGCAAAATCCTAGACTTCTTTGTAAGTCTAAGTGATATTTTATTAAAGCAGTTCCTGATCATAAAAATGCAGAAGATCGCATTTTCAGTTCTTTGCAGACTTCCAAAAAGACTTATTGTAAAGCTGTGAATCATAGACAGTGATTCCAACTTATTGAGAAAAATCTCAATAAGAAAATTGTCAGTGCTGGGTGTGCTGTTGTTCAGCTTTCACACTTGTTCTTGGGGACTGTTGCTGCTGCCTGTTCACCACTACACATAGCACAAGTGTGCATTCAGAATGGTTCAGTATTCCATGCCTTGTGATTTTCTTGTAGTGCACTTGTGAAACCCAGCTCAGGTGGGAAGTAGCATTATAAATCACTCTCCATAAATCTCATCCAGATCCTTAGGTAAGGACCTTGGTTTTAGCAAGAGAATGCACATTATATTACCTATTCCGTAGTAGTACATTGATGAGTAAAACAAGAGTAATGATTTTTCATTTATTTTCATATAAGGCAAGGACCTTTAGTATTTCATGTTAGATTTTATTTTTCTTTTTAATCAAAATTTAAGCAGTTGTACCTAGGAAGATTGCTGCCAGGGAATCTCTAGCTGTAAAACCCACTTGCAAACCACCAAAATGTACATTTTCTTCAGCTTCATGTACATCAAGGCAAATTCAGTTTCAAGGAGCACAAGACAAAACTGACTTTTTAAAAGTTAATCTAAAGTTACTTGATGCTGATTCAAAAGAGTAAGACATGCTTGTTTAGACAATAAAATGTTTTTCGGCTTGGTCCAGGTTCTCACAGAAATTAAAACTCATGGCAAATGTACAGAATTTTATGCTTCACCTGCCAGTGGCACTTTTCTAATTTTGTTTCTTGTAATGTAAGTAAATTACAGCTTAAAGCTGGAACACTAATATACATACAGTTCTTTTCACCATTATGGAAAAGCTGCACTCCACTGAAGACAAATCATGTAGCAGAGTGGTGAGTTCTTTCTAAGAAACCACTTAACAGAGCAAAGTGGAAAAGTCTGTACCCCAAAATGGTATTGAAAAATAATGTCTGTATTCCTGGGATGTTCTGGAGTACAGGACATACAGTGCTAATGCAGAATCCCAAGGGACTATGCTTGAGGCAGCAGCTTTGCCCTCTGCCTTTTGTCTCTGTCCATGAGACAAGTGTAGGAGAGGGGAAATGCAGCTCATGTTCTGACTCAAAATGAAGACAGGTCATCAGTTTCTGCCTGCTGCCACTTGTCCTAATGTTTGGCACCACTGAGAAGAGCCTGACTCCATCCTCTTGACACCTTCTCTTCACATACTTACAGACGTGGATGAGGTCCTTTTCAGTCATCTCTTCTGAGGTCTTAAAGTCAAATATTGGGGCTGAGTTCAGGTTAGCTAGACAGAAGAAGCCTGTCAAGCAAGCGGATGTAAACCTAACAGGTTTACAGTGTGTTGCTTTCCATGCAAGAAAGCTAATTAAAGTGTAGTCATATTAAAACTGAAAGGAACTCTACTACAAAATGCTTGCATGTATTTACTGTATGGAAAATGAAATGGAAGGCTATATGGAAAGACATGGTTCATCTGTTGCAATGGTGAAGAGTATATCAGTCATCTGAAGCCGAAAAAGTGCCTCTGACATAGGAACTGTAAGGCTCTGTTCAGAGGTGCTTTGCTTTGCAGTACATCAAATGATTGTGATGACACAGACTAACATTAACCAAGAATGTCTGTATTCAGTACTGTACCCTTCTGCTGCAGTTTTGAATCACCTGCAAATTGATGCATCACTTTCATTTAAAGAAGTAACAGAAGACATAGCCTGCAGTCATGAACACACTCCAGAACTGTTCTCAGAAGCACTCTAATGCAATAAATACAATGTTGAAGTCCTCAATTTAAAAAAAAAAAAGAAAAGTCTTTATGCACTATATGCACAGAGTTTGTAAAAGTATTTAGAAAGGCTTTGGATGTAAATATGTATATAGAACATTCACTATATGGACCTATCCTGACAACACAAAATTGGTTTAGATAGCAATGAACTGCAGTGAATTTTCTCTTTACTTTCAATGAGCAGTGTTTTATTTGATAATTTTATTGTGAAAAACCCTTATTAATTTCCCTGAACTAAAATTGTAATCAACAACCAATTTTGAATTACAAGATATTCTTTTGAACAAAACCCCAGAGCAACTCACCACTGAGGAGTTTTTTGCTAATTTCTTTAACTCTGTTAACTTATAAATTGATAAAGTAATCAAATCATAGACTCATAGAATAGTTTGATTTGGAAGGGACCTTTAAAGATCATCTAGTCCAACTCATTTGTCATGGGCAGGGATACGTTTCAGTGTTTAAGAGATATTTGTACAACATCCCTAATAACATGATCTAGTTTTGTGTCAGCCCTGAAGTAGTCAGGACCCTGAGATGGATCTAATCAGGTCTCATGGACTTGTGCACGTTCAAGTTCCTTGGGTGATTTCAAATCTGATCTTCTCCTGAGATGGGTTTGGTTTCACTTCCCAAGGCATTGCCTTGAGATTCAGGGCCTAGAGATGTGTGAAGACCAACTGCTTTTGAAAATTGAAACAAAACTGTTGAGTTTCTCAGGTTTCTTAATATCAGTAGTCACTAGTTCCCCCGTCTTATTTATTGTTATTACATTAAAACTTGAGGTTCAGAACAGATGTCTCTCATCACCCATCCTAGAAAGGACCATTTGCTGAAAAAACCCCACAACTGTCTCTTTTCTTTCATGCAAAATATTTTCTGATTTGTAGTGGTAATGTCATAGAGAATGTAATTAATTTCAGCACAGAAAAAAAGAAAAACACAGATAAGAAAACTGAGCTATTTTTGATCTAGTTCTCATCACAGACTAATTCCTTGTGGATGTATTATCCCATTTGCAAAAAAGCCATATCATTTGCCACAATTGAAAAGCTTTGACTGAGACAGGGGCACAACTGAAAAAGCTGGGATATTGTGGGTTAGATGTGTACTACCCTGGCAGAACTTACATCACAAGCTAATCCCCCATAAAGACCAACTACTGTCCTTGAATGTGTATGATAAAAAATCCTATTAAGTTCTGTGAGAACTGGTTATTCAGTTTTAGGAGGATGGTTTTCCTCATGCTTGTCTGGACTTGGCAAAAATCACTTGTCTTTATGACCACTACTAATAAGTTAGAAAGGAAGAAAATTTTTCGTGTAAGAAGTCTTAAATGAATGGAATTTAATCCTAAAGGTACCATAGCATTGGCTCTGACGACAATTATTTAACGTCTTTAATGCAACTCTTTATATAGTGCCTGGTATTAAAACTTATGTATGCAAAATTATTTATAAAATCAAAGTGATGCAGAAGAAAGAGATGAAGGTACATAAAATTATTAATTTCATTAATGAATTCCATTAAATGAAACTTTAGGACAGGTATAAATACATATAGAATACATCTGTGTGCTGATGTCGTTTGATTTCATAATAATGAAGCTGATTTAAAATGTCTACTAGTTTCTAGAATAAAGGGGTTTTTATTTTTTGTTGGAAAATAATGGAACAGTAAAATTTGAAATAACAATGAAGGAATTGGGTAATAAACTAATATTTATTTAATGGTGACAGGTACTAGTGGCAAAGGCTTTTACCTAGAGCTGAGAACTATACAGACTGAATTTCATCCCAGACAGAGAATCAATACACCATTAAAGTCTGTTCCAAGATCTTCCATGGCATCTCAGAAGTACATTGATATTTTGCTGGTCTTCTAAATAAAATAAAATGCAGACCATCAATACACACGTTTCATTTTGGGCTTAAATTTATGCATGAAAATTGTCTTGGTGAAATCCATGTTCATAATTGCATCCTTTACCCATAAACGACTTATGCTCAGCACCTTTAAGGTGGCACTCCATGAGACCAACACAATCACCCTACTACCTGGTATCACTGTAGACCAATGTGGGCAAACTCAGAAAGGCAAGAAGTAGTGAATTTTCAGGTTAACCTGGCAGAGACACTTCTCAGTTTCCATGGTTCAGTTCTTACATCCACAAATAAAGAGCTATTCAGGACCTTTGAGATTTGTGGACAGAAAATTGGGATAGAACAGCTGAGTATGCCATTAATATAATATCCAGGCCAAAGTGCTATTTGTTAGGAATTATGCCATTTACACATTAATACCTAACACAGGTTTTCAGATATTTTAATCGACCTTATTTTGAAGTGCATTCAGTCCCCACTTGACACAATACAGCATGGAAATTACGTGTAAGTAGATGAATTAATTGGATCTAAAATATTGCAAATATTGCAAATATTGTTAAAGGGATTGATCATGAAAAATACACATTCGCAGAGATATTTTTCCTGATCCTTTTCTTTTTCTTTTTTTTTCTTTTTTTGCATGGATATAATAAAAAACCACAATTAAAAGTACTTACAAGTATTTTTCAATTACAAAGAGAGCCTCAGGAGAGTGTTTTGGGTAGTATTACACATGATGGTGCCAGTTGCCTGGCAGTTAGCAAATGTGACACCTATCTACAAGAATGTCTGGAAGGAGAATCCAAGGAACTTCCCAGGTGCCAGGGTGCAGTGGAGAAGATTATCTTGAGTGCCATCATGTGGCATGTGTAGAATCATACAATAATTTGTGTTGGAGGATATAGTTGCATTAAGTGCAACTGTAAACAGCACCACCATACTCATGATATTAGCCAATCTCCAGTCAACTGGGCTGTCCCCGGCTGGCCAGGGCTGCGGGTAAATTATTGAAAGTGGCTTGGTTAGCTCTTCTGCCAGCTCCCTCAGGACCCGTAAGTAGATCCTATCTAACCCCATAGATTTGTGGATATCAAAGTGGCAGAGCAGGTCGCTGAGCATTTCCTCCTGGATTATGGAGGCTTCATTCTGCTCCCCATCCCTGTCTTCCAGCTCAGAGGGCTGGGTACCCTGAGGATGAGTGATGTTGCTATTAGAGACAGAGTGAAAGAAAGCATCAGTGTTTTCGTTTTCCTTTATCACTATGCTTTCCCTGCATTCAGTAAAGGATGGAGATTTTCCTTAGCCCTTCTTTTGTCACTTATGTATTCATAAAAAAAGTTTTTGCACTCATTTATGACAGTAGCCAGATTAAGTTCTAGTTGGACTTTGGCCAACTAGAACCTCATGTGACCTGCTGGCCATGGTTCTTTTGATGCAGTCCCAGACATACTTGGCTTTCCGGGCTGCAAGCACACATTGCCAGCTCATTTTGAGTTTCTCAATCAACCAATACCCCACCAAGTCCTTTTTGTCAGGGGTGTTCTCCACTCAGCCTGTATTTGTGCTTGGGGATTGCCTCAACCCATGCGCAGGAGAAATGCATTTCTGGAGAAATGTGTTTCCATTAACTTGGGCACACAGAAAAAATTGCAAAAACACATAAAATCTCATGAAAAGAAATACCAAACGCAGACCTAGCGGACATGATTTTCTTATTCATGATATGTTAATTGGTTTTGATCTGTGCAAATGTGCATTTTGTTCAGCAGTGTCTATCTAAACTTTAGGCAATTTTTTAATCTAGAGATACTTCCTAACTGTGCCTGTAACTGGTTGCACCCTGCCACAGAGCTAGTGTACATCTCATAGGTTTGTTGCTCTGGTGTTTCCCAGATAAGTCCAGGCAAGCTCATTTCTGCTCCCTGGAGAGGACGGCAGCTGAAAATAAGGTGTATTACAGTAAACAACATACCAGAGAAGAGCTGTGGGGATTCTCCCTCTCTACCCCTTGAGCTCCAATGGAAGCATTTAGGAGCAAACTGAAAGCCACATGATTTATTTTGTAAGACTGGAAGTCTGGTTAAATGTTCTCTGGATAGAAGTATATACAAAATCTGTTGCTAGCTGCTCAGGTTGCATACTCGTTTTTGTGTTCTGTGACTACTTTTCATTGCTCCATGAGTAGTATTCTTTCCAAGCTGTCTTCGTTCCATAGCAATATTGTGCTATGGAAGAAAACACGTGTCTTCATATAATTAAGTGTTATTTTTATACACCAGTGAAAATAAAATATCCTTGCGCATACAAGTTTGCCTGTGAAAGGATCATGGACAAGACTGTATCTCACAGCCAGTGACAAGCATAATCTACTTTCTCCCAATTTTTTCTGAAATCTTCACATTTCTTCCACATCAAGTGTTTTTGTGATCTCCCAAATAAAATCAATCAATCAAAAATTAGAGAAGCCCTTTTTCTCCTCTCGTTTGTACCTTCTGTATTGCTCTTGATACCGTTCCTTTAATCCTGAAAATGACAAGGCAGATTCTCTCTGCTTTTTTTCTTACTTTTCTTTCCTTTGCCAAATGATAAAGTTCCTTTCTCAGATAGCTCAAGTACACTTCTTGTTCTTATCTCTTTTTATATTACACTGGAGAGAAGAAAGGCGTGTCAGAAGGAGTTGAAAATACTTAGCACTAAGAAAGACAAACATCAGGCCAATGTCTATTCATACCTCACAGGTTATTTGTTTTATTGGTTTACAAGGCGATGTACTTTCTCAACTTCTTTTCAAGTAGAAGGATACCTAAAGAAAGAAAGTGAAATTCAAGCAGTGGAGATCTTTTGGCATTATATGTGAAAATTTTCTTCAAGACTAAGCTCCAAGACTTTTCAAGATGTATTATGATATGTCTTATGTAAGGTTACAGTAAAACTAAATGGTGAAAAATAAACCTGATTTACAGAATTCCCAGAGCTGAACTCCTAGTCTACTTGCACAGTTTTGTGAAGGTTAGATTATAGAATGTATCCTAATTTACTGACAAGACACTTCTACTAGAACAGTTTTACATTAGTTGACTTCAAGCTTTTTAGTCTTGTCAAGTTATGATATAGGAGAATAGCTCTTTAAGAAATGTTGGAATTTGAAGTAGTTCTAAGCTTTGCCCTGAGTCAAATTTGTATTTGTTCACAGTTATGTTGCTGATTTCACTGTCATCAAACACTATTGGACAAACACAACTTTGCAGGTGGTAGAAATATAAGACTGAAAATGAATGTTTCATAAGGCATTTTAAATTTTTATTTCTCTCTTCCTCTGTTTCTTTGTCTACAAATGGACAAGAACACAACCCTATCCTCTGAAGACTTGCTCGCACTGTGCATTTTAATAGAATATGGAAGTCTCTGGTTCCAACCAATATTGTTGAGAAGAGCAGTCAAGGGTGTTCCAACATGGTCTTGAAAACTCAGATCTGAAAGCAACATCTTAATGCTGGAGTGATGTTGCTTTTGCAGAAATATGGCAGGCCACTCAAATGCTGAATGCACAAACTCATCCTGATGCAATCAAACTACTGCTAAATTTAGAACAGATTTGGTTTACACTTAGTGCTAATTTCTCTGCATTTTTCAGTTTCACTGAATATTTGTATACCCTAGCAGTGACAACCCCAGAAATGTGAGAATTAAAGATTTAATGCTTAAAGAACTCCTACAATTCCTCTATGGCACGAGAGCATTCCAGAATCTGTAAGAGTTTTCTTTGGCCATTGTAACCATAAAGAAATTTTATATATGAATATATAGATTTTTTTTTAAAGAAATCCATATAAAAACAAAATCTGATAATATGATGTTGAGGACAATACATTGTGTCTTAGCTGTTTCGTCTCTGGACTCCTCTGGACCACCGACTCCAGCCCTCAGTAGCTCCGGTCCAGGGCGGAACGGTGGTGGCTGTTTGCCAGTAAAGACAGACGGACCACTTGCGTATATATCAGCGTTCTTTATTTTCCCTCACGGAGGGAAAAGGATCGTGTATAGAACAAGCTGTGAGATGGTGAACCTGGCAAGAGTCGTCCAGCTCGTCTCTCGCCCAGGTCTCTTATGCCCTCTGTCAGGGGAGGGCAAGGCGAGAGACGAGCCAATAGGCAAATGACTGACCAGTGACATCTGGCCAGTCCTGGGTGAACAGGGGAGGGACAGGTACAAAGCAGCGCTATGAATGGTCAGACCACCAGTGGATCCTAGGTGGTCTGCCCACTGCTACAATACATGATATAGTAAAACAAAACTGTCAAAATAACAATATGTTGTAAATTACCTCATAAGTGTATTAAGAATTGTAAATAACAAGCACTGAAGTTTCATAACATTTAAAAATCACCCAAATTTGAGTACTTTAAATGTAATACTTAAAAATAGAAGCCTAGATTCTCAATTGTTGAAATCCCAGACCAGTAGAAAGAGACTTGGGAAAATAATTTCAGAGGAAAAGAAAAAAACCCCAACCTTGTACTTAGTGGAAGTGTAGAAAGGTCAGAGAAGAAAGGATATTTTATGTTGTCAGTTACACTTACTTGAGGTGAGGTGGTCAACAGGGAACATGTACATTGTGGACTGGCAGCAAGTGAACTAGGAATGGCTTACAGCTGTGATTCAGTGCTAGGCTAGAAGCACATAATTTTCTATCACTGAAATGTACCAGCATTTTACTGAATTCACGCACAGCTACATGAAACATACTTGTATGCCATGCAAGAATGTAGCTGTTGTGATAGAGATGCACCTGAACATTGTGGGAAACATTAAATATTCATTGTTTCTTACATTTATGAAATGACAGCTTTTCACATGGTGAATATTTGTATCAAAGTTTCTGAGGTTTAGTTTTTTGGTTTTTTGGAGGTTTTTTTGGTTGCTGGCTTTTTTTTTTTTTTTTTTTTTTGCTTAATTGCTGTAATTTGCTTTTCTACTTTAAAATACTTTATTTTAATGAACAAATTATTGACTTCTTTTTGCCTTGCTTTCAACTTTCAAAGGAGAAAAGTAACCAATAACATATTTGTTCTGTGGGTTTTCAGATATGAATGCTTGATATTCCTGTCCTGAAATTTTAAAATTCGGACTGTTTTTTAATGAAATAGCTATTATCTTAGTATTTTAAATAACACAGTAATGGTTAATATAAAATTCATTATGTATATATGTGAAATGCCATAAGCAAACTTTATTTTAAAAACATCTTTTGGGAGTTTTTTTAGGGGCATACTCTCCATTCAAATTACAGAAAATTTGTTGGAATTCTTAAGATTTCAGATCCATTGATCCTTTGAACAGATGTCTCTAGAGAAAAGTGAAAAAAAGGTAGCTAGAACTGGTGTGAGGATCCTAGCAATGGTATGAATATGGTGTCAGGGTCACCTGCTCTCAGAGACTGAAATAGTTCATGCCTCAAACATTGGTATAAAGATTTGCTCATTATAACAAAAACTGAATAAAGGAGCTACAACCAAAGAAGCCTCTCTGAAGATGCCTGACTGGGACTTTGGGCTGTAAGTCAAACTACTGAGATTAGATAAAGGGAAAACCCGCTCTTCAATCACCTGAAACAAACAAGGTTGAGGCAGAGGAATGTGTCCACAAGAAAACCAAATGCAGCAGTTTCTTGCCTGGCTGAGTTTGAGGTGGGGGAGACCACAGTTCACAGAAGCCAGGCTTACACAGACTCTCCCCCCGAAACAAGGGGGAGAAGGAGGTTTCAGTGTAACCTCTGGCCAGAGGCACTGAACACCCATTCTCCCTTACACAAACTGGCCCAGCTGTGGAACTCCCAACCCCACAGGCCACATCCACAGGACATTCATGTGAGAGGCAGCTGAGGGGGAGTCATAATCCGTCAAAGACCCCTCAACGCGCTCCCCAGAAGCCTTGTACCACAGACTGCATGTGATGTAACAGGTTCAAAGTCTGTTGTAAGAGACAATGGCAAACTCCCGCCCCCCTCCATCCCACCCCAGAAGGTGCCTGGGTTTTCCTACCTGACCTGAGGGTATATTAACCCATCAGATTCTATGCTATTTGGGGGGACCTTGACCACCAAGAAGACCAGCTGGAGAGGATCAATAGAGCTTCTTTGGGATCCACAGAGTGGTGATATTTTCATTATTCTGCCTCTGTCACCTTCTTTCTGTCGCTCCCACCTATTTTCTTTCTCTTTAGTCTCTCTTTTCTCTCTCTCTTTCTCATATTTACTATCAAATAAAACCCATACTACTGTCACTGGCATATGGTCTTGTTCACTCCTTTAATCAGGCAGAGGCATTTCTAAGAACTTTAATAACTGGACCATGAACACATCATCAATGACAATATTCTTAGTTATTGACACTTTAATTACACCTACTACCACTATCTTTGCTACTTTACCTTTGGTCCATTATAGAAAAATTCTGAAATTCCCTAAGAGGTGGAGTTCCCAAATAAAGTACAAAATGAGCAGCTCAGTAATG
The DNA here is from genome assembly GCA_013397795.1 of Orthonyx spaldingii. Taxonomy (NCBI): domain Eukaryota; kingdom Metazoa; phylum Chordata; class Aves; order Passeriformes; family Orthonychidae; genus Orthonyx; species Orthonyx spaldingii. Next base: position 320,709 of record VZTJ01005114.1, on the reverse strand, counting down.
AGTAACAAAGAGAACTGACAGTAAGGGAAATTCCATTTATTTAATAAGTTTTTAAAATTTTGATGTGACTCACAATGCATTGCTTTTTTGGACATTTCCTTAAGGCTGCTAAGGTGGTTTCCCATTGTCTGAAACAGATCTTATTCCTGCAAAATATCTTGAAATTTCATCTCCAGGGTAATCCCAGCTGACTGTTTTGTAGAACCTATTTTGTTATAAAACCTATTTTTTATCATGCTAGTAAAGCCATAATCACATTGTTATTGTATTATACAAAGTAATAGACATACTGGAATTTAAAAATAGCTGAAACAAAACATAACTTGAAAATTAAAACCAGATTTCTTTGTTTTACTCTCACCTCATTCAAAAAAATGGAATTATCCTTTCCTCAAAAAACCAGTAAAACTAAGCTTTTAGCTTAGCATTTAGTGGAACATCTACCCAGTAAGCTTTGCTTATGTTGCAGACAGCTACCCTGAGGAGTGATTTGAATTTAAATGTGATTCCCTTATTAGTTTCTGCTAACTGCAAATATCCCAGTCTCTTAATTAAGTGGCTGAGTAATGTATGAATGCTCACTTCTTCTTGTCATGCAGAACAAAGTGATGTATTTAGATTCCATGCACAATATGAAATTTAATGACACAGGCAATAGTAATTTAGAAAACCTTTTGGTTTTTATTATCCTTGTTTTTGCTTAGCCAATCTCCTTGTAAGTGTTTGACTGCAGCAATGTTATAAGTTTGCCCAAACACTGGATATTAGCTAATGGATTTTTAGATTAAAAGATAATATGCTACAAATGCATGGTTACCAAAGGCATAATATGTTGTTTATATCTTTCCCCCCCAATATTTTAGAAATAATATACAGAAATCAGAACAGACCTTGATGAAAGCTCCTTTCTTGGTTTGGCACAGAGTCTAGTGTTAGATTCAGAGAGATTCTGAATGGACTAAATAGTGCACTGTAAGAGGTTTTACAAAGAGGAAGGAAAGAAGAAACAAATCAAGCATTTCTTCTGTGCCTCTGGTTCCTGCTAGCTGCAGTGACTTTCTGCAGTTCTCCTGATCTCTTCATAGATTTTATAGCTTATATTCAGTCATCAAATTTCTCTGCTTCTGCTCTGGTATTCAGTACATATATTTTTCCCCAGGGGTATGATGCTAATTTTTCCCTATCCTGAAATTTTTCTCTTTGTCCTGATATTTTCTCATGCTCAAAGAATCCTCTGCAGACTCATAATCTGAATGTACATGTGTGATTTTGTAAAAATCAGAGAAGCACATATGTACAGTAATTTGGAAAGCTGTTTGAGTTGTCAGATTTTCATGTTATTGTCATGTATAACTACACGAACTAATGTTCTGCTGCTTTAGTTCAAGCTCTAGAACTAGGCTAGCCCTTTAATTAGAGCTCTAACCATCTCTCGTATCTTGAAATTCTCATTTAAATTGCCTGAGCACTTTTCTCAACAAATCTTCAACTGTATTCTTGGCAGATTGCTGTTCCTAAATGACGTAGGTTTTAAAACTCCCTGTATCCCAAAGCAGTCTCCAGTATCTAAATGTTTGCCAAAGAAATCTCATGTAAATATTGTCATTTAGGTCTGCAGAGATAGATTTAAATAGTTGTAATTTCTTTTCTTTTTAAGAACTAATAGATGACACTGTTATTTGTATTACAGTGCTTTTTACCAGTCCTGGCTAGGCTCAGGGCAGTATATATTAAATGATATAATATATTTCTATCTTTGGCAGTAGCACTTACTTGAACAGTAATCTCCAAGCTTTTCTTCTTACATCTCTAAAGCTCATATCCCTTTTTATTGAAATGCTCACAATTAACAGAAAAATTGATTGAAAATATGATTTATCACATTTCTCTGTAGCCATTTTATAAATTAGACATGCATTCTAAGCTAGTCATATGAGATTTCTTAAGCCAAAGGGAGGAAATAAGACATTCCAAAACATGATTCATCTCAGCAAATTTAACATGTATTTTAGGATGTCAGGAATTGCTCTCTGGAAGTGTCTACCTGTATGGGCCACAGAGACAGCTTGCTTAATGAATCAGACTAAATACTTCTCATGTGAAACTACTTTGGAAACTATTTTTGATTGTTTATCATTATTTCTACCAAGTATTTGAAGATGGTAAAAAAATTGATGAAATGCATCTTATTTTTTCAGGTGAATTGAGGTCAAACAGGAGACGTGTAACTAAGGTACAAAGTATATCTAGAACACTGTCATTGGACCCCATCCTGTCTGTTAGAAAAAATTTGTCTGTTTTAAAGACTTTGACATAGTTCTTAATTCTTGTCCTCATAAATAACCCTTGGCCTTTGACCTTTGACCACTGACAAGCTCCTTAGAAGAACATAAAAGAACAATTTTCTTTCACTGTATTTTCTAAAAATAGATTAAAAATGCCTAAATAGACCAGTCAAATAAAGAGTGGGAGAAGAGACATTTCATTTTGTATGGTTTACAAACACTTACAAAAGGTGATTGAAAACAGTTAACTAAATACTGTTAGTTACTTTCTTAAAATAGGTTTAGCTAGATTTATAAAATTAGTTTAGTCACATCTGTAAAATAGATTAATCAGAAGTGAAGTGTTTGAGGGTTTGGACTTTTTTTTAAATTTATTTTGACATTTAGGTATTTTCATATGATTCTCCTGCTCTACATCTTGACATAATTTTGGACAATGTTACAAATCCTGATCTATTTAATTTTTTTCTAGAAAAACAATGATTAAATATTCAACCCACATATTTTCTTTGCCTTTGTTTCCACCACAAATTGCTCATCATTATTTAAAGAAAATCCCAGAAATATGAAGATTATGTTGCTGTAAAATTCCACCTAGTGAGAATTTGTTACATAATTCATCCCAGATCTATTTACATAAAGAATATTAGTTCTTGTGTATCTCATCTGTCATTATAAAATACACCCATATTGTGGAGCTTGTGGAATGACTTGCTACACATACTTATTCCCTCAGCCTAGTGCTTAATAATAGAACCAAGAAAAAGTATTCCAACTCTCCTGCCCTTCCTCACAGCAAGGAATTAAGGCAAGCGACACAAATTAGTTTTCAAGCTAAGACAAAATTAAATCTGCAAAAAGCAAGGGCTTATTTGGATCAGAAAGCATGAATCACTGTTTGATTGCACAGTTTGTACAGACCTTGATTTCTTCAAACATTTATATTCTTTCTGCAGTCAAAAATATTCTACCACTGCTGAACTTTTGTAATTGACCATGAAATTCCTAGCACAGTCAACTCAGCAGAAGAATTGCAAAAAGCAGGGCCTTAGAGGCTGACTGACAACACTCCTTACAGACTTTTTTTTTAAAAATGGTCTTTTTCATTAGATTTGCTTGACTATGGCTAGCTTGCATTGTGGTACCTTAAAGTGTTAGACTCACAGCTAGGGTAGAACACAATATTGAAAAAAACCTGGTTTCACCCAACAGCAGCACACAATTCTGGCATAATTCCTGTCGATTTTTCCATCTACTTCTGGCAATCTGAAATTCTGAAGTATTGTCCAGCTTGAACACACCCTCACTATAGACAGGACATTTTGTTGCTCTTTTCTGTACAATGGCAGCTTTTCTAATCCTGGCAGTTTTTCACTTATTGCTCTGTCAGTCACAGTATATTCTAATGTAGTACAATGAACAGTTGCACAGAGTTAACTGACCCCAAATGAGCTATTTCAATTATTAAACCAGTAAAGGTATGTTAGCAATGTGCCCCTGAGGAATTAATTTGTTCTGTTGTGAAGTGCTGCCATGAGATAAAGGAGTGTGCTAATAAGACTATCCTTTATTTGGTAGCTAATTTAGCAGTGAATGCTAACTGGAATACCTGTGCATTGGAGCTCACTGTGGCTCTAAGTACACGTCCTTAGACTGACTGCCTGGAAAGCACTGCTCAGAGAGAAAATCACTTGAGAATATCAGTTTTTTATCTATATAGTCAACTGTTATGTACTGCAGGTGCTTTGACAGTTTGTGCTTCTAAAATTAGTTTGACTTGTTATGCCTTTGAATTCAGGAGCTGACTCAAAAAGTTGGCTGTGTTACTGGCCATAAATTCATTTCTTATACATCCTGTGTACTATTGGCAATTTCAACTGTTTTCTTACATTTCTCTTTCAAAGCTACAGGTTTTCCTGTATAACTAAAAGATATAAATACCATATTAATTCTTTTTCCATTATTCATTTATGTGAGATTTTTTTTGGGGTAAAGGATGACATCACTAATCATACTGGAATGGCATAGATGCAGATAGGGAAAATTAATATGTCCCTTGCATCATTACTGTATTTCTTAACTAGTTCCTGAAATCTAAACGATGCCAAAATCAATTGCTATTTTATTTGTTTGCCACTAGTCAACCTAAAATCATCAGTCTGTGACTATCATTAACATATTTCTTTATGCAGACAAGTAGAAGCCTCAAAAAGTCTAGTGTGTGAAGAATTAATAAGCACAAATAATGATAAAAAGTCTTCCATCAGTGAAGGGAGCTAGTTCTACTGTGATATAACTAGTGTGGTGGCAATATAATGTGATGGATGGTGTATGGTTCTGTAATGTGATACATATCTACTTTGAGAACATGTAGTTATTCTTTTGAGTATATACAGAAACTTAATGGCTATTTATACTTTTTTTTTGTTCCAATATAATAAACATAGTTTGCCATACATTTTAAAAATTAATGCATGCTTCAGAAATATGTAACTACATAGTTTCTGTGAAAAACACACATGTATTGCCAGATAGCAACTAATCTAGGCTGAAAAAGGTAGATGTGACTCTAAGACATATTTCCTAATTGTAAACAAGATTTGAATATCCATCTAAGCAAATCTGCAGTTAGGAATATCATTATCTGAACTAGCATTGTGAACATGTCCCACAGTCCCAACCGAAATTGCAATGTAAACATAGCTTGTGTTGGTACAGACAAAGACGTTTAACAAACCTATCAGGAAATGGAATTTTTTCCATAACTCAATTCCAGTTCGATTTTTATTTTCAAACATTGAAGTACTTCATTTAAAATGTGTCCAATAGATTTCTTTTAGTAGAAAATAACATTAAATATACATGAAAATGTCTCAAGATTTCTTTCTATGTCCTCTTAACTTGATTTTGTGAAATGTGTCAAAAAGTTAAACTTCTATTGATTTGTTTGGATTTTCCCCCATAAAATGGAAAACCCAGAGGGCTTACTTCAGTAAGACATCCTGAATCTGACATTTGACATTCTTATATGGGAACAAACTTCTTTTTCATAATTCCTTACTGAGCCATGGTGGATATATATGCTTTGAAAATCAGAACTCAGCACTTAATTTTGTTATTTTTTTTAACTATGACTATTATCCAAACCACATTTTTAACATCAGTTTTTAAGCATATAAGCAGATATATCATATGCTATCTTAAAATGTTAATGAATATATTTGTCTATATTCTGAGATAAGATTGCTAAGAACATCCACCATGGCTCAGTGCCCTTTGTGCAGCAAAGACTCCATGCACAGAAGTTTTCTTCCTTCAGGTAAAAAAAAACCCAAAGAAAAACCCCAATCATAATATGAATCCTCAGCTTGCAATTATCTTGTAAGAAAAGTGATCAGAGTCACGATATTATCTTGTATCCCACTTTGAATCTTGGGAGCTCCTAATTGTGATATTAAAACAGAACAAGTAACTATTAATAAGAATGAAAAATATTGTTTTTTCTCCTTTTCTGATGAGTTATTTCCTAGAGAACTGAGACATCTATATGCAGGGCATTTGCGATGCATAATTTTACATATTTTCTGTATGTTATGTGTACATGTGCTAATGTGTTATAATTAGCACATTAACCCAAGGCCAATCCAATCTGGAAACATAGGTTGTTATTTTCAATATGTTAGACTTGGAAAACAAGGGGGGTTTGTGCCTGTAAATTTGCTTCCTTCTGCTAAACTTAGTAGGGACTGAAAACACTGCAGAGAAAAATTGGGGATGACCCTGAGAAACTATTCTAAAGGAAGAGTTTAAAAATGCAGTATATATATTTACACATGCAGCTCAGCTAGTCTCCTCCACCAACATGATCCAGGACAGGTACAAAGTCATGGAAAAATTATGTAATGCAGCATTATTTGCTGCAAGAATTGATAACACAAATAATTGTTTACTTAATTTCATTGCTCCTGTCCTTTGTTTCCTGCTGGTTTTTTTGCTTCAAAGTAAGAATTATTCACAAGCAGTAATGTCATTGCAAATGGAAATCCAGTAATATAGGTACAAAAATATTCTGGTTTTATTATATTTCAGAAGAATATGTTAAGTATCAAATCCATTCTGCTAGTAAACAAACATGATAAGTTAAAGCCAGTATGAAATTGGTTCAGCCTCTGCAGTTATGTGCATAAAGCCAGAGAAACACTTACATGGATGTGTCACCCTACATTGCCTTGAATAAAATGGCACATGTTTGTTTGGGGAATCAAAATAAACATGTAGTTTTACTATATGTCTTGAAAATGTTATGTACTCTTTTAATAGTCCAGGTATACTCACTGTATATACATCAATCATTAAAGAACTGTTCTATGTCCAGACACCTGCACACATATACCTACCCTCCACAGCCTCCACTCCCATTCCATGAAAAGGATTTTTATTTAATAAAGACCATTGTAAATATGGTAAAAATGTGTGTCTAATACGTTTTCTGAAAAAGAACATGGATTTTGTGAGGTCTGTTAAGTGTTCAGGTTCAAAATCAACTACTCATTATGTTTAAAACTAGGTTTTATATAATTTGTTAGCTGATTTGTAGACAAATACATCTTTTACCATCTTCAAGAGCTATAACAAGAAACCAGTACGTGGTTACTCACAGGAAATGACTTTCCTTTCTTGATTTTGGAGTGGAGAAAGCAATATATTTCCAAATAATTCAGACTTTGACCTCAGTTGAGATCAAGAATATAATAAAGAGTTTTGTTTGTGTCTTAGAACATTTGACACATACCTAAGATAAACCTAAGAATATAGCAACACAGAGTTAAGGATTATCCACGCTGATACAGAGGTATTCTTCACATTGTTCTAGGGTCTGTTCCACTAATTTATTTGGATTACTCATTAACGCCTATCATTATTGAAACTGAAGGAGGAGTAGTGTCCTATTCTTTTTGGGTGCCTGAAATCCTTATTGTTAAACTAATTTCAGGTAGGAGTCTTCAATCTGGACTTGAAATATAGTGGAGAAATTAAAGTCACAGTGCTGGAAGAAATGACACCAGTATCAGGCTTAACTGTTGCCCTCTCAGTGCTAAGACATTATTACCTGGCCTTTAGTTCCACTGTGGCAAGCTGAATATCTGTTGAACTACCAAGTACTGTCAGAGAAGGTAAAATACGCAGCTTGAATTTAGTTAAGATACATTCAAAATCATTTTAAAAAGAGTTAGTTACCTACTATTGTTCAGACAATGTTTTCTGTGATCTTCTTAATCACACTAACACAAGCAAAAATCTCACAGAACTGTCTTATTTTTGTGCTTTGTTTTACATATATAGTAAAGTTTATTGAAGGAGAACAAAACCAGCACAACCCCTGCTCAGTTAACAGAGAGAAAAGGAGATCAGCAATAATATTTGTGCTAAAGTGGTAGCTATCCAGACTTTCTAAAGTAGCATCTGGTACAGAGGAGAATGAAAGCATTCTGAACCCATAAACCAAGAGTGAATTCAAGCTGGTTTTTTATGGAGCAAGATGCATATATTTCAGATTTGAACATGTGTTTCTACCAAGTTGGTCCTATTAAATAAAAATATATATCATGCAAGTTAATATTTAGTTAATATTTAGCAATTGCTTTCAGAAAGCAGATAACACATGAACTAGCTTGTATGTTTTTGTAATGATAATGATGTAGTGGCCAATTCAAGATGTTGATTACTTTGGTCCCTTAGGTGACAGAAAAGACTGTAAATATTAGTTTCTGTGATAAAATATGCTTTGAAAAAAGGTAATAATACAAGTTATGTCTCAAATTCTCATCTAATGTCAAATCAGCTATTGCCTTTTGCCTTATGTTGCACCATTTTTAAAATGTATGTCAAAGTCTGCCACAAAGTAAAATGTTGATGTGTTCTGTTTTATATACATTATGGAAGAGGGGTAAACTTCTTTTCAGCTAAGTGGTTGTGGTCTGATATTACTCTAGACTAAATTTAGCTGGTTAACTTAAAAATGCCAGTTTGCATTAAGCTTACCTTTTAATAACTTTTATGATAGAGAAATCAACAACTTTTAGAATATTTCTTCAGTTTACACTACTATAGTCGTGACAGTCTGATATACACGGAACTTCATTTCTATTGAGAGTTACTAGAAAATATTGAATGTATGAGTGATCTGTGAATATATATTAAAATAAATTTCTGATAAAAAGCAGAAATAAGAAACTTCAGTGAATAAAGTAATTCTAATAAATCATCCACAATGGAGGCCAGCCTTGATGTATAATACCAAAAAAAAATTGTTATTATAGTAAGAAGGTTAATAGCAGAATATGCCAATTTTGAATGCCATACACAGAAGCTGTTGGTCATGAAAAACATGCAGAAACAACTTAAAATAGAAGTATGTACATATAAAATTAAAATGAGAGAATAGGTTATTTCAAAGAGCTTAGTTATTGTGATTTATATGATAGAGTATCTAATTACAGTTTAGTATGTGTATTTGTCTGTTTACATACATATTTTTGTGTAGGTAAGTGTACACTAAGTCTTCAGCTTTCCATTTTACTTAAAATTTGCATGTCCTCTCAGAATGAACACAACTGATAATAGGGAAGACAAACTTCTCATGAATCTTCTAATTTAGATTACTAGAAAAAAATATAAATTCAAAGTTTTTAGGAAAGTTGCTTGGTATTCTTCATTTCTTGATATCTAAGTTTCTATCTTAGATTACTGATGTATGTAAGTGACATCTGGGGAGTCTGCTTAAACTAGACACCAAAGTTGACAAAAATATATTTTTGAATTCAGGCTTTTACTTAGAATGTCTCTAAGACACACGTGATATTGTAGCTGTCAATGCAACCTCAGAGAAAAATTGTACGTGAACTGGTAGTACATAGAGTGATATCAATGAGATACAGCCTAGAAAAATACTGGAATGTCATACAAAGCAAATAAGTAGCAGGCAAGCAACTCCTCCCCTGTATCCCACTCAAGAAAAAAAAAAACCACAATAAAACATACCAAATATGAGCAACTTAAATAAAAAATAGGAAACCCAGAACACCTAACCCATATAAGTATATATAGACACCATAAGTGTATATATAGGGAGATCGAACATTACTGGATGAAAATTACCCCCAAATGTAACAATATAGCTCCTCACTTTATGTGAGGGAGAATTTTTAAAAGAAACGTTGGGTTGGGCAAAAAATTATTTCTTTGTCCTACTCCTGACTCACGTGTACCACTGAGATTGTTAGGGGAATGCAATTAATATCATCCTTTCTATAGGTATTTATTAAATATCAAGGAGTAATGGACTCAGAAGATACACTGATAGAAAAATGAAATTAAGCAACAAAAACCTGCCATGGCGTAATGAGTTATATTTATAAATTTAGAAGGTAGTTGCAAAGGACATAATTAAATGGATTACAAAATATCAGAACTCCATTGTAATATCTGAACTTCCATTAAAGAACATTGTCCTCCCCAGCCCAGACTGGGCTCCTCAGAAAGTAGAGGATGCATGAGGACAGTGTATCACTGTCCTGCAGACTGGCAATCAACCTTCTAGTTAAGAGGGAGGGTAAAATGACCAAATTCCTTCAAGTAAATGGTGAATCTCCCTCAGCTGTCATTTCTAAGAAAAAACTAATTCAGTGCTGTCATTTCCACCAGTAGTAAGATGCCTCAAGCCAAGAACTCTTAATATAAAACATTGCAGCATAAGAATACCTTTGTGAATTTATTCCTGAGTGCAATCATTTGCAAAAATGTTATTTGTTCCCACTAGTAGCAAATTTAAAAAAAGAAAGTTTAATAGTTTTCATATTAACTTTTTAATATGATTTATTTTTGTAAGAAACTTCATAAAATATTAACTGTTAGAATGATTTTTTCCAGGGATGTATTAACTTATACATACCTAGAGACACCACTGATAATGTTTTGAAGCATGTTCTACAGCACTTATTCTCAGGAGACTTCTGAAGCAGAGTAGAAGCTATTTTCTTGTGAGTTATGACAGAAACTACAGAAAAGAGTAACTACAAAACCCCTACTATTTACCATTATTTAGATGGCTAATTAAAAACATATTCAATACATAATATATGCTTAACGAACAAAATCATTACACAATAATTAAACAGTTACCAGCCAAATATATTATTCTGACTTTCTAAATAATGCAGACTACTGAATGATATGGCTGATAGGGGTTTTATAATCTGAGATGAAAGTTTCAATATAAGATTGAAATGAAGCATTGACTTTAACTATCCACTTGTGTGAACATATTGGACACAGTTCCCTACCTTCTATTTTGTTGTACTCTTTTTTTTTCTTTATAGAATCATTAGATCTAGTTCTAGCTTTTCTTCAGTGATGAATCTTCTGAAATCAATGCCCAGAATTTGGCACAAGGCATCTCTTACTCCTAGGTCCAATCACAGTGATTTTCTCTGATTGCTACTGAAAGGGAAAAATATATGGAAAGATTTGAATTTCCATAGATAGTTTAAACACTGTTACAATCAGTCCAATTGAATATTCAAATTAAATATCCTTGTCTAGAATGTTTTTGGATGAAATTAATATAGTTTATGTGGAAATAGAAAATACTGGATGTAAATAAAGTTAGCCAATACTTTCTATCTTTAAAACTATAAAAATATTATTGTTACTAGTTACTACTAGTTATTATTATTATTATTATTATTATTGATATTTGCATTTGTTTCTGTTCATTCATTTCCCAGTAGGTGTCTCTATACTGCAGCTTTACTGAAAAAGGAGGAAGAAGACTAATTACACAAAAATATTTTAAAAAATTAAGAAAAAATAAGCAGATTAGACCTTACTATGACATCACACAACACCAAAGGGAAAAAAATACTGTAAAGAGAGTCTTCTTATGACCTTTTGGGTACAATCATACACACTTGTATGCAGAACCAAAATAGGCTAAGTAACTACTGATTACAAGAAAAAGAGATGTTATAAATGGTGCACTGAAACACCAAAAACTAAACGCCTGAAGTTTTCGTAACTTCTGTGAAGAACAGTGATCTCTCCAAATTTCATATATATAAATATATAACCTGAAAACTGCTGGAATTTATCTTCAATAGCAGCTACAGTGAAATCTCACAAGGAAAGTGTTTCAGCCTTAGTTGGGAACATAAATGGGGAGGTTACTGAAGACTGCAGGGATCTGGAGGAGTGGAGAGGGAAAAAGTACAAGTAGTAATATAAAAATGTGATTGGAAATAAGAATTCCAGTTTGTTTTGACTCAGAGCAGACTAAAGTAACTTCATTTCATGTGAATCTAGATGCAAAACTTAAAAAAAAATGCTTAGCTGACATGCAATCTTTTTAGAAAAATAAAACTTATGCTTTGATGGATCCCAGTTGTATTTCTGCAGTGATCTAAGTTGAATAAAAAATCTTGGCTTACCATATAAAAGCACTAGTATTCTGTTTAGCATTCAATTTTAATTGCAGATTTTACAACCCAGAACATTCTGAGATGAATAACTGATGATGCTGAACTGAAACAGCTAAATTCCATGTATGATTCACAATCTAGAACTAAACCTTTGAAAAGTTGCATTTTAAAGTCTTGCTGTTCACAGAAATAGTGTTTCAAGGTGAGTAAAAGCTGATAGTCCCCAGTTTATCCATTAATCAATAGTTCACTGAGTATTTGGTAAGAGCTCAATGAGCCATAAAAAGGAACAACATGGCAAGTTTTATTGATTGTCTCATAAAAAGGATAAAGAAGTGACAGATGACAGTCCCAGTTAGACCTTTACAGCAAACAGTTACAGTACTCATACTACATTACTTACAAGAATTTCTATTTTTGGATCAGGAAGTGACAGAAAACCACGTGTCATTTGCATCAAATTTCTTTATTTCTCTCTCTCACACACACACACACATATGCACACAAATAAATCCATAAATTGATTGTAGTTTAAAGAAAAGAGTAATGTGATTAACCAAGATTACATCATCACAGCTGAAATCAGACTCTGATCTTGAATTCTTGTTAAAGAATTTTGTTTTCTTGTACAACATTACATACAAGGCATTTCATGGTATTTATGTTCTTGCCCTCAGTGCATTTTATTTATGGCCTCTCACTGTTCTTCAATATTATTTACAAGGATTCTCTCAAATCCCAATGTGTACTCAAATGTGAAGTTATTCAATAGTTTTTGGCCATGAATCATTGTGCTGTTATTAGGACTTTGCTGCCACATTAATCCTTAAATTTTCAACTTAAGAGCAGGGAGTGGAACTTGGGAAGGTAATGAGTCAGATAAGACCTTTACCTCATAGTGCTGTCAAAATCCAAAAGTCTAAAAGTCACATTAGGGAAACAATATTCTGCAAAAACAAGAAAGCTGTTGCTAAGAAGTAGTTTAAGGGATTCAGCCCGAAGTGGTCACACAGATTCAGATACTTCCATCTAGACTTGTTTTTGCAATATTTCCTTTATGAACTTTTATTGTGCCTTTGAAGTCTCTACTAAATTGCATTTCTCCTTGCTACTTCATTTATCTTTTGCATTTTTACAGGATCATATCTCACTAAGGAATACTGCCCTTTTCACTGTTGCCTGTTCAAATTCACATAACATGAAAAATGTACTTGAAAAACAGTTAGACCTGTAAAGAAGAGCTTACATATGTTTAGTTTGTTGATTCTTCAGTAAAAACTCCTTACTTCCTTCAAACTTCTTAAAAGCAAGTAAAGCATGACTGAGCTTCAATTAGGAAAAAAGCTCACTGACACTTCCTGCTCTAAAAACAGCTGCATCTTTGGTGTAAGAACTAAGTTATTTAAGTTACTTAATTCTTAGAGAAGGTATAAGCAAAAAACCCCTTGAAATTTCTCCAGTTCCTTCTCAATATTACACCTCTTGCAGCACTGAACATGGTCAGTGGGAACAGGGTAAACGTAAGCAGTTCTTTCAAAGAATGGCCTGGAGTGAATAATAGTGTAGCTGGATATCTGTTTCCCATCGAAGGTGTTATACATTGAAAAGGTCCTAATTTGATAGATTGTTGTGGACTTTTTTTCATTTTTATTCTAAAACTATTGATAGGTCTGTTGCAATTTAAATAAATATTTACTTGCTTGTTGCTTAGATGGACAGAAGAGGTTTAGAATCACGTATGATTAGAATTTCAGTCTTTCACATAATTACCTATCCTGGCCATATTTTATTGCTTTAAGTCAATTTCCTTCTAAAAAAATATTTTCCAGGCCCGGGTAGGTGTGATGGTTTAAGTTTGAATTGCTTATTTAATTAAATAGTTGGATTTTTTTCCTTCAAAGACGCCTGTAGTAGCTAGAGTTCATTCAATAAACTAGTTTCTACTCATCAATGCAACAGGAATATTTCAAGATAGACCAAAGAGAAGCTGAGGAAAACAATGTCGTTAACTCACTTGCACAATTGATTTTGTGGTACTGAGCATATAACTTGCCAAAAGGTGACTTATTTTGTTGAACTGTCATCTGATAGGTTTACTTTTACTATGTACTGAATAAAAGGTGTAGGGTTTCTATCTTCAGTTACAGCAGTATCATCACAAGCCAGCACTGAGGAGTGGGCATGCCAAGTTCATGCTTGAGTTAAATATGTGCTGAAGTGCTTTTCTGAATCAGAGCCATAATTGCAGCAATCTATTTAGATCATAATGTGATTCCTTAAAGAAAAAGAAATTCCAGAATGAATGACATTAACAAAGGCAAGATTTCTTTCTTGTAATCTTGTTTCTATGATAGGGTTTACTTCTTCTCTTTTCTATATTCTGGCACAAGTAAGTATATGCAAGGGTACTCGACACAAATGTGTTATAAATTCCATGAAAACTGCAGTGGTTTTCTGTCATTGCTGCATATCCTTATTTAAATGTCCCATGCCACTACTAAGTCAAGGTATCAGAGTATTTGGCAGTGTGACCTGAAAGTTAGCCAGTGAACAGTTTAAGTTAGCACCATTCTGAATCTAGTCAAGTTTTCAAATATATCATCTATAAGAGTACACTAAGCCAGTCAGAGATACTGAGTAACATGACTCCATAGATGGCATGAAGAGGGGAAATAGGATGGAATGACTGACTGACAGTACTGGCAGTCACAAGGGATCTTCCCTCTAGGATGCTTTCTCATGAATATTCGGGGTTTTTTGCCTTCATTACTGCATCAGTGATTCAGCTGCTGGACATCCGTTTGCCAGAACACATCATCTTGTTGTGTCCTGCCAACGAATAAGCAGGTGGCAGGGATGACACGATGCCAACTTTGAGTGCATGCTAAGGAGCAGGCTAGGGGCAACATGACCTACATGTTTTGCATAACACCAATTTATTAACAAAGCTAACACATTTAATCAGGCACTTTTCAGAATAGTTCATCAACCTCAATGATCTGTCCTGGCTGACACAAATCCTGCATCAAGTATCATCGAAGTGACAATGCATTTGAACTGGTTAGAAATCCAAGGGGAAATGAAGCAGAGCAAGGGTGAAGAACAAATTTTTGTTCTTGCATTGTTTGTTAGCCAGAATGGTTAGTAACTGTGTTTTTGAGGAAGGTTGTCTCTGTTGTTGATGAGGGTTTGTTTTTTTTTTAATAAAACAAAGGCATGAACTCTGAAGGGTTGGATGCAGAATGATAAGGCACATGACTAGAACTAATGAGGCTTGCACTGGACAACCTCACGTATTTATAAGAAAAAAATTTTAACCTAGGGAAAGGGCAAGACAATCTGTTTTGCACGTACATGGAATGGTAAATTTCAAATCAGACAGTTGATGATAAGGGACAACTATAGTTATATGTGAAATTTCCTATAACCAGAAAATGTATTGATATTTATCTTCCTTTAGCTACTTTTGAAATTCAGTTATAATTGTATATTTTTCCATTTTAAGAGTATTTTGAAAAATTTGTAAATTGTTTTATGCATTAATACACTAGCAGTACATCTTTAATGTTAAATTCTCTTGCTCAATCTGCTCATTCACAGGCAGACTGGTAATACTGAATTACTGGGAAATTTTTTCACGGAGTCTGAAAAATGAAAGATTATTACCTTTTATCTTTTTTTTTTCTAATATGTTTTGATTACATTTGGGAAATGAGCACACTTGGCCACTGCATGTAACAGCAGCAAACTGGAGAAGAGAAAGCTGAATGTGAATGTTTGTAAGACGGAAATATGAGGAGAGGGTCACACTGGAGAGGAGTTTATCTTGAGTACCTCATCTTTGAAAATAGCACTTTGAAGTGTTTTCTCTAAACCTTTCAAAGGGATAGTGACTGAAAAAAGAGCAAGAGCTAACTAGAGGCTAAGTACTGGGAGGATAAGCCAGCTGGAAGATAAAATTCTTTCTTTGTATCAACTGTGTGTGAGCCCTTTAAAATCTGTCCGATTAGATAGGAGGCACAAGAGTTGAAGTGTTAAACATACAGCATATCCCACTGCCCGAGCTCCACTCTTATGTGCTCATAATGTGAAATGACGGCTCCCCTACACAAGTGGAACTATTAAAAAAAATTGACAATAGCTGTTAATAAAACCCCATCAGAGTGCTTTTTAAATTGCAACAACAAGGATCAATTTTTTAAACCACTGAAATGCAGTCTTTGTCATAGTGAAACCCAGGACCTCTTCTGTAGCACACAGTCAAATGGAACGGCAGGGAACTTCAGTCAAAGAGAATGCAGTTCCTTATGGGACTGGGACAGCCCTGAAAATATAACGACCTTCTCAGAAATATCTGAACTCAATCACCAACATCAGCACTCTTAATAAAGCAAATTTTTAGAACTAGAAATAAAGTGTAAAGCAAGAAACAACTGGAAAATTTCCAAGTCTACAGTTTAAGCATATATTAAGAGTTAAAATACGATAACTGATTTCCCAGACATAATTTATTCAGCCATCTTTCAAAATACTTATTTGCATTTTATGTACTGAAAAGTCAAAGTAGACCTGAAATATAATTTCAGCCACATCTGAGATGCCATTGATACAATCTCAAAGGACAAAATGAAGATTTTCTGTCTCAGCTTTAATGCACATGAACTTCTCTAGCTGCTGTCTGTGTTTCAACTCCCTGCCAGAGTTCAGGAAGCTCTTGGACAACACTTTCAGGCACATGGTGTGATTCTTGGGGTGGGCCTGTGCGGGCTCAGGAGTTGGACTGAATGATCCTTGTGGGTCCCATACAACTCCTATGATTTTATGATTTATTTGTCTCTTTAATGTTAGTGAGAAAATTTCACAGAGGTGTTTCAAACCATTGGTTTCAGAATGAAGAATATTGGCTAAACATGTGAATGATGTAAAAAGGCTGCCAGGCAGGCAGCTGTTGTTTCTAAGGGGTCTTTTTTCCCACAGAAGGCTTTTAAACTCTCATTCTTGTATAACATACTTGAGTTGAAATACCTTAGTGTTGGCAAGAAGTTTTACTTTGAACTTTTAAGTCCATCCATACTTTTCCTCACCTTGCTATTACTGCATTTATGAGGTTTCCATGCATCATTAAAATTCTGTTGAGATTGGTGAGCTGTTCTACCATATTAAACATTATTTTCTCTTTTAGTATTTCAAGGCATTGTTGTAATTTTGAGCCCTCAGTTTTGAAAATTAGTTTTTCCCCACTTATCTGTCCATAATATCAACAATATTTTTATTTTTGTCTCTTTCTATATGCTCTAGATGCTCTAAGTGATGATAGAAAGAGAGAACAGATACATTTGATGCTACTCTTCATGTTCAGCTATATTCTTTTCTTAAGAACATTAACTCTTAAGATTTCATATGACAGAGAGGTATTCCAAAATGTGAGTCTACTCTATCAGACACTTTGGCCTATAAAATCAAAGGTCTAACAAATATCTGTGGTATATTAATTGCCTTTAAAATTTACTCCTACTAATTCTTGAGAAATAATTTGTAGTACTTCTGTAACATGAACATAAAAATAACTGGTCTATGTAGAATTTAATGATTCTACATCCAGTTTTGTTCTTCTTCAGGTTTTATACACATTGTGAAGCATGATCTCTTTTGAGCTTTTGAAATAATGAAAAATTTCAGGATTTTTCCACATTTCCAACTATTGTCATATATCTCTTTTCACAAAGTTACTTCACACTACAGGACATATTTGCTTTGTAGTGTTTTATCTGTTTTATTATTTTTTGCTTTTCCCCATTTTTTATTTTTCTTAGTATTTTATTCTAGAGCTCTTCTTTGGCTAGCTTCCTGGTCTTTGGCTTGAAACACTGAGGCTTGAATTCCATTGTGCATCTCATTTTTCCTTCTTTCTAGTCTTTGTCTCTCATGGAGACTCAGTTCATCTTGAGCTTTCCTTCTTGCATTTATTTTCATTTTGGCAAAGTTAAGATTGTGGTTGTTCTTGATATGACTGTTCAATGTGTTTTTACATTTGTTTGAATATAATCTATTTGATTTTCTTATTCACCATCTGTTGAGCTTGTGTTTGTTAGGTAACATGAGTTTGGAAAGAACTAGGCTGTTCACTAAACACAAATCAATGAGTTTCTCATTGTTTTGATGAAGACTTCCTTCCAATGCTTTCCCAATGTTCTCCTCACTTTTCATTTTAGCATTCTAAAGAGATATTTACAGAAGGTAAATCAGGTTTTCATTTCTTTCAAACAAGTAATGGGGGAAATGTGGGTGTTTTTGTTCCTTCTGGTTATATTTCTATGTAAGGGAACAGTATGACACAACTGATGTCCTTCACAAACTCTTGTTGAGTTTGGTACATATATATTGTACACTTTAACAAAACTGATCAGGGTCTAGCTGAATGATGCTGGGAATGTGATGGTCTTGAAGATCTTGTAGTCACTGAAGCACATGTAGACAAAATTAAGACACCTGAAATGTATTGTGGATTCCTAAATACAATTGTTCAATGTTCTTCCCTATTGATAACATCAACAGTCTGAGGAATTTACTGTTATGAAGTTTTGCTTGTTGTTTTATTTTGGGGGGGAGGGAAGGGGTCAGTTTGGTTTCTTTGGTTGGTTTGGGATTGGTTTGATTTGGTTTGTTTCCAGAACATTAGTATAATGTAGGGAATGATTCAGTTCCTGTGAGTGGCCATATTGCTAGCATGGTAATTTTGTCCCTGATTTATAACTAGCAAAATTTTTACAGGTATATCCTTCATTCACATTTACATATATTTGTATTCATTCAAGCTTGGGAAAGTAGACATACAAAGTAATCACAACAGCAGAGCAATTGTTTTTTAATATTGTTGTATATTGTGGTAATGTAGTTACATATTTAAAATATTTTCCAGCAAGTTTCAACAACACTGTTCATGAGCTTACTCAAAAGAAAATAAATTTTTATACTACTTGCACATAACTTATTTCCATTTCAGAAGAAGACATCTGAAAGTCCACTGACATTTCTTTCATAATAAGGTAATAGTTTTCTCACAACTGTCACTGTTTTCAACTTAAGATGAATGACAGTGAGATTTTGTGAAAGAAATGTCCTGTTGAATTCTAATGAATATAGTTTGATACTTCTATGTAGTTCCCTCATGAGGGTGTACTTGATGCAGAGGCTTTGTCTTCCCTGGGTCTGCCTTCTTGTGGCATTGTCTCTTCTGTTAAAGAGCAGTGCCCCCAGGAATGCCTGCAAAGCAAGTTTCACTGTGGCAAGTGTTAAAATAAAGCTTTGCAAATATCTTGAAAGTTGTTTCTGAATCTGAGCAAAAGTTGAAGTCGTTGCCCATTGTGTCCATGGAGAAACAGAAAACCACTTCAAACTGTTTGAATCTGCAGTTCAAATACATTAAGCACTAGGGAGAGAAGTGGAGTTTTGTACCGTTTGTCACAGGATGCTCATTTTGTGCTTCTTCAGTTTTAAGACTTGTTAAATTAGGGTATAAAACATTCAGCACATATTATCACACCCTTTTGATTGAATTCATCAAGACAAGTTGCTAACAAACAGGAGTAAATAACCAGTTAAGAGGGCATTACAAAACAAAATAGAAGATATAAGCTGGTCAGGAATTGCAAGTGCAATACCATCAGCCACAAGAAGTCAGAACTAAGGGATGATAGGATTGCTGAACAAACATTTTTAATAAGCCTTTATTATAAATTCCATCAGTTACACATTATTAGCTCCACTATGCTGCAGAAACACAGGAGGGATAATTTGAACTGCATTATTTATAACACAACTAACCACAATACCTCCAGGGTGTATATCATCCAAACAATTTTATTTTGCCACTCATTGCTACATTTCCTGAATGTCAGCACCTTGTTGCCTTACCAGCTGGATTGGTACAAAAGATCTTGCTGTAACTATAAATCAATCAGCCTTAGTGTTGTTGACTTGACTGCATGTGATCTCCATTTCAGCTGGAGCAGAGCAATACTTCACAAGCCAAATCTAATAACAAGGATAGGATACCACTTTAGGAAAAAAACCCCAAATGTCTCCAAAGATCATAGACTCTCTTACAGTGCAAAACACCACAACATTGCCTTTAAGAGACATAATATCAATGCTGCATGCAACTAATGGTTTAATAAATGCAGTAGATGACAAAAGGCATGAGCCTTTTTTGCAAAAGTTACTTCCTCATGAATTTAGCTGTGCTAATTTTGTGTGAAAACTCTTACGTTTCTTCAAAATACTCCTAAAATGAAATTCAAGTTCCAACTCTGCAACACATTCCACCTTACCTTTCATGACAGTTCCAGCCATTGCGGTCCTAAAGGGGAATTAATGAAATAATTGTAGTCATATGAAAGAAAGTAATATATTTCCTTCTGGGAACAATACTAGTGCCTAATAATACTAGTCACTAAAAAGTGAGAACTTAAAGACTATATATCATGCATATTTTCAAGTTTTGTTTTTCAGGCTACTACTTAAATGATAAACAATACAAAATACTGTGTATGAATAATAGAGCAAAATAATGATCATATTGGGAACTCTGTATTTAAAAATTCTTTTCTGTCCTGTTACTATGCTTGTCAGACATTTTCTATTTTTTTTTTTTTTTGCCTTTCATGGATGTTGGCATGTGCTAACAAGTTCACAATGTTTAGAGAGAAGCACCTTTTTGTCTTCTATTTACAGAGAAAGAAATCCTTCCTGAACTGTAACAAATGCAAGATTTAAAAAAAAAAAAATCAGCTAGGAAAGTTTGTTTTAAAAAAAGTATTTCCACCAACTGAATAAGTAAAAAAAGTGAGACAATGTTAAATATTTTGTGAACAAATTTGGCATACTTATTTTAAAGCATCCTGTTTGCTCAGCTTTGTGGGATGGATATGAATGGATACTAAATTTTAAATATAAAGCTGACCAACGAAATTTCTGGAATGTTCTCAAATCACTTAATTCTAAAATTGTGTCTGTGGATGCAAATAGGTAGCTGTTTGTCATATAACTCATATAACCTCAACAGGTTCATCCTTTTTCTTTTATTTAGTTCACTCACAAATGCTATAGTCATACAGTCAATATGTCAAATTAGGAATTATGTTTAGGATTTGTTTGTAATATTTGTGCCAGTTAGCTATTGTTATTTCTATTAATCATATGGCTCCTTTCTAGGACAGCTTGACAAAAGTAACTGCTACAGTTGGATGGAACTGGTGATCTACTGAGATCTAAATTTCTCAGGAGGTGAAAGTTAGTTATGACAAAACGTGTAATGAGAATTTTAGAAATATTTGAATCTTTTTCAGACTACAGTCCTTGCACAGTAGACTGATGAAAAAAGAAAACAACTAGTAACATAGTGAAAATTTTTAAAGGTTTTTCTTCAGTCATAGATGAGAAGCATGTATGCAGGATTGAGCCAAGCTGTAAAGAGTACAGCTCTGAGTCATTTAATTGCCTCTGTGCCAAAGTTCCAATGAAGGGCTTAGGGAATACTGTCTCTCTCCTTTTTAATAATTAAATTTCTATGCCACATATAGTATAAAGAACTTCCCATGTGTGTATAAAATTTACCATCTAGATTGTGAAATCCTAAGAAATGTTTCTATCACCGTAAGTGCAGGTACGTCTTGATTTCTGGAATGATTTAAGACAGTTGACACAACAAAAAGGGAATAAAACTGAAGAACTGAAACCTTTTACAGTATTGTGTTTTGGATTCAGAAAGACAATGGTGTTGATAACACATTAATGTTTTGGTTTTTTGCTAAAATGTGTTTATCCTAAGTCAAGGGCTTTTTTTTCTTGTTTTGTGCTCTGCCAGTGAAGAGGTTTGCAAAAGAAACTGGGAGGGAGCATAGCTGGGACTGGTGACCTGAACGGACCAAAGGGATATTCCACACCATAGATCATCAAACTGGGAGGAGTTACCTGGAAGGGAGGCCAGTCTGGGTTTGGGAAGGGTAGGTCAGGCATCCGTCAGCATGTGGTGAGCAATGGTTTTGTGCATCACTTGGGTTTTACCTTTTACTATAGTTATTACTATTATTATTATTATTGCTATTATTATTATTTACCATTATTATTGTATTTCACTTTCGTTTCCATTATTAAAATGTTCTTATCTCAACACACAAGTTTTACTTCAATTTTCCTCCCTATTCCACAGGGTGGAGGAAAGAGAGGGGAGGTTGAGCAAGCGATTTTGTGGTGTTTCATCTCCAGCTGGGCTTAAAACCACAACAAAAATAAAGACCACAAATCCTACAGATGAGACAAATAATTATTTGTACTTCAGAGCTGAATGAGGGTAATTAAACTACAGAAAGCAAGACACGATTTAAGAATACAAGAGGCCTTGGGGAATACAAATAAAAGATAACACCTGAATATAAGGGCCTGATTCAAAGACAGGAGGTTTCAGACTTTAGTCAAAGAATAAAAAAGGGAATCTTAGAAAAATCCTTATTTTCTATTCCGCAATGTATTTTCTCATAATATATTTTGTATTTTAGTGATAAGATTTTAATTCTAATCCTTGGATACTCTCTTAATAACTGATATATTAGGTAATCTGAAATAGTGTCACAGTTAAGTAGTTACCAAGGAAAGGAATACAGTACTCCTCATTGAATCAAGCTGCACCTGAAATTCAGATCTCTGTACTTATTCCATTGGATTGAGATTATTACCCTTCCCACTGATTTACCAGCTGGGTGGTTTGGACAAAAGTAGGCAGATGATATGCACAGTTATAGATGATATTATTTAGAAGTAAAATTTATCTGGAAAAAAAAAAGAGATCATTAAAAAACCTCTATTCCTCTTAGAATCTACAAATTTTGACACATAAGAAAAGGAATAATTAGAAGACAAATAGTATCAAGCGTTTTGCTTCTTAAATTTTTCAAACTAAAGGAATTCCTCCAATGTTATAGTCTTGAGATAGAAAGCACACATTTCACAAAATAGACCTGTTCACTATGTAAAATCAAGATGTGTGGGGGTTTTTTAATTGTAGTGGTGTCCTGAGATATTAGTGGGGAAAAAATCAAAGAAAATTGTCTGGAAAAAGTTGTGAAGTCATCTCAGCAGATGTCTATATGAATTCTTTTACATTTATCATTAAGGACTGAGCAAGACATTACCTAATTAGTATATTGAAGGTATATATTTATTTTTATTGTGTCAAGTTACTCTTCCGTTTATATTCAAATTGAAACTACACATTTTAAGAACCAATTCCTGAAGGACACTGGAACAGTAAATTCACTACACTATTACTATGTAACACTGAAAAAACTACACAGACCATCAAAATAAGGCCAAACTTTTTTCTTCATGATCTTGTGTCTAACTAGACACAAACACTCTTCTGGCAAAAGCTACTTTCTTCCCAACAAGCCAAGGTGCTATGTTCCTTCTACTCAAAAACTGAACATGGTTCTGAATGGCCAGTATTTATTAAAACATTTTATGGACTAGTCTCTGACTTTTCATGAATCTCTAAAACAATTTATCAAAGTCAAGACACAGAATAAATGCACTGAATAAGATATGTAATCTTATTACACTACTTATTTAAGATGGTTAGAAATGAAGTGCCAGTGCAGACATCCTTTTAATATCTTTGCTTGTCCTCTGCTGTCCAACTACAGTACATTGTATTAACAAGTTTATAGTTTTATTTGGTCATACATTTATGAGGAACTTTATGACTCAGGAGCTACAAGATGAAATTTCCATAAGGAATGTAAAATTTTGACATTTTGGTGAACAGTATAAAGAGTGCCATTTTTTAGCAAAATACCACTGCCTAATTGGTAAAAATACTCATCACTAAAATTCAGCATTTAATTCCATACTCATCCCAGTCTTTTTATGTGAGATTCTCTTTAGCTTGGAAATGTCTTTATCATTATATGTTCTGTTGTGAAAATATTCTCTTTGATCTTAAAAAAAAAGCTCAAGGAAACCTTAAGGTATATCATAAGCAATATCCAAGAACAAATTCTCATAAATTCCATAATTCTACTATATTTTTTCTAAAAGTTTGACCTGCTGTGCTTCATGCCAAGCTGTTGAAGAAGCTATGGACCAAAAAAAGTTGATACTGAGCTAGACATTACAAAGAAAGCAGTCGGAACACCAAGATAGCAAAAGCTGCAAATTCTTGACGGGTGTCTGCTGTTCATGTCCATGGAGTTTCAATACAGCAACCCCCCAAACAATTGCTTACCTAGAAATAGCTGTATTTTCTGAAAATACAGCAAGCCAGTATCCAGAACATCTAATATTTCTTGCAGCACTAAATACACATGGTTTTCGACTCAGGTGTATCTAACATCCCCTGGGGACCATAGGTTAAATATTAATCCACTTGAACTAAATGTAATCTCTATATAGTCTGTCTGCTACTCGCATCTATTTAACAGGTAAGAGCAAGTCATCAGGTACTATTGAATAGTGACAATGTGATTAGCATCAAGGTCAAATTTTCTTAGAGGGTAAAATGAAACAGGAGCTGAATTATTCTGAAGTCAATGTTGCTGAAAACATAAGTTACTTAAAAAAATTGTCATCTCAAACCATGTGAGAATTTTATTTTTAGTCAGACTAAGTCAAAATTATGATACAAAAATGACTTTAGGAGGTCGCTTATCTCACTCTCCTGCCTAAAAGTCAGCTGTGCTTATGACATTTCTAATGTCTTTGGCTTAATATTGAGCATCCAGTGACAGAAGTTCCATAGTTACAATCTGTGTTTTTCAGTATGTTACAATAACTTATGGTAATTTTCTCCTTAATGTTTCTCCCTCTTAAATAATGTATCCGTGTCTATCATCCCAATTTTATTGCACTTGCAAACTGTCCCTAGGCATTTCATGATTGCTACACTTTTCACATTCTGTAAACACTATGCAAAAGACAGTGTTTATGAAACTATGCATTTAAATTCGTATTTAAATCAAATAATCTTAACTGGACCGTGAGCTTTCATTAGAAACTTTTTTCTTTCTTATCATTTCCACAAACGATCTTAATAAGCAAGAGCCTTACTTGTCTTGGAGTAGAAACTACAAAAAAAGTCTTGAAAATGCAGTTTGAGTGTATGCCGGTGGAATATACTAGACTGTCCCTGTCTTCTGCAAAAGAAATGGATCTGAGAACTGTGGAGTCCAAATAAAGTTTCCTTAGAAATAGATTTTCTAAATTATATAGGTTTGAGTTTTACTTGAATTTAGACAGTCAGAGATATTGTTACATATAGAGCAGATTTTGCAACAGCAAAAGCATCTGAACAGCCATTGGAAAGGTTAGGCTTTGGCTGTCAAATCTATTTAAAAATTCCAAAAAGCAAATATTTCAACTTTGCTAATGTACTCTTTGTCATATACATTCTTCATATTGATATTTCTTTCAAAGCCAGTCACTTCATCTGACTGAAAACACAAGCCATAGTTCAAAGTTTTGAGACCTTTCAAAGATCAGTGTTGGCAGTTTAACGAGTTTTGTCTAAAGAATTTTGATATAATATGTAATGAAGTGAGGAATCAGATATTAGCACTGATTTGTTGACATTAAGGTTGAAAACTTATTCTGAAAGTGAAAATTTAAAAAAAAAAAAAAGAAAATCAAACTTCCAGATCACATGTGAGGAAATTATAATATTATTTAAACTTTCCAACACATTCCACATTGAATGCCACAGAAGAAGAAGAGGAATGGTCACTGCACCAGCCTGCCAGAGTTCAAGAGGCATTTGGACACTGCTGTCAGGCACATGGTGTGATTCTTGGGGTGTCCTGTGTAGGGCCAGGAGCTGGACTTTGACGATCCTTGTGAGTCCCTTCCAACTCGCGATATTCTATGATTCTATGATACAAAATAATATTCAAATATTTTGAGTGGCTTTTTTAAAAAAAAAAATTGGACATACATAATATATATATTTTTTCAGCTACTAGCAGAGAGTACAAATGAATTAAACTGTGAAAGATTTTTTGAAACATCTAGAATAATGTGTTGATTTACTGGACCAAATTGTTATCACATACTTTTGCAGCTAACATAGCTTTTTCTTCCCTTCTAAAGGGATTTTCTTTCCCTCTTGAAATAATTTTCATTGGAAATAAACATCCCTACATGTCAGTGAGACAGAACCTTTTCTTTATCATTCACACATTCAAAAAACTTTTGATATAATAGTAAAAATAGTGTTATGCTTGCTTTAAATTTGGAAAACAACTAGATTCAGGCTACATTTATTTTGTAGTTTTACTTGTATATCCAGTTGGGTTTTCTTTGATATAGTAAATAACTTGCAGTTATGCAGGATCAGGTTTCAACTGTCCCCATATTAATTATGAAGTTTTACTACTGTTTGGAATAGAAGTATAAATCAGGCAATATATGATAAGGAGGTAAAACAAATGGAACTCTCATTCTTACAAAAGTGGCAAAAATTTCAGTTTCATACTGTGTACTTTTACAGTCAATGCATTTTTCTTTGCAGTTGTCAAGTGAGATGGACATTCTGTGTTTTAGGAACATACCTAGCTTCTTTCTGTTCCAAAAATTGCAAAACATATTCCAGTGGCTCACCTTGGTAACCACATGAAAGTTATCAAAGTTATCAATATTGTAAAAAAACATGGAATTTCTGATTCACATACTGTGATGTTAGCATTTCTTTTGAAAAGCATTCTCCTTTTGAACTTTAACAGGCATATTTTTAAGAATGATGAATATTAAAGCAACAGATAAATGAACAAAGCAGCTTGTATACTGAAGGTAATAATCTGAAGAAAAAATCAGAAGGTAAAGATAAGAAATCCAAAGATTTCTCCTACTCTTTTATTGCTTCATTGGTTTCTGAATGAGAAAACAGAAAGAATTTTAATGTTCTACTTATGTTGTATTTAGTGGATTCAATCCAGAGAGATGACAACTAGGAAAAAGAGAAAAATTAAATTTATTTTATTGACTTGTTGTATAGGAAATCATTTCAACCAGAGAAACACAGACTGCATATTGTTACACATATACTGCATGTCATGGAGATTCTGCACTTCAGCATTTAATGTACAGCTCACACAATACTGGAGCTGCAATTTGTTTGCTATAGACTAGTGAACCTAGATCTGGAACTGAATTCTGCGTGCCATTTATTCTTATGCTCTAAACAAAACTAGATAGAATACAAGTTCCATAGCACTTTGAAAATAAACATATTAACCCCAGTTTAGCTAGACGTTATCTAAGGTCATGCTTTCTAGTACTCCTTTGTATATATTTGTGATAAAATGACAGACCTTTGTCTGTATGAATGAACACATCATTGTACAATAGATGCAGCTATAACAACAACACTAGTGTGTGTAAATTTAATGTATAAACCACAATGAGTCATCTCTTTGCACGATTAATTTAAAACCAGTATTTTATAATGCTTCCTATATGCAATCATATATACAAAGGAAATATAATGCATCTAAAAATAAAAAGATGGTGTAAATATTAATGCACTTTATCTGAAGTAGTAAAAATTCAAAATATAGCACAATAATTCTGATTGCCCTTAAAAGGTTTACTGATAAGAGTTTGATGCAACTGACTTCAGAGCAGAGTGAGCCAATTGTTTCATCTTATCTCACATAAAATGTAGGTCATGGAACATCACCCAGTAAAACTTATATCAGCCTCACACTTTCTACTTGAGCAACAACACATGCATAGAAAAAAAATTTCTCATTTCAGGTTTTTAGTGTTATACCCTAGTATATATTTTTCTGTAGTATATCACACTAATTAGAATCAGAAATTTATTTCTAGGATGGATTTGTGACACTCAAAATCATGTTCCTATGAAAAAAGGATATAAAAATATTTGAAGGACAATCTTTTCCACTAAGAAAGTTCTTGCATATTCTGACATTGTCTTAGACTTCAATCTGATTTGTCAAAAAATTAACAATCAGAATTTAACAGGTGCATATGCTGGTTAACAGTACACTTTCTGAGACAAGTAGGGTTATTCAAAAAGTCTATCATTATTTGATTGGGTTTGTTTTCTTGGCTTCCTGAAACACCTGTGAAACAATGGATTCTACCAGGGTTTGATGATGGTTCTACCGGGGTTTGATGATTTTAGAGTATCCTCACAGTCAATATAAGAAAAAAATAATTAT
Source organism: Orthonyx spaldingii (assembly GCA_013397795.1). Classification (NCBI taxonomy): domain Eukaryota; kingdom Metazoa; phylum Chordata; class Aves; order Passeriformes; family Orthonychidae; genus Orthonyx; species Orthonyx spaldingii. The sequence goes on along the minus strand of VZTJ01005114.1, from coordinate 292,716 downwards.
GTGCCTCTCCTCATTGGCTCAGGTCTAAAGTCTGATCATCTTCCTACTTGCTGAAATATAAATCCCAGTTATGACATCTCCTACTCTGGAAATCTCAGTCTCACTGAGGTCTTCTGGATACTCCTGATATTCACATGATTTTTCTCCACATATATTTCATAGAATCATAGAATCATAGAATGGTTTAGGTTCAAAGGGACCTTAAAGATTACCTAGTTCAAACCGCCTTGCCATGGGCAGAGACACTTCCTCACAGCCCCATCCAACTTGGCTTTAAACACTTCCAAGGATGAGGAATCCACAACTTCTCTGGACAACCTACTCCAGTGCCTCACCACTCTCACAGTAAATAATTTCTTCTGTATAGCTAACTTAAATTACCCTTTTTTCAGTTTGAAGCCATCACTCCACGTCCTATCACTACAGTTCCTGGTGAAGAGTCTCACTTTGGCTTTCTTGTAGGCTGCTCTGAGGTCTCCACACAACCTTCTGTTCTCCAGACCATCTCACTCTGTTTTTATAAGTGGGGTGCACTAGACCTCTTATCAGCTTTGTGACCCTCCTCTGGACCTGCTCCAAAAGGTCCGTGTTCTCCTTAGGTTGGGGACACCAGAGCTGGATGTAGCACTCCAGGTGGGATCTCACAGGAGCAGAGGGTAGAGGGGTGAATCACCTCCCACGGCCGGCTGGGCACACCCCTTTGGATGCAGCCCAGGATATTCTTGGCATTTTGGACCGTGAGGGCACATTGCCAGGTCATGTTGAGCCATACTGGCCTTGTTTTCATTATGAAGAAGTTAATTATTGGCTAACAACTCTACTTCATATAGACACCTAGCAAAGAATCACTCTGTTTTTGAGGCATAGAGTGCATCTTCTGTATGTTAAATGCTTAAACACAGGCTTTAATAATTCTGTTTTCCATGTTTTATAATGGAACTAGATGGGAGGTCTGGAATTAATTTCATCTAATTTTAGATTTCTATTAGTCTTCTGCATGCAAATTAGTCTACAAAGTTCCAATTTATAGTCAACAGAGAGAGATAAACACTTTTGGAAGCAAGTTAATTGCATACCTTAGGGCAGAATGAACTATATTCCATAAAATCATATTTTTCTTCATATATTTTAAAGAAAACCTACTCCCTCATTTTAAAGTCTACCCTAGGTGCTTATCTTAATATATAACTCTTGTAATAAGAGAATCATCCATTTTTTTTTCTGTCTGCAGTCCTCATCATTGTATATTCTGAAATGTTGACAATATCAGTGTGCTTTATTTTCTTTAAATTTTGGAGGAAGGGTGGGATTATAACACTGATATACAGATAAGGAATTATGTATCACAAATGACTTGCTAAGTCATGAAAAGAAGAGTCTGTACAAGGGCAATATTTATTGAGGGCAAAGTTTTGAAGGCCAATCAATGTCTTTATCCTTACAACTGAAGCTACAGCTCTTCAAACTCTCTTAAACAATGGACTTTTATTGCAGCTTTAGAGTTATAGAAACAAAGATTTTTGGTATCCTTGACAGAGTTCTTGTAACTTACAGATATATACTTTATTGAACAGATAAGGTATTGTTAGCATCTGAACCCCCCTTCCAGGCATGCAACTTATTAACAATAATACTTTTTAGCATCTTTCTACCTTAAATAAACTGTCCCAATAGTCTGCTACAATAAGAAAGGAAATATCAGCTGAAAGAAAATATGTGTAAAAATCATACCCTTGTTTAAAATATCCTGTTCAAGAACATAATTCAAGATGAATTCCAGCATTTTTTAATTCCAACATTTTTAAAGCAAACTAACATAATAGAAATATTCCCAGAAGATCTGTCTATTAGGATCTTGCCACAGAACTTGGCATATTTTTATATTGGGCCAGCTGAAAATGTTTTGCTTCTGAAAATGTTTTTCATCTATAGCATTTTATTCCTAATTTTCAAGCTTTCTATAGGAGATAAGGATGCCAAGTTAACATTATACTTATGGTTTATTAATGAGGTTTAACACACTGCAAACTCAGGGAGGGAAGGAATTACTGAATGGAATAGATTGAAATGAAACAGCTGCATGTTAAAAATACTTTCTTTTTAATATTTAATTTTTTATTATTGTGACCATATGTCTATGGTAAGGTCATATGGAGTTCAATCTTGTAAAATTACTATTTTAAACTACTCAATAATAATTGGCCTTTGGAAAAGCAAATGGATACTTTGATCTTGAGCTAGGTTGAACTGGCTAGTTAAAATTAGGGTTAATTGGAACCACAATAAAAATAACAGGATAGATCTAAATAAAAAAAATATGAGGGAGGTTTTGAGTACTAGGTTTGATAGACATGGAGCTGATTTCCATTTATGATTAGTTATAGAGTTAGTCCCAAAATAATAATTTTGTATCAATCCTATTATTACATTTGGTGTATAAAATAATAATAAGGTTAAACTAAACATAAGAATGTTGTTGTTATTATTTTCTAAAGAAATGTTAATTTAATTTTCATAAAAGAGAATACATGAAGTGAGCTTCAAACAAACTCACCCAATATTTTTGTGACCAACATTTAAGTAAGATAAAAATTAGGGCAATTTGTAATCTACCAGCTGAGTTTCTATCTGGGCATGAGGAAAGGATATATAACTTAAGAGAACATGGAAAACATCTGTTCTTCCTATGCAGAGAGTAACTAAAATACAGAAAGCAACCTGATTCTTGTCTTGAAGGTTAGTCATATACAGAATATTATATATATTTCTAATACACAGAATTCCACAGTGTATATTGATAGATAACATTAGGAGTTTGGTGCACTCTTCTCCTAAAATATCTTGGAATAACAAGCTGAATAAATATGCAGATCTAATAAAAAGGCCAAAAACTGGTTTACTGAGAAGGAATTTCAGTGTATCTATCTGCAGGCAATCAGGTCACAGCTGTAGAATCTGAAGCAATCATGAAAGTGAATGTTCTTTTAAAGTGGGCTGGACTGAATCACTCAGAGACATACCAGGTGCCAGGCACTAGATCACTTGCCATATTTACCAAGTCATCAGAACTGTAGGGCACTGAGTCCCAAGCAGTTTTTTGAGGAATAATCATATTTGGAATGAAAGACTGTGAAACTGAGATGAAGCAGATTTGCATAGATTTGAAAAAACTAATGCAAAATTTGAAGCAAGAGGACATATTAGAAAAAAATTTAAAAGCACCTATTCTAACTTAGGGATTCTCTCACTGTTTTAAAAACAACTATACAATCTTTGTTTATGCACCCAAGTTATACCAGCATAGCAACACCACTTCAATTATTTTTCCCCATCCGATTTATGGTATGTGTAATGTTCTTACATTAAGATAGAATATCAAGAATCATAGAATCTTAAAATGGTTTAGTTTGGAAGGGACCACTAGATTCCACCCACTAGATCAGTTTGCTTCGGATGCCAGCCAACCTGACCTTGAACACTTCTAGGGATGGGGTATCTACCACATCTCTGTGTAAAGTCCTCCATTGTTTCACCACTCTCGTAGTAAAGAATTTCTTCCTACATCTAATCTACATCTCTCCTCTTATAGTTAAACCATTCCCCCATGACCTATTTCTATCTGTGTAAACATCCCTTTACTTCTTTTTTATAAGCCCCTTTTACACACCAGAAGGCTACTATAAGGTCTTTCTGGAGCCTTGTCATCTCCAGATGAACATCTCCAACTCCCTAAGCCTTAATATATCTCTGTGGCAGTCACCAAAATATGAGAAACTCATGCATATAATTGGTTCCCACAATGTAACTCATTCTGTATGGAAGAATACTGTAGATTTTCAAAGTGCTGTGGAACTTGTATATCTATTCCATCATAGGAATCTGCTTTCAGAGACTATCAACCTGTGTGTTTTCCATCAAGCCCTTAATTTAAAAAATGGTCATAAATATCTAAATGTATTCCTGTTTGATTGTCCAGTCTATAAACGTGGTGATAGGTCTCCTAAGGTTACAACAGTCTCTGGTAAAGAAGGGTAATGTAAATGCCTTAGCTGTCAAGCCCTCATGATCTCAAAAATTCTTGACAGAAGAAGCATATTCTGAAGGTACTCCTCTATGCTTTACATTCTGCCTTTTTAGCATAGACACAATGATTAGAACAAATACTTTTATCTTTTCATAACTTAGTTCTGTTCTTGGTAACAACTCAAGACCTGTCTTGTCAAGATGGCTTCATCTACTTGATAAACTTTCTGTTCTGGTAGGGTGTCTTATTATCAGCTAGTAAGACTTCATGGGGTGTGTGTTCTCAGTTCTAGTTCCTATGTCTTTCTGCTCCTCTATGAAAATTATCTAGAACAGAATCAGAATTGTGAGAATCACATATCTATAGTTTCAGGTTCCTGTGAATTCCAAAGATTGAAGGAAACCTCAAAGCTTTCTTTGAAACTTTTTGTCTTTTTGCTAAGCAACAGAATCCATGCAAGATCTGCCACTTCAGCTATTTTGCTGGTTCATATTTTGCTATAATCCTTAGCTGTAACGTCTTAAAAATTCTATATCTCAGAAATTGTGGCTGCAGAAATTATTCAGCAACACCACCAAGCTTTCCTTGTCAAGCTATGGTCTTTACAATTTAAAGGTTGGCTACCTTTGTAGTTCCCAAGCCAAGAGTGTGAAAGACTAAAGTACTGTGAAAGACAGTCTTTCATGATGAACCGTTAACTTCCACACCTGTCCTTTAATGAGGTAAATCTGCTGGCAATTAACTGTTCTGGACTTGAATATACTTTGTTGTACTAGTGATTAAGCATTACCATGGATGCTAGCTAGTAGGACTTGTAACTTTTAAAAACTTCTAAAATGCCAACTGCTGTATTGGAAATCATGTTACATGTTGCAATCATAAGTAGTTTCTCAGTAGCTGTGATTTGCATTTCACCTTACTATCTTTATTTGGGTAGGTTGTATAACATTCAGCAATTTTTTTGCAACTCTCAGTTTAAGTGTGAGCACTAAAGTACTTCATAAAGGAAGGCGGAAGTTAACTCCAAGGCTATACAAATTTATTGCACATAATTTTTTTTGCTTTACTGCCACTCTACTGTATTCCTAAATTTAAGTGTATAAAATTAGGGTTTTTAAATGTTGATTTTCTGCTATTCATTAGCAGCAACACGTGCATTTATAAGTGATGTCCTAATATATATATATTTGACTTCAGTAATTACAGAGTCACTTATCCATCTGTGTGAAACATATTTGGTAGGTATCACTGTCAGAATCATTAAAAATATCACCAGTTCATGGTGACAACAAACGGTACAGAAACTGACCATCGAAGTTTGCATGTCTGGAATTACCTTCTCTCTGCTAATAACTAGATTCAGAAGTTGATGTCTAATTGATGACTGAGATATGGCAACAATACTGTTTTATTCACTATCACTTGAAGGACTACTAACGTGTCTTATAATTTGCTCCAGTGCAATACCGACAAACAAACCCCTAAAATGGAAGAAAGCTCAGAGGACATGGGTAAGGATGATGTGCCTGTGAAACTCTGGGAATATTATAGGGTATGACTGACCACAGCTGTACCAAAGCTGACTTTATCTCACCACAGAGAAGACCAGAGTATGGCCAGATTTTAAAAAGCTATCAACAGCTAAGTGGATCAATTTGTAGTGTAAATGTTTTACCCTGTACCCATTCAAAGAACATGCATATCTCCCTGAGGTAGTCAGACCAGCATGAGGGGAGTAAGTGTTTCAATCATAAATTCCAAAACACCCCAATCAGACAATTGTATAAACTTAGAAATTACTGTTGCTTCTATATTCTTAAACACTACCAAGTCCCGCTTTGGGTTTCTAATCTAAGCAAAACAAGTTGGTTTGGGAGTTCAATGAAGTTGTCAGTACCTTCTGGACCCATTGGGAAGCAGACCTATTACTTCCTGACACAAGAATTTTAATGCTACCTACACTACTGTCCTATCTAAGAAAGTAACAGATGTTCTTAAAATGACCTAATAATGAATATTTCTTCCTGGATTTCTAGGATGGCAGCCTCCTGTCTGCACTACGCCATTCCACTAGTCAAGGTTCTGGGACACAGCCTTGACTGGATGTCAGACTGGGTCAACTGCCATAGTAACTCCTTGATCATTTATTATACTCTTTTACAGTCAGGAGCACCAAAGCTGATAGGATGCGTCCTATTCATCTGTGCTAACTCTTTTCTAAAGGGAGCATGGAGGGAAGAGTACAGATGTGCTAGGAGAGGACTGCTGGGCACTCTGGGAATCTATTCCAATCCCAAGGTCAATACCTCTATCTCTACACATCTTGCTACCATCTGAAATGAATAACCAAATGATCTTGCTCAGTAGGTTGTATTTGCTTTTTTTTTTTTCCAGTCATTAACTTATCTAAGGTACCTTTCACTGCCCTAACTCCCCTGCTCCAATACTAACGCTGTCCCGGGGGGGGTGTGGGGCGGGTGGAACTTCTGCGTTCACCAGGAGGGTCTTGGAGTTTCCAAAAGACCCCGCTGGCCAGTACTGCTGGGTACTGGTGCAGATAATTCTGTCCTCTACCCCAGCCGGTGTTCTGGCGAGTATCCACCTCCCCCAGGTAGATGGCTAAAGCGTTACCAGGGTGAATCAGAGGGCTCAGTCACATGGAGTTCCAGAGCACTTTATTCCTGAAGGGGTCCAGTAGCGAAAGAGACCGAATGGCCTTGGGAGATCCTTGCTATAGGGTCTGGTCAGGGGGCAATGGGCACAGGGGAGGAGAGGGAGGCAGGGGGATACAGAGAGAGCAAATGATAAGGTAGGGGGACAGGTTGCAATTAACATATCCAGGTAAGGTTACACAGGGAGAAACCACTTTGTTTTCCAGGGGGTGGTCTCACACAGCTGAGTTATCCCACCAGTGTTCCGGGGTGGGCTGAGCAACCCCGACAAAATACTACTTGCTTTTATATATCAGTTAGCTCTTCCTGCCTGAACCTGTTGTACCACAGGTAGTGAATGTAAAATATCTGCAAGGGCATAGTGCTAAGTCTTGTACTGCTGGTTCTGCTACTTAAACTTTTCTTTTTTTAATATTTCAAATACTCAAATTCCTTGTGATGAGCTGCAAATTTTACTCGCATTTCTGTGTTGACTGTCTTTAACAGGTTATTCAGATTATTTGTAATTTTACACAAAGTCTTACTTCAGCTGCCTTAAGCATCTTCTGTAGATTTAGAGTTATCCAGGGGAATGCAACTAATTTTCCTGCTTTTTACTCAGAAAGGCTTAGACTTTCCTTGGCAGATGAGCTGTTCCCCTAAACTATCCTAAAGAGGAGAAAATTACTCTCTCTCGATTATCCTCATCATCCTAATAAAAACACATTCCTTAAATTTTGATTTTCCTGCTTCTACATGTGGCCAGACTTTTAAGCTTGTTTTTTAAGTCCAAGCCAACAAACTAGATTTGTTAAAAAACACAGACTGTATTTGTCATTTTAGTTAATATGGTATGACTGGAATTTTGATATCTCACAGTCTTCCTCCTTTCCAAAATGCTGAAGTTTAGGCAAACACACAGAAAAAAATACATTTTTTAAAAAAGTTGACCGCAGTGTACAAGGAACAAGCATTGACTGTATTGCATTGCATGCAAATTCTATACTTCTAAGTAGTTTTCTAATATACTAGAAGCAATAACTGTAAAAAATGTTTGTTCCTGCACACAAAACTTCTAACATCAGTGTTTATTGCCATGAGTTGTAGTCACTGGCAGCAAGACAGCTGAGTAGGGTGCTGAGGATGGGCTGAGTATGAGTTTTACGACCCTAAAGATTGATATTCACTGTCAATCTAGCATGAGATAAAGCTAAAGATATGTATTTAAGTTTTAAGGGAAGATTTTACCCAGAGGAGCTATATACAGAAATTTCTGCATGATATATTTCAGCTCACATTTTATTAGCCACAGAAGTATCGGTGGTATAAATTACAGTCTGAGTAAGCTACTCTTTTTTATTATTATTTCTAAAAAATTATATTTAGCTAGTTCTGTTTCAAAACCCTTCGAAGCTGAGTTTTATCAAGTAGATGATTTCTTCACTATAGCATGGCATGATGACCTTTTGCTTAAACAAGTATTTTGTCACAATTCCAAGCATATTCTTGCAAAGAACAGCTTGAAATATCAAATATAATGCTAAACTATATTGATGAAAAATCTTGGAAGATTATATCTCTTCCTTCTGGTAGCAGAAATAAATATTTCATATAGATCACCAGATCTTTATACTCTGAAAGTATTTATTGCATAGCCATGATGATATAAAGGTCATTTAGTCAAATTCCTTTTTCCCCAAACAAGTCAGTATTGCCTGAGATGAGGGGTTGCAGTTTAGTGAATTGTGTATAACTTTGTGCAAAGCCTATCCTTTTTCACTCTTTAGCTATCTCAATGCTCTGGTTCTAGTTTTTCCCTGTTCTGGGTCCATCAGAGGAACCATCAGGCTCTCCACAGCTTGTTGGCTCAACAGTGTATGTCTGCCCACAGCATGTAAATGCCAAGGAACGGCAGTGAGATGTCACTGTGTATGAAACTGCTGAAGCAGGCAATACTGGAGATCCTGGATAGCCCTCTATAAATCAAGAAATCATCCAGATGGTGAAGTCTTTAAAGAGTCTGCTGACCATTTCACTATTGAGTTATCTACTTATATTCCAAAACCGTTCAAAAGATACTCTAAAGTCTTGTTTTTTATAATTTAGATTAACTTGAACTAAAAATAGTGCAACAAAAATCAACATTTTGTTATTATTTAGATCAATTTCACTTTTTTTTTTTCATGATTACAGTACCAAAATCACATTTAAATTTATGGGGTTTTTAAAAAATTGTTAAGTTTTATGGACCTACAATCAATTTTCTTTCATATTCCATATTAGGTTTTCGCCCACTTAAATTTTTGAAAAATATGAAGCCAATAAGCTACAAGTTTATTAAAATAGACAATCAATCATATTTTTAAACAACTTTCACCTAAAAAATAAAATTATGGAATTAATTTAGAAGAAAATTATAAACTGTAATTAATCTGACTGCATGCATTATTAAATAGTAAATTAAAGAAATGAACAATAACTAAGAAAACCTTTGCTAATATTCTTCTGCATAAAGAACAAATTTGGTAATACAATTCCAACTTTAGAGTATTCTGATTGTATTTCTTCTAGTTTCTAGAACACTAGGAAAGGTTTCTCTTTTGTTTAAATCTGCAATTAATTTTAGATTTAAATGGGTTTTTTCCATATTTTTCCAGTGAGGAAAAAAATATACCTACAGCTGAATCTGTAAAACTCCTTCATTCCTAATATTTTGGGAAAGTGCTCTGTCCTTACGGTTCTATGATAAATTCCATAAATATATCAAGGAATTCCTTTCCATATAATCCAACCCAGACACTGTATGGCTTTATGTAGTCCAGATTCTTTCTCCCTGTGGTCTGTTAATATCTCACCTATATATATATATATATAAAGATAAGAAGAGTGAATTGACTGATAAAGCTTTTATGATCAGTTCATTTCTGCTGGCAGTATCCAGCACAAAGCTACTGTATGTTGCTGATGCACAGTAGCAGGAGCAGTTCATTATTTCTGCTATGGCTTCAGCTCTTTCAAGAGGAGGAAAAAACTGCTTTAATCAAAAGCTGAGCATCTTAGGGTTTACTTGGAGACCTGATTCTTTGAAAAGTCTTTGATTCTTTGAAAGGGGTCAGAGTGACATTTCAGTAATGGTTTTCCTTTCTTCCACTTGGCAGAACAGCTAGTCTGTCTTGTAATCAGGCTATGAAAAGGACAGGGGGAATCAAAGCAGCTACTGGTGTTTAGATGGCAAAATGGCTTACCTGAAACCTTAAGTATTTTATGAATGGCTTCTGTAAATATCCATAAAAGAGGTGGTAACTATGAACTTCAATTCAGGATCTCTTTGTTTCATAGGTCTGGGACTCAGGAATAAATTTATGAAGGACCCTTGGAATTAACCTTGCAATGTCCAGCTTTCAGATATTTCTTCTTCTTGTGTAATCTTTTTCATCAAATTTGCTGCACTGCACACTTACACATTGTACAATTATTAAGGAACACCCTTGCACATTTACTGAATTAATTAGCTTTAATTCAAATAGACATTTATGAAAGCGTTACCTAATTCAAATGGCATTCCTATTATCTTAACAGTTATTATTATTATTTATTAATTAATTATCAATCATTATCATTGTTGTTGTTGTTACTGTTATTATTATTACTTTGCCGAGGGGCTATTGATTGTGTGGTCGCTCTTTGCCTTCTTTCTCTTTTAGGAGCCATGAAACTCCAACATAAAAGAATTAGCCCTGCATAAATATCTTGCACTTTCCTTCGTGTATTGTTCAACACATAACACTGGGAGATTTTAGCCTAAAGTGAGAACTCAGTTTTATCTAATACACATAATTAGGTTAAACCAATGGATTACAGTTTAAGTAAGCAGGGCATTTTACTATGACTGGAAGAACATTGCATATCTGAAGTCCTAATAGTATATGCTCATTTATTTAAAAGGCTGGTTATTTATTGACAATTTTAGCTTGAAATGGCCCATAGTAAACTAACTGATTTTAAGGTCTCACTAATTTACTTGACTCAAGAACAAATATTTCTTTACATTAATTTAATGTTTGATCACATATTGAATGATTAGTGAGCCCCAAGTTTTCTTTATTTTAAAATAATACTGTCAGGTCTATTGCTTGTTGTGAAATAAAAAACCTGGAAATCTGTAATATACTTATGAATCGTACCTCTTTTTACCATGTCTAGTAGTTTTAAACATGTTTTTCTGCTGTCCATGCTGAATCACTTACAGGCTTTACTAGTTTTTTGCAGGAGCTTTTTTCTCTTTTGGATACACTTTACCACTATATATTTGTCATATACCTAAAATTTATTTTACTATGTTGCAGTCCTTTCTTGCTGTTATATCTCTAATATAGACAGATTTAAATATCTGTACACTTTATAGATCTGCACCATTTCCCTTTCTCTATCTTTTTTTTTTTCCATTTTAAAGACGTAGGAGTTTTTAATGAATTGAATTTTTTCATTTATTCTTGGTCACACATCAATAAATCAAGAGAACTAGTTCTGAATGCTGTCTCTATATGAAAAAGGGTGGTTATTTGAGGTTCTCCCTGACTCTAACACATACAGAGTGATCCTAGTTAAATAACTGAGGTGTTTTTTTGGTCTATTTTCAAGTTTTACCTTGCCCACCAGAATTCTATTTAGATTATTTGATAACTTGCTAATTCATCAATATAAGATTTGCATGCATTCTATCATCCTTCCTTTTGCAAATTAATTTGAAAACACAAGGCACAAGCTATTTAGAGAATGTGACTCTGAATACAGCTATTTTCTCTTTCCTCTTTCATTTTTTCTGAGCATTTGTTTTTGAAACACTATAGCAAATGCAGATATATTTACATCCATTAACTAACCCAAGTACTTTGAGAAACTGTCAGATTTTTTTTCTCTTTGTTTTGTTTTGTCTTTTTGTTTTGTTTTGTTGTTGTTTTTTTTTTGTCCCCTATTAGGTTTTCAGATGGCAGAAAGAAAAAAAGAGAATGTCATGATTGTTAGTAAATAAAAAGTTCTGCATGAGTGGTTTTTAATAGCTTATCATCAACATATAATCGAACTGAGTAATTGCTGCATAAGAGAGTGACTCTGAACCAGCAGCTGCCCCTAGGCAGTGCTTTGTTGAGGAACGTCACTGCGACAAAAAGTGCTGGACATATAATGCATCATCAGCATTTGTGCTCTGGGCATGTCATATAGGCGGATAGGAATCACCGGGGTGTGATAAACGTGAGTGTGCCAATGACATCTGTGTGGTATTAGATGGATAGGGGGCAAGTAGAAAGACAAAAAAGGCAAAAGATGAAGAAGCCAAAAAATTGAGAAAAACAGCTTTTACGACGAAATGGAAATTACCTTCAATGCTGCAGTGCACCACTGACTTTGACAGCTGAAGCAGCAATGAAGAGAACTTGACAAAGATATTGGTTGTAGTAATTCTTCTGCTAGCAGCTAAGTTGGTTTGATTCTCCACTGACTATATTAATCAGTAGTCTTTAAAAAAATCAAACTGAACAGAAGAATATTTTCTTAAGGCTGTAAGAAATGACTTGAAAGCCTAGATTTATGTGTGTGAATGTGTGTCAACATGTCTATATTTGTGAACCAATGAAGCGTGAGGGTGAAAATAATTGTGTACTTTTTGCTCATTGGGCTTGTCCTCCTTTTGGTCAGGACAGAGTTACATTTTTGCTGTAGCTGTGAGAGGGCGGAGCCTGGAGCCAGGGGGGCAAGTCCAGGTTGTTATTCTACTCCAGGTACATCGTTCCCCGGGGCAAAAGTAAGTGAGTCTTGCTTCTGAGGAGAGGAACATGGCTTGGGGTCCAGAAAAGTGTGGTGGGAGGGGGAAACACATTCCCCATTGTATGTTGTTCCCAGAGGGACCTGATGTGTATTTTGCTTGTCAATTACCCTCTCCTTTTGTATACTTTTGTTATTAATATTGTTGCCCTTACTGTTCATTTTTCTTATCTCATTGCTGCTTCCAGTAAACTGCTCGTCTCTCAACTCATGATCTCTACAACTTTTCACTCACGGGACGGGGAGAGGAGCAGTTTGTAGGTTTCTTCTTAGAGGGAATACTAAATGGGAGAATACATCCCTAAACTATGACAGGATTAAAGGCTGTGCTATTCAAAATATGAAAAAAGTTCTATAATGAAGATATATGTTCACTTTATTTATCTCAACTTCCCCTTACCAGATACTGTATTTCAAAACTATAAGTTTATATATTAGGATTGATCTATACATATATACAAACTTGCTTGCTCTTCCTCGAATTACATTTCCTCCTAAACCTTAATTTCTGAAAATTTTCCTTTACTATTTCATTGAGGTATCAAAGATGAGTAGAGCTTATGTGGTTATTACTATAGATACTAAAAAGAGAACTTTGATATTATACCATTGGGAAATAGCATTAAATATAATTTACATTTAGATACTTGAGTGAAATGCTTTGTGTAAAGTCGTAGGTTCTGTTAATAATGGAACCCTGCATAAATCTAAGCCTCTGGATCTTGTGTTTAGAGTATCTGGCCTCTTACCTCTATTGCTTTCACATTTCATTTTGAAATAAAAATCATACTTTACGTTACTGAATGTAAAAATTTGACAATTTCCTTATAGTACTAAGATGAAAAAAAATAACACATTCATAGCCTAGATTCTACTCTCAGGATTAAAGTTTCCTTTCTATGAAAGCATTTGTCTTTATAATGTAGCTCTAGGCCACATTTTCTACATCAGTCAGGGTATAGTGATGTTTAGTGCCAGCTGCTTGCAGCAGGGCGTGTTTAACAGAACTGGCAGTGACAGCCGTTAGTGTCTAAACTGATGTTCCTGAATTGCTTTGAGCCCCTCAGCATTATGACAAGTAACCTAAGCTGAGAATTTGTTTCATTACTTTTATAGAAGAAAGACCTAAATGCAGGTGTTCACACACAACCTGGGCACTTCTAGACAGCAAATATGAGCTAGGTCACAGTTAATGTGGGGAGGGAAGCATTTTACAGAGTGTGTCAAGTTAACCCAGCCTGGGAGAGATTCAGGTCCAGCATTCTTGCTTGTCTGAAGTTAATCACTCCTAAGTGGAACAAAGTCTGAGTACTAGAAATTAATAAGTCACACAAACCTCTGCTGCAGAGCAGTTTTAGCAGAGAGTTTTATGTCTACCTAGATGAGTTTTTATGCATCTGTCAGCTAACACACAGATTCTTATGTGAGCACCAGCAGCTGGGGCATCAGGCAGATATCCAATTCTCTCTAAAGACTTGTGCCTTTGCTAACCAATTAATGGGTTGCACTCATCCAGGCACATGATATTTTTTCATCTACAGTAGTTGAAACATGGGCTATTTGCCTACAAAAAAAAAAAAAAAAGCCTGTTTCTACAGCTTCTGATTGCAAAGAATTAGCCTCCATTTTAACAGGGTTTAGACTACAAGTGTCAGAGCATAGAGGTGGAAGGAAATAGCTATTACTAGCAGATGAGAAGGACTGTGGTATTTTTGACATGTAGCCTGGCTGTCAGTGAGGTGATCAACTGACAAATACTGAGCTGCTGTGGTGGAGCACTATTGCCAGCTGAAAGCTTTGAGAGCCCTTTCCTTTTACCGAGAGGCTTTTCCATTTTACAAAATGCAGCCTTCTCACTGAGAATGTATATTGGGCATAACATAAGCTGACATACTTCAGCTGAATGCAATTACTGTAACCAGAGGCAACACGGTCAAAACAGCATAATCTGTACCTCTTGCTTAAATATCTGTTAATTATTATGTGGATCTTGAAGCAACATCCAAAATTTTTATTTTGATATTAGGTCAGTCTGGGTTAGTAATGTCAGCTAAATTACATTCAGAAATAAAGACAAAGGGGAAAAAAATATACATACAGAGAGAAATCCAGGAAATCGGTTTTAATGCTTGGGCTCTGGGGATTCTATCTCTCTTTTTTTTCCTTTTTTTTTTTCCAAGTGGGATATACATTTCTACTGGGAGAAGGAGGCTTAATTTGGGTGCCTGAAAGATCATGACAAAAAGCTTACTGAAGCAATCCACTTTAGATCTTCTGCCTTTTACGACCATGGGATGCACACTTCTATAAACTAGATTTCTCATTCCTTTGTGAGATATTGAAGCTTCATAATCCCCAGGGTTGGCTGAACTTTGAGTTTGCTGAAGGAGAGATCTTGCTTCCCCCAAATGATGTATTGCTACAGGTGAAGTTGCCATGCCCCAGCATTAACCTGAGTGATGACTGAAGCATGTTAATAGACATTTGTACTTTTTATTTTGTTAAAACTGAAAATTACATTAAATCAGTTTGCAAAAAGGAAATATATGTTATATTGCATGGTGACACAGTAGTTGAGGCTATCAATTCTTTAAAGAAGAAAAAAAAAGATGAAAGTAATGCTTTCCAAACAAAACTGATACAATCTTTTGTTCATTACTTGAAGAAACTTTTACATCTTGAGAAGCATAGAGTTTTTTTGTTCTTTTTTGACAGTGTGAAACTTGACGTTAGCCGGGAGCAGAAAACAAAATTTGTATAAGCACTTGAACTCCTTGAGATGTTTATGAGCCAGATAGACCAGAAAACAATAAACCCAAATATTCAATTTCAATTTTAAGTTAATACATATCCCATTTAAATGTTCAAATGTTCAAATCTAAAGCACATGTATAGCTTACTGCATTTTTATTACATTGTTCATGAGATCTTCAGCTCAGCTCCTAAAATCTCTTCTTCATGAATTGATTCTTGCTCAGTTTTGGGGGGAAAAAAATACAAGACAGAACATCTCTTTGGTGTGAGTATTGAGAGCTACAGTTGTATATATAGAGGTCTTGCTTTTCGGCATAGGATATAAAATACTTTGGGTTTTTTGTGTTACTGTTTTGGAGTGGGATTTTTTGAGCATCTCTTCTTTCTGTGTACTTTTTTAAATATGTGGATTGATTATATCCTGAGTTCTTGTGCATGAGAAAAAAAGGTACTAGATAAAACAGAGCGGAAGGGAAAAAGATAGCACAGATCCCTTTCAGTCTGAGACGGACACATGAGCCTAAAATTTAACACATACTCTATTCATCTTTCACCAGTCAGGATCTTACCATAAGACAGATAAGTATTGAAGGCTAACTGAACAACAGGTTGGAGTACAAAGTTATCTTGTTTGTCTTAGCCTTAGCTAAACTTGGCTTCTTTGCTAATACTGAGGAGTAACAAAGCAACAACACAGAGGAAGAGCTTGATTTAATGATGTTGGAATGATGAATGAGCAATTCATCTAAAGCTTCCTTTTGGTTGGGAGAACAGTCTCAGACCTGTGTGTGAACTACTCTCTGGGCAGCTGGATAATAGGTCAAGGCAATGTCATTCCCTTCCTGAGTTAGAAACAGTACTTTCTGTACTTAAGAGAGATGCGTTCCTTCCAATGGAAGCAAGAAATGCCATACACATGAGTCAGCCTTGAGTGTCCAGGTGGTGCCATTACTCAGATTTTGGACACTGTGCTACAGCATGTTCATACACACATTCAACCACTTCACAGTTGTGTTAAAGGGAAACATCATTTCACATTTTTCCTTTTGAAACTTTTAATTACAGGCATTAAAACTCCTAGTTTTTCAGCCAGACACTTTTTTTATCGGTTTTAATTTCCCCTGAAATTTTTTTCAGATGTTCTCATGGTGTGAGGAAGAATTAGATTAAAACAAAGTAAGCAATAAAAGTTACAGAAGCTTTACTCTTAGGAAATAAAAAAGTAAAAGAGATTTCTGTCTCTTCAGTGTCAAAGTCCACTTTTCAGCAAGGTTCCATGTTAACATCTTGGACACGAGGTTTCTGAAATGAAAGAGAACTTGAATAATCTACCGAGAGTTCAGATGACATACAGGACCATATAATTTTGTTGCTTAAAAAGAAATAATAAACAGAAAAAAAAAATCCTGATAATTTTTCTTTTGGAAATATACTCTTCCTGATAATCTTCAGTATAGTTAAAGTCCTAGGAATCTGAACATACCTTAATTAATTTTTTCCAATATGCAAAGTAATATAAATACTGTATTCTTTTTTAGCTTAAAAAATGTGGGTTGTCTTTGGCCATATGCCAGCTGCACACCACACTCTTCTGTGACTCCCCTCCTCAGAACAGTGGGCTAGAGAAAATAAGATGGAAAAAGGAAAAAACTAAAACTTTTGGGTCAAGATAAAAGCAGTTTAATAAAGCAAAAGCAGATGCTTGTGCGTGGAAGAATAGAAAAACAAAAGATTTATTCTCTACTTCTCATCATCAGGCCATGTCCAGCCCCTTCCTGAGAAGTGGGGTTTCAATATGCATAGCAGTTGCTCTGCAAGACAAATGCCAGCCACAACAAATAATGCCGCTCCCTCCTCTTCTTTTATGTTCATTTTTATATATGAATTGAAGTCACGTGCTTTGGAACATCCCTCTTGTCCATTTGGGTCAGCTGTGCTGGCTATGCCTTCTTCCAAGATCTTGCTCATACCCCACCTCTTGGTTAAGGAAGGAATGTTGGAGAGACAGCCTTGATGCTATGTGAGCACTATTTAGCACTAGCCAAAACCCTGGTGTGTCATTAACACCTCTCTAGCTACCAATGCAAAGCACAGCACTGTGAGAGCTGTGTGGAAAATTAGTTCCATCTCAGCCAGACCCAATACAACAACAAACAGGGTACTGAATCAGTATCATTATCTCCATATCAACATCTTGCATAACTACAAAGGGGAAAATTTATTCATGGTCACTGGCTGGAGTTAAACCTCAGTTAAAATTCTGAAATTTCTATGGACCAGTTCTGGATGGGCTATTAGATTTACTTCTTGTTAGTACTTCTTGCAAATTCCTTCTGAATTATTCATGTAATCCATTACAATAGTTTTCCAGTTGTTGCTATGATAAGTAAATATTGTCTTATTGTTGCTATATAGTGGGCTTGTATATATCATATATATTTACTGTAGCAAGCCTAAAGAAGGCAAAAAGTCTCAGAATTTTCTGATAGATACTGATAATTCTCACTGGTTTGTTGATGATCCCTTACACTGTTGTTTCCAATGCCTTTTAACTCTGAAAAAATGATGATTAACTGTGCAATTGCTTTGCTTATATTACCAAAAACCCTGAAGAGGCCTCATTTTTAAAGCATCATTACCCTCCAATACATGTGCTTTAACTCCAGTTCTCAGCTGTCTGTCATACTTTATCCATCTTGAAAAAGTATTTCCCAATCTCTGAACAAAGAGTTTAAACAATGATTCATGTTGTAAAACTTTCCCCAAACCTTCATTATCATACAGCTATGTGAAATTTGCTGGTTAACCTTGATCTAAATGATTATTTATTTTACTAAAGAAGCATTGGAAGGAAAGACCTAGCAGATTTATTAGATTTATTGCTGAAAACTCAAAAACAAATGAAGGAACATTTAGAGATCCAGATAAGTCTCTCTAAGCCTACAAAATAGTATGCTTAAATATTCAGAACAAATTTTTTAAATGGAAAAATCCAGATGACAATTGTATCTGACTCCAAAAAGCATGCAAAAGCACGCATCATTGAAAGTATTAAAAAAAAATCATAAAAACAGATTTCTGGGTTGGCATAGATTCAGGATAGAGATGAGTGAGTTTATTAGGGACAAATCCTAGTTGTGGCTGCAGCAAAGAAATAAGAAAACTGGAAGTAATTTTTTAGTGGCACTTTCTGTTCTTACTATTTAAATGTTTTCTGCTTTTTAATGTTTACTCTCTTGTATATTTTCCTATCCTCTTTGGACAAGAACTTTCTTGTACTCTTACCCCACACAGTAGCTAAAAGAAGCTTTTTGACTTGGAAATGCTCAGATCCTATTGCAATACAAACAAACTATTACTAATTATAAACTTGACCTCTTAGGTTAAAATGAGTTTGCAATATTCATATTGCCTCCTTTTGCTGCATGTGAAAATTCAACACCCCCAGTGCTTTGTTTCTGAATAAGTAGCCCTTTCACACGCTGGAAATTTTGGATGATCAAAAGTAATGTTTATTATTGTCCCCATTTAGAAGCATTTCAAGGAATGTTGAGTTACTTTTTGCTGTGATGTGCATTATTATACTTGTGAGGAACAGACTACATAAGAAATGACTACATTCACATTTGGAAAGATACTTGTGGTTATGAGGAAGGCAGTGGAGAACATCAGGCTGAATACTAATTACATTTTTGCAAATAACTACATTATGCCACATTGTTAATGTAACATATCTTTGCATTTATCTTCTTAAGGTGGCCCCATAACTAAACCTTTTACGTTGAAGTCCAAAGTGCTCAAAACAGTGAGAAAGGCTTCTACTACCTCTTCTTATTCTGGAGCAAGTCAGGTGTATATGTTTGTAGAATTTCTACAAATATATATTCTAGTACCTCACTGGGCTGCACCAATTAAGTTTTTCATACAATACTTTCTTCAAAATCCTAAAAAGCTGCAGAAGAAAAAAAAAAGGAAGGAACAAGGATAGCAGAGCACAGTTTAATGCCTGAAACATAATGGTGAATTCATATTTTCTTTCTTGGTTTCTATACACTGCAAAATTGTTTGCTGTATTCTTCTGCAGCCATTAGTGCTTTGATGCAGTGCAAGTAGGGGGTGTATATGTAAAAACTGTTATAACATTATTATTACTTGTTTCACAAAACTTTAATTATCATCTATTGGACAGTTAATCTTCAATAAATAAGATTTGAATAATCCAAAGGTAATTATTTTGCCCACCATACCTCATTTAATGAAACCTAAATTAGTCAGAGAGCAGTTAAAACATTTCAGGATTTGCTTGTTTTCAAACAAGTCTTGTAGTTACTGCAGATACTGCATTAGTGCCAAGCAAATTTACCATGTGGAATCTGAAGCACAGTTTTCCATTTTTAGTGCAAATCTTTAGTGTTAGGGACTATCTTCCACATGAGGTGGGATATGAAGAGACCTCTGCCATTTCTCAAGGTTTAATATGGCATATCAATGTTAGTTACCAACAGCATCATTTTAAGGCTTTCTCTCCAGATATGAATGTAAGATGAATATCAAAGTGTTTTAAAAGTTTTCATCCCAGTGGGTATCCTTCAGCCCAAATCAATGGAGCAACACATGCCCCTAAGATACCAACCACAGTCATTTTCTGGGAGGTTTTGAAAGAGGCAGTAGTCATGGCTCTGTGACACACCCACATTCAACACAAAAAGTGCTGGAAATAAGCACCCCAAATTTAGAGATAAATCCTGTTTGTTCTATGAGGCTATCTTCTCTAGGGACTACATTTAAGTTAGAACATGGGCTTAAAGAGCTGCGTTGAGCAGCCGGATCTAAAACATTGTCTGTAGACAGATAATATTGTAAGCAATGTTATCTTACCTCATTTATTATAGTCAGCTGACAAAATAATGGAATTTAGGCTACTCAATAGGTTATCTTGTTAAATCTAACTTTCTGAGACAGGTAACTGAATCTATATTGAGTTCATCTAGGGTGTTTCCTCACCTTCATGATGCAGCCTTTCTAAAGTATTCTTTAAAATGCCTCCTGAGAGGGTCTTGTGAAGTATAAACTAACCCTCTCTTCAGTTTGAACTCCTATTTCTCATCTTCTCAACCACATGTAGAGCAAGCAGTTTAAGCTTCTTTTAATACTTACACTGTTGCAATGTCTTTCTCTAGACTTCTATGGAGTAAAGAAGCTCAGTACATAGAATCACTGAGCTTGGCCATTTTCTGTCAACTAGGTCCTAACCGTCACTGCACACATATGTGAATGTGGCTGAATGCCATGCAGTGCTGTACGTTCTGCACTATTACTCATCGTTTCCACACCTTGACACTGTGCTCAACAAGTATTATAACTTTATTAAATAATAAGTTTGGGGACTGCAAAACTCAGCTTTTGCCACATAACTGAAGGAAGAAAATCTCAGAAATGACAGCCCACAAAACTGCACTTCTATTAGCTTCTTCAGAGACTGTTCTGGAAACAGGCCATCCTTGTTGTAGTTATAAGGAAAGGGCATCTTGAAGCCAACCATGCTCTAAGGTACGGTAAAGGTGTAGCCACACAACAGAGTGCTGACTGAGTAGTGTTGAAAAATGTAATATCATAAACCAATAATTTCTGTAATGAATGTCAAATAAATAAATTGTTTGCTGACAAATGTTTTTATTGTTTCTCCATCCTAAGAAATAATTGCATAATATTCAGCTGTTATACTAGTGCTTTTTACACGACAAATTTTCAGAATAAAACGTTTGAACATATAATGGAATAAAATTATGAACATATATACATATATATTTCTTTATTTGACTAACTTTGAGGCACAAAATTCAGTCCATGCCCAAAGCAGCTGACATGACTAGGTTAAATTCTATACTGGCATAAATCCACTGAGTTTGCAACAGGCTAGATTTCTGTTATTATTTAATGGAAAACTAAACATTTACACTTGAATTTGTGAAAAGGGATGATAAGAGGGTCATACAGGTCAATTTCTTATTAATAGAACAGAGATCCTTTCAACTCTGAGCTACTCAGATGAATCTGAAGCAGGACAGAAGTAACCAAAAGTCATTAACATCTGACAGCTGGGTGATGGCCTGTGTAAAATGAGTTGGTGCTCTCAACCCAGTACATAAAACATCAGAATAATTGGTGTTAATTTGCACCCCTATTGGCAGTCTTAATGTAGAGGGCAAAGATTGAATGGGCATGAAAATTAAACTATCCTGTCAGCCATAAAGGTTCTTTCAGGTCAGGATTGAAGTGCATTAACAGGATACTATAAAGGAATTTGCACTGTCAGTGGTGGGGCTGTAACTGGTTGGTGAATAAGCCAAAGACTTTGTGACAAAATTCCCCAGACATTAATAACACTGAGGATTTTTCTTCTATATTTTATTTATTTATTTGAGAGAGAAAATAAATTTACATCAGAAATACCATGGTGGCGGGTTGACCTCCACATCAAGTGCAAATTATTGTATCAGTGTCAGGATCTGTGGAGAATCACTAATGTATTTTTACAACTGAGAAACCATAAGTGGTACTTTGTACATGTGTGTTGATGGAAAAAATTGACCATGGGGCTAATTAGTGTTATGTATGTTATGGTCCTGAGTTAACTTCTAGTATAACTTTTAATTTTGGATTATCAATCTGATAGTGACACAACTTGTAGGTTTTTTCAATTTAATGCAATCAATGTTTAACACCAGGCATGCTGTTCCTTTCAATCATAATTGCACATGAGAATAAAGTTTGCAGTTAAATGGGAAAGGCATGGAGATACTGAAAAGATGAATGCCTTCACTTTGCCAACTGGCAGAAAAACTGACTGGGGAGATTTGAAAAAATCTGCAGTTATGTGTCTCTGCTGTAAGGAGACGAGATTCAGAGTGGGTAATGCCTCAAATTCCTTTTGCTCAGTTTGTTCATCATTTTTCGGGTCTAGCAGCTATCCACAAGGAATAAAACAAATCCTTCCAAGATTTAATCATAGGTTTATATTTGCTTTGGTCTAAAAGGAAGGCAATCCTGAGTGAGCTGCAGCGTTAAGTAATGCGGATGTGGCTTTCATGTGCAAATTTCTTTTCACAAGTGAAACAACAGCTCCCAGAGTCTGGACTGCTGTCCACACAGCCGGGCCTGCATGTGAATGCAAATAACTTCATTATAGGCCAAATCTCCGTGCACCAATGGGCTGTACAGGACACTTGCAGTGATACCAGCTTTGTGTGCAGCTTTCTTGCTGTTTCTGTTTCCTGTCTCAAAATAAGTGGCATCTTATCCGTTGCTAAGCAGTAGAAAAGGGGTCCAGTGTGTCAGGGGAAGCAAAACTTCTCTTTTTGTTAGTGTATTCCTTTCATCCTGACAACTGATAACTTTTATATTACTCTTTTCTTCCATCATCTTGAATTTCACAACAGTCACCTCAAAATTAGTCTGAATTCTGTTCAGCTTGCTGTATTGATGAACACATTGAATGAACATAGCAAACACTATACTGACGGTGGTAATAAAAAAGACCAGTTGTTTTCAGCTAAGTATAGAACAAGCTTTTATAGAAAATATTGAGGAAATATATAAAAAGCATGAACAATACTTTATGTATATTTTTACCTTCCTAGCTCAGAGACCAGCACGTCTACACTCTCTGTAAAGAGAATTCCAGATAAGCACTTCAAGCTTTTGTTTAGTTTGAGAGACAGGCTCACAAGTCTTTTTAATTATGCCACACAAGTGGAGCACTTCAACAGATTGGGTTAAGAGTACATCCTGCAGAGCTTCTTAGCAGTTCCTGTAGCTAAAAATCTTTTTTAGGTGAGGTGGGAAATGTGAATTTGTATCACACCACTGAGTAATTGAATTTGGATTGCTCAAAGCATATGTGTGGGCTGTCATCCCCAAAAGAAGGATTTCTCTATTACTAGGGAGATTTTAGGCACTGTGCACAATTGGTGGCTTATGGACAGCAGGTACATTGACAGTATATTATGAACTTGGTTCAGAATCCTAGATTAAAAAACCCCAAGTCTACATCCCATTTGAATGACCAAAATCTTCAAATCCATGCTTGACTGCTTCCTTCTCTGGCCTACAAAACCTGTGGAATGTTCAATGAGTAGTGCAATGAGGCATAGACTGACAACTAATTGTTCCTTCCAAGGAGGAGGAAACATTTTCACATACTGCAGCTATTTAATTTTAGACAGAGCTTCAAAACAGTCCTTACATGAGAATTTGTAGCTGAGTCCTGAAGATTATTTGCTTTTTGGGTTACTGATCATTGAGAAACCCCCTCAGACAGGTAGCTCTACCTTTGTACCAGAAGCAGAATTTTAGCCCTGTATTTTGTTACCAGTGTTGCCTGACTCCTTTTGTAAGTCTGTCCTTTTGAGAATATAAATGCATTGCTTTATCAACCCTAGCTTTTATGTGTTTGAGTGCAAGAGGAAGGGACCAGATATGCTGTTTGGCTAAAATACTGTTCTTTCAGAGCCTAAAACTGAAAAGAAAGTCTATCAATATTTCTCTTATGGACATTCTCGTGTTTCTGCCAAGTAAAGATTTAAACAAGAAATTTAAATACAAAGCCAAAGGGAGATCCCTCAGCATGTCTTAAAAAAATTGGGTTTTCCATCTTGTACAATTAGGTAAGTAACATCAACAACTGCAATGCACAGATGGATGTAGGTGTTTGAGGGCCATTAGCCACCAAGCATTTCCTCAAATGAATCACAATTACATGACCACCAATTCTACCATTTGTGCTGTTCCATCAAGAAAATTTATTAGTCCTTAGCATTTCTCAGTGTTCACTGGATGGGAGTACTTGCTGCTTAAAGGTGATCCAACCCTCCTTTTGTATATTCCATTCCATATGGAAATGGCATAGGAGGCCTAGTACCAAACACCACTATCACCTAGTAACAAACACAAGCCGCTGGAAATACCTCCAGGGAAAACAGACCCCTGTCTGCCTTTCCACATCTCATGATAAGCACACAGCTATTTTCTATTCCATTACTCTGATGTCCCTGTGCATGAACATATGCTGTTGTCTGTCTTGGGCATATATCCAAACAGTGTGCCTGCAGGCTGTATTCTCCTATAATCCATTGCATGTTCTGAGAAATCATATGATATCATTGGTTTTTCAGATACCACAGTTTTAAGCTGTCAGAATTGACCTTGTGTCATGTTTCTCTTTTGCTTTTTTCTGCTAAGGCTGTCCCAGATCTTCAGGTTCACGTATTATTGAGTGCACCAGTATGCTTCTGCCACAAAAGAGACAGATTTTCTAGGATCAGACATAGTATTATATAGACTCTACAAATTTCTAGGCTGTGCAAATTAAATTTCAAAATATACCAGTCTGTCCCCCCAAGAGTTGAATTAAAATTTTTGTAGCTGGAGACTCAAGACTGTTCTGATATATGCGATGAAACTGTCCATCATTTCAGTTTTCTTCAGTTATGTTATACTCAGTGTACCAATTTGTACTTTTAGTCACAGCTCAGAAAAAGAAGCCACAGGAGTCATGGAGTAGAGCTCCCTCCTATGAGTGAGGGAGCTCCCTTCTCTTTTACCTCTATCTGCAGCAAATTACAGCACCACTCTGCACCAGCTGTGTTTCTTAACACAGTGGCTGAGCCAAAACAAGTGTATGCCCTCTTACCTCTGCTCTCTGCCTGACTTCAGCACAAAGGAGAACAGTCTAAGTTGAGTTCCACAAGTAAGGACCAGGTATAAAAATACAGTCCTCTGCTATTAGCAAAAGATGTCCAATATTTCATATGATTTCAATGATTTGTAATTTTACCAAATGTTTATTGTTTGGCATAAAAGCTGATTCTGCCTCAGGTTGACTTCTTGAGGCTTTTCTCCAACAACAGCAGTAAAGCTGGTTGGAGAGTCAGACAAAAGAACAAAAAGCAGTTTTGTAACTATTTTAAGAAATAGGTAAAAATAGAGAAAAATTACATGTAGTTATATAATTAAAGATGGCATCATCATCATCATCCCTGTATCCAAGGGATTCTACTTAAGGCTGTACAATTGTTACAATCCAGTTATTAAAATTATTAGAGATGCCTCTGCTTTAATAAAGGTACAAACGAGACCATATGCCAAAATCAAAAGTATCAATTTTATTTAATAAATGTGAGGCAGAGAGAGAGAGAGAGAGAGAGAGAAATAGAAGAAGGGTTGGGGTGGGGAGAGAAAGAGAGTGACAGAGACAGATTAAGTAGAAAATATCACCACTCCGTGGATCCTTTATACAGTTTTGCCATATTGGGCAAAAAAATCCTTCAGAACAATGTTTAAGCCATTAAACAGCCATTTCAGTCTCTCACAACAATTTATATTGGCTTTATTATTTTCTGTGTTATATTTTTGGCATTTTGACTATGTTCAACCAAGTTTTCAGTAATTTTATGTTTTAGGGGGATGTGTGCATACATGTAATTAAAATTACTAGGAATGATATTTAGTGTATTTCTCTGGAACTTCTAAGTGCTGTCCCTTTTTGTGTGGAAGAATATTTTACTTAATAGATTCCACCCTCTTTTCAGGAAATTTTTAGCTCAGCAAAGGAATTTTAAGACCCATGGACCAAATTTAACAGTCTCTATATAAATTCATTTTATATCATTCTCATTAAATTCTATTTCCAAAACAAAGAAAGGACCATAGTAGTTTGTCTTCAGTATTATTCTAAGTTTCAGATACAATTTTTAGCAGACATTAAAAAATACCTTAATTAAATAAGAAATCAAATACATGAAGAAGTCTGAAGTGAATATTCATTTACAAGGAAAAAAATACCTTCAGAATACTTTCAGAAACATTCCTCCAGGATCTTATATGCTAAGCATCCAGGGGCCGTTAGGGAACTCGTATGTGAAACAGATTAGAATAGGCTTCTATGAAATTCCTATGTATTAAAAAAACCCAAAGCAACAACAAACTCCCAAGAAAAATTAGAAAAAATACTCAAAGCAATCCCTCTCTCATTGGCTTATAATTCAGCAGGAATTTGTTGTTTTCTTCAGAAAAGAGCACAAGATTGGGTAAAGATCAATAATTAAAAGTAATCAGATTCTATATATTGGCTTACGGTGGAAACACTAAAATGTTTTCAAACCATATACCTATGCTATCTCCTGTATGTGAGATAGTCATAGTTGTGAAGGAATTATAGTTATTATATTTATTATAGTATTAAAGTTTTTTCTCTACATCTACAGGGAAGTGAAACTTGACAGACTTGAAGAATAATTGATTTGATGCACTTTTCAGTCAGTTTTTCCCAGAATCACAATAGATACCATAATATGTGGTCCACAGAGCTCTCCGTTCTCTCTGCAAAAACTCATGGAGCCTCGTGGTTGTGTTTCAGGGTAGGGGAAATTTGTCCATGTTCTTTACATGTTCTGTGAATAGTCAGAAGAGTTCAGTCTGTAGAGCTGCCATGATGAAACCTTTCTCGAGCAAAAAGCAGCATTCAGGTGTTGCCTGTAGAAAGAGTGGACAAGAATCTCATGAAGTTGAAAAAGGAGAAATGAAAAGTCCCGCACCTGGGAAGGAGACATGCAGAAGATGTCAGGACACAGACCTGGGCAACTGGGTCTAGGTGGCCTTGCTTAAGCAGTAGAGTTGGACTATGTGATCTTCAGAAGTCCATTCAAACTCAACCACTCTATGATTCTGAGATAAGTCTAGGCCTAGTTTTTCTTCCTAAGACTATCTCTAGAAATCAAATTTTAATATAGGTCCATGTTAAAACTACACTATAGATTCTCCCAATGCAAAATGCAGTGCTCAGGATCTTGTAGGACTTTCTTCTACAGCAATAATTCAACTAAAATTTTAAGGAGGGAAAATTTTTGTACCCAGATGAGAAAGTAGGTCTTGATGAAAGTTTACCTCCAACCACATGTATCAAATGGAAAAAAGAAAAGTTGAATGAATCTAAGAAGAAAGGCAAATCAAAGCTTAAAAATGACAGTAAAATAATGGGAACACCCTTTCCTTTTTAGTAAATAATAAGATAAAAAGAAAAAATACTGAGAAAACTTGGAAATACCATGTCATATTTTTAATCCGAATATTTTCCTTAGTGTATTAAGAACTCAGAATGAGAAAGAACAATAAAGCTGTTGTCAACCTGCAGGGAATTCAGGGCATCCTGGACAAAGATGGCAATGATTTTTCCTCTTACCATTAAACAAGGACAAGTCACAATTTGTTTCAGATGTCTCTCTGACAAGTTAAGAACTGTGTTACAGCACTTATTTAAGGACACTGCATTCAGTAAAAACGATCTAAAAGTTTTTATTAAATTTAAAGCTCATCACATTTTCTTATGGCTGTTAGTTGCATAGCACCCTCTCCAGCAGTTAATGTATCTTTATTACCTGAAACAGGGATTTGCCTTTGGCACAGAGCTTGTGTCTATGTTTAATGTTGCATAACCTAATAGTCTTTCTTATTTTTTAAAAGAAGCCTATTTTTTTCCCATTTCTTTTGCTTTCAGGGACCAACATCTTACCTTTAATTGTCAAAATTTCTGAAATGACTACTTTGTATGGAAGCGCATACTACTCATTTTAATCTTGGCAATTTTTTTTTTTCTAGTTTTATTGTAAGCTCTTTGGAAAAGGAATGTGTATTTGTTGAGCCCCCAACACAAAAACTCTTTTCCAAACTTTGGTCTTTATTTAGAGTTCCAACAATGCAGTGGCAGAAATTGCTCCGTTTTACCTCTGTAAAATAACTCTTACATCCTTCTTCTGTTTCTCTATTAAGCCCGCTAAACACCCTTCCATTTTCTTTTAAAGTTTTAAATTATAATGCTTTGCCATATTTTTGATATAAAGTGAACAGAAAGATTTATTAAGCAGGTAGCAAAGGAATTCCTCATGGGATGGTAATACTCAAGTGATATAAAATTAAAACACCTAATTTTTCTTTTAATTTTTAAATAAAACAGATCTTGTCCATTTTTCTTCTGCTGTCCTGCATAATATTTAAGTTTCTGACAGGAAATGAAAGCCCAAAACATTTTTGGATGAAAACTATTAATTTTCAGCCAAACTATGAACATTAGGAAATGCAATTATGTGACCTCCAGGGATCCCTAGGTTAGAATCACATTCTTTAGTCTTTTTTACAGGCTGGATTTCATGGCAAGATACAAAGACCTCCCAAGATTTATCTTGAAGCTACACACAGTACACACGATGCATTGTTTCTTTTCTAGCCAGCCACCTGCAGCCACAGAATGGTGTGGTCACACAAGTTACTGAGATCATTTCAGATGAGATGTAGACTGTTAACTTAGCACTAAATATTTTTTGTGCAACTGCTCAGTTCAATCCCAAAAAAATAAATCAAACCAAACAAACAAGCAAAAAGATCACAAAAAAATAAATACAAAGAATAAAAGACACCTAGGAAAAAATTTCTCTAAGTCAAGAGACTATTTACTGTGTAGAAATTTCCGTTTAGAAGGAAAAATTTGCCACTAGAAAACATGTAAGATGTTCCACATTCTTTTCCATGTAAGATGAAGTATCTCATTCCCAGGCTACTTTTTGCATAGATTCATAATAATAATATTTTAAGGAAAAAAATAGAGATTTCCTCTTACATTAGTCCCTTTGACCACTGAAGTAGTTGGGTATAAAACTACAAGCATTTGGTAATTTGAGGACCAAAATTCCTGGGAGGATTCCCTAAATATTTTTTATGAAATTGAGACTTATTTTTGTTACCTTTCTGTTAGTAGTTATTAATTCTCTGAAATAGTCAAAAATATACCTTCTTACCAAAGATTTATACAACCAAATTGGAGAGATATTTTCTATCTTTGAGACAGTAAATGGCCTATCTTACAAAACCAAAATTTCATGCAGAAAATTGTTAAATCAAAGTAAACAAATATATTTTCCTTGCAGAAGGGAACAATGGCATCTTTCTTGATTCTTTTCACTATTACTATCTATGCATCAACTTCCAACCCACCTTGTCACCATGTCAGAAGTCATTGGCACATGCAACTCTCATGGCTGCAGAAACAAAGAGCCTTCCTGACACACTGTTGACCGGCCAAAAATTTCTGGGTAAGTATTCAATAAATAGAGTTTTTCAGAAAACTATTTTCTTGGGGGGGAGAAATCGCACATATTCTTCTGCCACTTCTTCTGTTTGATGTGAGAGAAATAGGGAAAGCCTGAACTTCTGTATATGAATGTATATTTTGCAACTCTGTTTTCAAGTCTATACTATACATATATATTTGTTGGAATACATTTATATAAAGCAGATACATACAAATACATGTATTTGTAAAAACATCTTTAAAGGCATATATTTGTTATATAGGTATATAACTCATAACAAGGATTTGCTTCAGATCTACAAATATGCTTTTGAGATTAATATATTGAATTTACAGTATGCTTAGTACGGAATCTGCCTTTGATCACTCACATTTTAATTCACTATTAGGTTTCAAATCTGTCTTCTCATGTATTTCCACCTCACACACCTGCTTAGTGTTTTAACAATTACAATTAATTAAGAATCACAATATTTGATTTTAAGGGAAAGAGACACATTCATAAATGTATTATTTAATTTTCAAATAAATTAAGTGTATTTGTTCTACTTAAAGCCTTCTCACCATTCATTTGCAATCTGGTGGTCTTGAACCTCTTTTAGATTCCATGTTTAAATTTTATAAATATAATTTTGTATGAATTGTGAAATAAATGTCAGGAACACTGTTATGTGCTGAAGCCTTCCAGAAAAGATATGTCAGTAACAAGAAAACCAGACATAGGAACAGTAATCAATTAAAAACTTGTGTATTTGTATGCAGTGTGGAGCATATTTAATGTGACATTATTAAATTTTTATACATCAAATTATAGTTGCTGATTTTAGTGATCTAATTGTTGTATTTCTATGAACATAAAATGGTTTGTTACAAAAAAGTTTTATTTGCAATAATAGTATAAAACAGTGGGTTTTCTTTTTTCTAATTTTGATATTTGTAAATTGTTTACAGAGAGCTAATAAATTCATCCAGTTCTTCCTAGAACCCAAAACAAGTTTTAGTTTTAACAGAAGTGTTCTCTCCATGTCTGCATGCCCAATATCTTGTGGTCTTTAAATCCCTATGGCATATATCTACATCCTGGCCTTTCAAAGTGTTGCACAAATTGGTACTGCTAACCAGCATCACTAACCACTGGTCTTAGTTCTTTTAACCATCATATAAAGTGAAACTTTTCGTAGCATCCTCCTTCCCATGAAATGCTTAAGCATTTTTGCCATACAGAGGAGCAATTAATTTGGAACTAGTTTGAAATATATAACAACTCTAATAAATGCAAAGGAAAAATGTGTTTATTACTGTTTATTACACATTTATTTCAGAAGGCAGTAGCATGCCACAAATTTGCATAAACTTTGCATGTAGCCCAATGAGGTTTATTTAAAGTAGCTATGGTGCGAGCTCAAAAATGTTTTTCAATAACGTAAATTTTTAAAAGGCAACTATTATTTTTTTAGAAGTCAAATGGTTATATCTATTTTGTATTTATTTATCAGATCACATGTTTTAGCTGAAAGAAAAATTTTAAATGCAAATAATCAATTCTAATCAATTTAATCACAGCTTATGATTACTTGCTGCAATAATCAATGCATTCAAATAGAAGAATACACAAATGAGAGGCAGAGTGAAATTTGTAGTACACGAGTCAATTTAACACTTGTAGAAATTTTGCATGACTAAATGCTCCTTGACATCTTTCTGGTGTGATATTGTCACAATCAGATTTGGTTGATTGTTTGTACTAGGAAGTCTGACTAGCTTCAGTGAAGGATTTGTTATAGTACGCTTTCTGATCAAGAGTCAGTGTGTGAGATATTTTACTGCACTTTAGATATTCTTTGTTAACTATTGCAAATTTTCACTACTTTTCATGCAGCAAAATTGTCTAAGAAACTTAAAAACTGAAAGTCTGTGTATTCTAATGCAGAAGTTGTACATAAAGCATTTTCTCTGAGACTAGTAGCAGTAGATGAGCTTATATTTATGTGTAATGCTTCACAAAGTACTCTAGAGGTGTTTGAGAAACACTTTCAGAACTGTATCTACTCAATCAGTATTTCAGAATCACTAAACACATCAAAATGCCAGGTCTGAAATAGTGCTCTGCCAGGCATGAAGTAGTGACTTAACAGAACACAGTAACCTTTTATAACAGCTCTTTTTGCATTTGCAGTTATTTTCTAGAAACAGATGAAATATTATCTTATGGAATTAAGTGCTCTTATGCAGTAATGCTGAGTTCAACATCAACCAGAGCAGGAAATAAGCTCTTGTATCTAAGTACTCCAATGTTCTAACATTTCAAGAACCAGGCATAATGATTTGGTTTTCACCTTTCTTATTATAGCTAAATTGGGGAATGAGTATTGATTAAAAACAACAAAAAAGTAAGAGCATAAAAATGGGAATCTGCTTAGCAGAAGCCAGGTTTCAATTAATAAAGTCCAGTCTATCTTGAGCGTTCTATTTGTACTGAATTGAAGAGATTCTAATGCACTGTAGCTGAATATCTACTTATTATTATATGTATTACTCTAAATTTGCAAGGGAGGTATCACTTTTATAAATTATCTTTATCTTGTTTTGAGTTCTGCTAAGTAACAAAAATATCTTTATATATAATGGTCCATTTTGTAAAATTATTGTTGCATTTTAAGAGTGAATTCTGACTCCATGTGATAAATAGGTTCAAGTAGATAAGATATGGAACAACTTCCTGAGTTACTATTTGGGAACAGCATAATACCTGTCAGAGATCTTCAGATGCAAGTTCCATGAATATTCAATGATGGATTTTTAGTGTCACATTTTACTACTCTTTTTGATGAAGTTTTTTCTTTTGTGTTTATGAAAGAAAATTGTTGATGCATCCCTTGCTCTTAATTTCCCTTGACAGAATAGCCTTTTTCAGAGGGAGTTTCACAATTCTTTCTGTAAGAAAATAAAGTTCTTTCCAGTGTTTCTAAGAAGTGGAAACGACCATAACAGATGCAAGGCAGCAAAGCTGGTAAAATGCAAGTATCTCCCCCGTGGTCTTTCATGGGTGACCTGATTCTCTCATTGATTCTGTTTTTCACCTGTGAATGGCACTGTCTGATCAGGTGGTGCTACAGTGCTACCTGCTTGCTGCTGCTTTATTTATGGGTGACTTGTAATTGCTTAGATACCCCAGCCAAGAGTAGAACATTAGGAGCACTATGAAAATGTTAAATAAGAGCAATTTTCTTTGCCATTTGGGCACTTTGAACATAGGAGAGGGGCTCTCAATGAATAGCAAAAGCTGTCATTCTCTTTCTTTAGCAATTGAACTAGAATGATTATAAGTAAGGGAGTGAATCTTTGGATGTGACACAACAATCTTTTCCTGCTTTTAGTTACAAAGCCTGTAGGGACCCCTCCATCTTCATCTCACCAGTATACCAATGTTTACTAACCATTCTAAGGTTTACTAACATTTTGAAAGCAAAGAAATTCCATTAATGTATTAAAATCATACAATCCTAATTTTGAACATGTTTTAAGATTTAAAACGCACACTCAGTATTCTTAAAGATACTGCAAATATTAAATATGTCTTTAAACACTCCATTAAAAAAAAAAAAAAAAAAAAAAAAAAAAAAAAAAAAAAAAAAAAAGAAACAAAACTCTTTTCTCCACCAGGGTGGAGGTGTTTCTTTTTTCTCTCCTTCAGTACTGATGGTAGTTAAGTAATGTATGCAAGTTTATTTGAGAATTGGGAGAAAGGGGGAGGAAGAAGACTTGACTTAGAACAATTCCAGACTTCAAAACTGACAAAACCCAAATACTAGCATAATATTAGTAATCCTGAAAAAAATATTGTGCTAGTTTGTTCTTCCTATCTAGGGCATCATCTAATATATGTTAAATCACTGTCTGTTTACACAAGGAGAAACATTATCTCATTTGCAATTGTTTCCAAGTGGGGGAAAGCTGAGGGGAAAGCTGTTTGCCAAATGCAGCCGTTTGGAAATCCATGTGTTGCAACTTACTACGTTCTTTTGCTTTTAAACTGTTCCTACATACATACCTACATATATTGCAACAGAGGAAAATTTCTTAAAATAAGAAATTGTTTTCTAAACTATTGTGGGGTTTTTCCTACATGAATCTGGCTTTTAGAGTTTAGAAGCTGTTGTGCCTGAAGTTTGAAAGGAAAAATAGATTGTTTCTGCAGGCTGTCACAGTTTCCTATTTATGGTGGCATATCACTTTACTACTCCTGCTGACGGCCCACCTGTCTCCGTTGCTCTGAATCGACACTTCAGGACTCAGCACCTACTGTTAGCCACTAAGCAATACTCCCTAAGGCAGGAAA
The DNA here is from genome assembly GCA_013397795.1 of Orthonyx spaldingii. NCBI lineage: Eukaryota > Metazoa > Chordata > Aves > Passeriformes > Orthonychidae > Orthonyx > Orthonyx spaldingii. Next base: position 258,985 of record VZTJ01005114.1, on the reverse strand, counting down.
GAGGCAGCAAGCCAAAAACAACATTCATAGCCAGTTAATGAATGCAGAAATTAAAGCAAACAAATAAACAAAAAATACCCTGGAAACCCAGAAAAGCATTTAAATTGTATGATAAAGAGTACAAGGTAGAGTTACGGTACAGACTGATAGAACAGAAACAAAACAATTTAATATGGGACTGGATTAGGTGTCTGTCCTATTATGATTTGAATGGTTTATTGTCTTATCTCTCACTAGCCTAACTGATGCCTTGAGTCTTCACGTATATCATATTGAGTGGAACACAATCCTTCAACTCTGAGTTTGTTTGTGAACATCAGATGGAACATTAGAAACGCAATCTCTTTTTTGTATGAAATTTTTACCTGGAAGTAGTAATCTCAACTTTTGAGATTCATAAGTTGCAATCTTGTCACTTTCTCCTGTAAAGAGATATCCTGAGATAAAAAAGGAAGAAAAAAAATTAAAAAATCATAATCTGCTAGGGGGGTTTTAAATCACAACTTGGTTTAGTACAGGTGTATGACCTGACACATTGACTTTTGAAGCATCTTAAAAGATTTCTCTTGATTTCAGCAGGAGTTTGGGTCACCTATCAGCACAGTACAGAATTCTGATATTACCTGAATGGTAGGGGAAAAAATCATGTTTATTAAGGTTCTCAGCTCAGCAGGAGCTCAGCAGGAGATGAGAGTCATTCATTCTCAGGCTGATTGGAAGTATTTTGCTTCCTTCCCAGCTCCTGCTGAACTAGAATACAGTGGGAATTAGGAGCCATCGTCTGTGGTAGAAAGGGTATTCCAGCTCTTGCTAATTTTGAAGCTTCTCCTGAGCTCTAGAGATATTTCACTTGTGAGAGATGAGGATATTTTCATCTTGATGAGTTTTGCATGCAGTGGAACCTGTGAGCTAGAGCTTTCAGATTTGCACCTGACTGGTGGATGGCAACATGTTTCAGGATTTATTGAGTTCAGGCTCTTCACAGTCAGACCACACTGGCTCCTGCAAAAGTTATGACCATTACTTTTCATCAGTGACAATCTTTTCTAGCTTCTGCTGTGAGGAAAAACTTAGCTGCTGCTAGGAACTAGACTGCCTTCATATGTCCAGAAGAAATTCAGCTGGAGTAATACATCTTGCTGATTTTATGCTGATATGCATACTCAGTAACTTACTGCAGATGTGTTTTTATGTTAACCCTCTAAAGAGTTGCACATCATCCATCATACACTGCCTTACTGTGCACTGAATGTACAGAAAAGCAACCAGGACATGAAGAATAATTAAGTGAAAAAAATGTTTTAATGGAATTGATCATGAATAATGCTGAGTTTATTTCTCTGCCTATGTCCATATTAGAGAATAGAGCCTTGGGATTGGGCCAAGTGAGTGTACTGCTACTTCATCCAAACTAAAGTATACTTAGGTATGCAAGTCATGAGTACAAAAGCAAGAATTAGACTTGCCTTTTGCAGCACTAGTGATAATTGCTCAGATTAGTTCCTGAACTGACACAGGTTCTTTTTGGCTATTGTTTTTTGGCAAAATGTGGAAGGAACTAATACATACAGAAGAGGCCACTTTACATCTGAGCAGCTTACTACTGTTATGCCACTGGTGAAGCACAGCAGAGAACAGAAATCAAGCTGTTTCTCTCACTAGAAAGCAGAAACTGACAGCACCTATTTGTGGTTTAAAAGGAAAAAAGAAAACCCAAATCCCAAAACCCCACCAAACTTGGCTCTTTCCTTCAGTTTTATGGGGGAGAAAAGCACTAGGCTGTTAGCTACTGCAAGCTAAGCACTGAAGAGAGAACTCGGGTGGTGAACCACCACTCTCCTTTGGGATAAGTACCCTTAATTGCATCTTCTCAGCTAATAGTAAAGACAAAACCTGATATTAATCTTCCTCGCCTTTCTCCAGGTGGCCACATGGAGAGAGATTTGGCTCAGGTGGGAGATGGAGCTAATAGCTGCTACTTTCCAGGACAGTAAAGGAAGATCAGAGCAGCTCAGGCTCAGCTGGGAGGTGGTGATTAATGGTAAGAGGAAGCAGGGAATAACTTTTTATCCTGGTTCTCGGCTGTGACTCACTTTTGAGTTCATACTGATAGCAGAGTAAGGTCTGACTTTCCCAGAAGAGAGCTTGTCAAGATGGTGAGCTGGGGTCGTCTGAAATGTAGTAGTTTTGTATTGCCATAGTACAGCAAACGAGCTGGTGAAAAAGCCTGGGCCCAGGGAGGTCCAAATCTGTAGTCCAGGCATGAACTCTGTCACACCTTCTCTTCTCCAGTGTGAAACTTGCTGGGCCCAAAGTATATAAAGAGATAATACATAACTTGATCTGCTCCTGCTCTGTTTGTCCTATATCTGATTATCTAAATACAAAGTAAATTTCTAGTGTCAGTCTGCTTGTATAAGTTTCCTTCCATGGTATAAGATTCCTTAGAGGTAACTGTTCTATGAAGACAACCTTCCCAAACAGAAACCTTCTGAAATTACCAGGAAATTCAGTTTTTGTCCTCTGTATCCAGCTATTATAAATTATTTCTTCTATTGATACTATTACTTAAAATGTTCTATTTCAGTGCTCTAAAGAGCTGAATTTGAATCTGATTTTTATGGATGCAACTTTTTAATAGTCACAGAAATTGACTTCTTTCTAACTACTAAATTTCTAACATGAGTGTGACATGATAACAAAAACATTACAAAATATTGGGTAAGTTCCAGTTGGAAGCACTGAGGACATGACTGTATACACATTTATAACTTAGAGAAGCAGCAAAATATGCAGCGAACACAGTTATAGAGGTCCCTAGATACCTTTGAAAAACATCAGTAGGATCCAAACAAAGTGAGTCAGGGTGAGAGTGCAAGTAGAATTCTAGTTCCTTGTTGGTAGCTATTTTGTAATGCACATTGAGGAGAAAAAAAATATAAAGTAAAATAAGTCTATCACTACTACATTTCAATAAGCTATAACCACTCAGAAGAGGTCCCAGGCATGATTACAGAGATATAGAGCTGTGGCCAAAATGGTGTCCATCTCTCAACATACCCCAGGGACATGACAGCATTCTTCTGGTGGATATCATAGTTATGGTCTTCAGATTGACTTTGTCAGTGGTGAATCAGTTTTGTACTGGCACAGTGTTACAGAATTTGCTGTATAAAAATAATGAACTGAGATTACAGGACTGACTTGTTCACTCCAGTGTGCATTTGCCAGTCCATTTACACCGTGCGTTCTCAGAGCTTCTATAGTCTTACTAAATATATTGTCATTGCCTTAAAAAATAATGGCAGCAAGGATAGACAAAATGGTTCTAAGAGTCAGCTGCTTTTAATGCGTTTTGATAGCAAATGCCAATTTTTGAGGGGGAGCAGCGTGTAGGGAGCTAGGCACAAGGAAAAAAGAGGAACAGTGAAGACTGAAACAGAATCAACCTGACATTTAAACCAGTGATAACCAGGCTAATGACTGCTGAAGCTTTCCTACAAAACAGAATGGAAATTTTCTACCTCCCCATATAGAGAAATTACATGACAGCAGCCCACAGGTTTTAAAGTGAAACTATTTTAGGTAGGTCCCACTGCATGGCTCTTGCCCCACACATTTTTTCTGCATACAAATATTTTATTGTGTTACTGTTAACAATCAACAGCTCAATGGCCTATTCAGAGAAACAAAAATCAGAAAGGAATTCATCCAGTAAAGGCAACTCCTAAATAGCATGGGACAGGTATTAAACACTCTTTGTCATGAATTTGCTGGAGATGTTGGAGTCTCCAAGTCTGTCTGGCATGCATTACTATTCCCCAGTTGCAGTAAATCAACAAAGTCAGATTCACAGACATCCTTTGGTGTGATATTTTAATTTACATGAAAATATTTGGCAAACGTATATGAGTCTCTCAGTGAGACTTTTCAAAAATGGATTCCATGTCCTACCACATGCAAATGCTGAATAAATTATTTTCCATTTTAGAGATGTGGTTTGTGGTGTTAGCTTGCCTTTGGAAGCATTGCAAAGAGGATAAAGTTCTGTGAAGCAAGAGTGAGAAAACAGGTTTGTAAATGAGAAGCTGAAATTGTTGCCTATGTACTGAGCATGACTGTGTGGTGCTCTGCTCTGGGATGCCTCTTCATGGATTTGATGTTTCACAGTATGATGTCTTGGTAATACATTGCAGTTGTGTTCTGAAAAGACTGTGCAACATCTGATATGCTTTTGCTTATGTCAAGTTTTGCAGGCCTCCAGCAAAGCTTTACAAAGATGTAGGATTTCAGTTAACATGTGATTTTAAATCTGATTAAAGAACACAATTCTAGGCATCAAATAAGGAGAGGAAGCTTTAAATTTAATTTGAGCGACCTTTTAGTTAGAACTACACTAGAAAAACCTCTCCCCAGTTGTTGTAATTCTGAGTTAGTAAGCAACTTGGTGTTCCAGCCAGTAAGACTCAGGTTTTCCAGAATCAATATTGCAGTTATTGAGTAATTATAGTACTTGCCTGGGAAGATGGACAGTGTGATATTTGTTCAGGGGCTGATGAGTGATAATGGTGCTCAATGAAAGACGATAATTGAAAACAAAATGATCTTAATGCAATTGACTGACACAAAAGAAAGACTATGGTCTTTAAATCAAAACACACTTTTTCTTCTTGATTATCAATACATTAGTTTAAAAATAGCAAGCAGCAGCAAGACTTTTAGAGGGTAATATACCACTTGCACTTCTTCAGATCATCAATAAAGACTCTTTAAATGCTAATGCTCTTAGAAAAGCATTTTCTTACTCAAGGTGTCCTTACAGACTATTACCAATCAGAAATAAGAGGAATTGTCTGCATTTCCTTTAAAAGCTAACAAAGTTAAACTTTGCTAATACACCTTTCCACTCTTCTGTCACTTTTGGTAAGTGCTCATTTAACATGTCATTAGTCCATGAAGCACACATAGCTTGCATTCCTCCTCCTTCTGCTACTACATATACACATTGGGGAGTTTGTCTTGACTTCATGGAATTATTGCAAGTTTATCAGCAAACACTCCCAGTCAGTGAGCAAAACATGATGTTACAACATTCAAAAAATACTGCAAAATTACTTAGCATTGTAGACTTTAGTAATACAGTCTTATTCTCCTCAAGAAGATGAGAACCTCACCTAAAAATATGAGAGTAGGAAAGACATGATTTGCCACTCTGATTCTGTGGTATTTTCCCACTCTCTAGTAAAGCCATAAGTGAGCAATCAAGTATTAATTCTGTGCATTTAGTTACATATAGCTGGGCAAAATACTATGTAAGGGTGATGGCCTTCTCTGAAACTTCAGCACTATGATAAGAACCCAAAAATGTGCAGCTGAGTTTGTGGACCACTCACTGCTGACTACATTTCAGAATCAAAGTATTCTAGTTTCTTATGTAAAATCTTGAAGATGTGGTGAAATAATTGTGGTTTTAAATTTAACTAAAATTTAGACTGTTCATGGGGAAAAGAAAATAATCCTAGCTCATGCAATTTGGAAGATCTCATACACATCTCATTAATACTGCTTTTCTATGCCAAAGGATGGGAAAGTTGATGATACCTGTTTTTTACTATTGCACTCTATTTATTATTTATGTTGCCTCTAAATATTAGTAGACCATTTGCCAATGCTTACTGCTTGTAAAACAAAAAAGGCTAGGTGAAGCATTGACCAAAGTAAGGTGTTAGCAAGAGTCACTAATTCATGAACATCTCGACAAGGCAGAAGTGACAAGGTACCAACATGAGGATGACCAGAGATAACAGGTATGCAATTTTTCTTAACAGGAAGAAGGAAATATTGTATGAAGTGTATAATGGCCCAGATTAATGAAAAGTTAAAAATATTTGGTCTTTTCCATGTTTGAGTATGATACAGAAAGGAATATCTCATCAGAATTAAAAAAATGTTTCGTGCTTTAAATTCTGAACATCAGGAAAAAAAGTTTTGCTAGCTCATCTCTAAAATTTAAGCATAGATAATAAGAATTCCCTCTAATGAAATCCAATTTTTTCCAAAGGTGATAGTTTGTTATGAAATTTAATTCCTTAATTACTTATCAAAATATAATTTCTTATCTAAAACTGAAGAGTAATCAAGTAACTAGGAGCAGCATGCACTATAAGTAACATAGTGTATAGTAGAACTACCAATGTGACCAATTATCTAGAATTTATTTTGGTATATTCCACTTTTAAGGGTGATGCTTTTATTGCCCAATAATGCTGTTAGTATGTGATTTGTCTAGAATAACAGTGACCTCTAGGATTAAAATTTTGTGTGATACATCGTGGGATACAATTTACTGGGGTGCATCAAGCCTTAAACTCAAACTACACATTTTATATTACATATAGCAATAGAAAGAGTTTATATAAAAATGCTAAATGAAGTTTATCAACGCAATTGGACTATTGAACATATATGCTCTGATCATGAATTAAATTCACATATATATGTACATATTCATATATATACATATTTATGGACATCTTTATGTTTGCAGCTATTTTTCAGTTTAGGGCTATTCCAAGCATTCTTTTCTGACAGTGAAAAGTTTTATTCTTTCAACATTTTATTCATATTTGTTCTAGATGTTTCCTTAAAAAATAATCTGGAAATTATTCTGGGATAATTTTCTTTTTTAAAATTTTTTTTTTTTTAAAGATTTTTTTTTTCATATTCAAGCAATAAAAGTAATTAAACATGAACTTGAAAATTCCTCAGATTTACCTGAATATGCTTTTGTTTCAGTGAACTTTTAATAAGAAAACTCCTTTCTTCTAAATGTACAAGAAGAATACAAATGCAAAATATTAATCTATTTTACTATTTCTGTAACAGAATATATAATCTGAAATCTTGATTAAATATTATGTAACAGCAATTTCTTCATCTTTATTAGTTTACCATCAAACTCTGTACACTCAGGTGAGATTCTTAATAAAAGACAGAAACTTCCTTGCTAAAGGATATTATTTGTGCTGAGGATTAAGCTTTACTCAAGTAATTTTATTATACAAATAGTAATAGTATTCTGAACAGTGTACTGATTTGGTTAGCCTAAAAGTTTAGTTGGATCTAGAATAGAGATCTTTATAAATTTTCAGTGCACTCTTAACCTTCATAAAGGAAATTACAGAATTAGTAAATGAGTTGTATGGTACACAACCAATCTGTGGTTCAAGCCGGGGTTTACAGAAGCACTAGACATTAAGTTTACGTTAGTCATTCTGGGTGCCAGACAGATGAGGAAATTACAAAGTCCCAATCTTGTTATAATGGCTTGACTAATCGACATCATTGCACATATTCCAGTAATCTCCAAATCTCTTTTGTGCAGTATGAAAAAGGGAGTTAAAGACTTATAAAAGTCAAGAATCTGTGACTTGCCAAAAATGCACTTGGAGAAAAATGCTTGTTTCTACATAGACTAGGCAACTGAATATGACAAGGACCCTTAAAAACAGTAAAGGTCTGGGGTCCTGTCCTAAGAGGGAGAGAACAAGAGTGTAGCTGGAATACAGTAGAAGAGGTACTCTGGAGTGGAGAATAGAGTGTGCCAGGTGGCCTCTGCAAATTCACAACTCTTTTGTCAACAAACTCAAACATAGGCAAAATAAGGAGCATGGATACCTTACTGCTGCTTGTTTGTTGCCCTAGGCAGGTATCTTCTTTGACAACACCATTGGCAGGAATGCCAGATATACTCTCATTATCTTGATAGACCTATGCCCTGGATCTGGCATAAATGAACACCCCAAGGGTGTCTGTACTTGTGCTGTAAATAAGAGGTTACGGGTGTCCCATGGTCTACTCATAATCTGAACACAGAGAAGAGATAGCTCCTCAGCCTGTCCCTTCCTAACACTTATCTCCTCACCTTGTGCATGGTATGAAGGCAGCTAGGCTAGCTAAAAAGATGGTCTAAAATCCAAGTTTAGACTAGCAGTGCCCTTTGCTAGAGAAGACTTAACTAAAAGAAGGTAATCTGCCCATTCTAACACCTTGGTTTTTAGCAGTTTTTAGCAGATATGTGGCTGTCCCTTCTTACAAGAGTCATATGGAAAGGAGAGTCATATGACTATATATTCTATTAACTTGTTAGACACCCATTGCCAATGATAAAATTAACTATGATACATATTGTATGTATGTATAACATTATGGAAGAAAACATAAGGAAATGGTTCCCAAATTTGAAAGCTGTTATTTCTGGGGTTTTTTTCCCTTGATGGTTTCTTTGTGGTTATACAAGATCATTATTTCTCTCAGTTTCTCAACATATTTTCTCTGGATTCTGCAGTAATAAACTGATTATTTTTATTTTTTTTAACTCATCTAGATCAGCAAACCCTAGGGCTCTGCTATATTTTTTCAATATGAAAACCAGCTAAAAAACTGCTGTAGTAGTTTACATCTAACAGAAACAAGCTTTTTATTGATATGTTTATGTTGTTTATCTTTACTGAAATAAATATGTGATCTACGTATTACCAAACAGCAATATTTAGTTCTCACATTTTTAGCATTTATTTTTTTTTTTTTTAACCTAGCTAAAATTAGAAGACAAAGCCCTTATGGGTCTTTGGGACCCATTATGGGAAGATGGTAGTGTTTTCTGGGTAGGTCAGTGGACTGGGAACTGGATTTGGGAGACCCCTTTCTGCCTCGGGGAAACCAAACTTGGTCTCCTGTGTGCATTTTCTAATACATTGGGGAGGGAGATATTCACAGCTAATCCATGCAAAAACTTAACCTAGTTAGTAATCCAAAAAGAATGACCAGATAATCCTGAGAGGTCTTTTCCAATCTCAACCATTTTTTTGATTCTGTGATTTTATATCCTTCTGTAGGATAAAATTGTAGCTCTGGACATGTGAGTTCAAATTATTTTCTTTTCCTTTTTCTTTCACTTCATTTATGAAGTATTAACCAATAGGTCACATGCTTGAAAATTTAGCAATATGAATTATAGTCCTTTTAGGAAACAGAAGAACAGTATCTGAGTTTTGCACACCTTGGATGAACCACTGTGGCCTTGAACTTCTTGCATGAAAGATGGATTAGTTCTTGATTGCAGAGTGAAATTTGTTTTCCTCAAGTGGCTGTTTTTCAGCTGAAGTTATGCAGGGAGCTTGAATCAAAATACACAATTAATTTTAAGTCACCATAAAGTGCTTCGGTCATTTAGTAACCTATTTGCCAAAATATTGCGAATGATCAATTTGACCAGTTCCAAACTCATTTCTCATGCGTTTTAGGGTTTCCATTTGTATGGTCTCATGCACCTGCTTTCGATTGTACAGCAACTTACAGATGGTAGCTTCTATTAATTTATAAGCAAAATGAGAGCTTATAGATCACTTATATTTTGTATATATCATTTACTATATATGTCTATTTATTTGTTATAATAATAGCATGTTTTCTGAAGAAGAAATAATACATATGATTAATATCCCAGAGTTTATTATCAGCAGCATGACTTTTATAAACTTAATTATGTCAAAAATTGTGTAAAACAGAGTTAATCATTTTATGTTACACTGATTCAATTTTTTCTAATAACAAAATAGTATACTTCTGTGGGCTTTTTTTTTCTGATGCTTTAATATTGAAAATCCATAAAGCTGTTTTGACAGATGAACAAAATAATTTTGTAACAGAATGGAAAATTTTAGAAACTGAATAGCTGATAAAAGATGAGTGGAACCAGGGAGGATTGATGTTATAGCTGAAGGCAGCATTAGAGATTAGGTACTCATTTGGCTTTTCAGAAGGCCTGGTGACTCATTCCACATAAATGAAGTTTGTGATATGTAATGAAATGCTTTCTATCTTCACTGCAAGCAAATTAGCAGGTATTTTGTGGGAAGAATATTAATGTTATCTTGCATTTGTTTCAGAGCAGGAACACATTAACAGAGGAGATTTGAAAAGAATTTCACTTTTATAATGTCAGGTGGTGAAAGCTTTAAAACAAGGTCACCTTTGTAAAGTAATGAGAGAAAATTAGGTTATAAACAAGCCATGGCTAAAAATATATTCACTCTGTTTCACTGACCAAATGTAACACTGTGTTGCCCCAGATTGTGGATTTTCTTTACCAAGAATGATAGTCATATGTCCAGAGTGGAATCTGCAAATTTAAGCTATTAGAAAGCCATGGTTTGGTGAGGGAGAAGGGATAAGCATCTCAGTGAGCAAAGTCATTTTATGCCATTAAGGCAGAAAACCAGACAGGCTGTTTTAGAGCCTTTTCTGTTCCACATTGTAAAACAATGCATCTTTTTTCTTTTTTCCTTTTTTTTTTTTCCTAGGAGAGCAGGAGTGAACAGGAACAGAGATATGTTTGAGAAAAATAGTGATAGTGGGAACTAGAGTATATGAGAGATGCAAACAATCAGCATGCCATAAGATCAAGATAGGCAAGACAGAGAAATTAAAAATACCATCTTTATTCTTTATTTGAAAGCAAGACAGGTATGAAGTAAGACTGTACATTTGCAAACATTGGATTTAATGGGACTATTGGCCAAAGAGGAGGTTAGTTAGTAAATTAACAATATTTTCTTAGAGGGGAGTGGATTACTTTATGGGTGGCTTGTGAATTAGGCACAAGAAAGCATTAGAGTGAGGAAATTAAATATATATATATATATATATATATATATGTGCATGTGTGTATTTCTGTGTGTGTGCATACGTGTAGAGATAACATAATGGAGATTATTTAGGAAGAAATACAGAATATAAGGAACTAATAGTTCGATAGGAAGACACAGATAGGGAGATAGATAGAAAATTGATCTTCAAGGCAGCCTGAAAAGGCAGATAAAGAAACACATTTGATGATAAAAAACTGGCCTTGCAACCTTGCAATCAGCTTACTATCAAGATGACTTGTGGTAACAGTGAAAGTACTTCTAAGTAAGTAGCTTATTTTTAGACACGATAGAAGAATTTTTCATCCCCCCTGGTTTATGAAAGGGCCATAAAGATCAGAGACTTCTCTTAGTGATCCAGCTTAAATTTAAGTAGACATCTTCAACATCATTCTTTTAAAATATGTTTATAAAAACCTTGCAAGCCTTACACACACACACATCGGCACACATGCATCACATAATTCCTCATTCAGTCAGTGGTTTGTATCTTTACAGCCCCCATACATCTCTGGGTCAATGCAATGAATCTGATCAAGGATCTAAAAAGCAATTGGCTGCAATTTTTTTAAATTTAGCTGAACTTTCTTAATAAAAAAGTATTTTTATGTTACCTTTGCAATTTGATTGGTTGTCAGGTAGAAGTTTGTGCTGATTGGGACAAGTTAAAGTAGAGTGAACTTTCCTGTTAACTTCAGTAATTACTTTAGAAATGCTATTTAAGACACAACATTTTATTATCCACTTTCTCTAAAATATAATTCCCTTCCTTTGAAACAGTTTATAAACATAACAACTTCAAATTTTTGATAAAGAAAACACCAGGGAATCTAATAATGCTTGTCTACCACACATTGGTGAAATAAATCTTGTTCAGTTAATGTTTCTGAAAGACCTTGAGGGCTTTTGATGAGGTGCTTATTACTTCTTGAGCATGCTCTTATAATTAAATATTGTGTTTTATGACTTCTGCTGGGGTACACTGACAGAGCACCAATGAAACTAATATGGTTGCAAATTTATACCAAATAAAGATCTTCTGAGAAATATTTAATGCTTATTACCAATAAATAAGCTGAGGATAAATAAACAGCAGAGTGTTAATGGTTTCAAGGGAGAAAGTAATATCAGGAGGAAAAATATAAGAAAAAAAAATGCCTTTATTTTTCATCAGATACAAGCACAACATTTTAACCAAAGATCAAATCTATGGATCAAGAGCCAGGAGGAAAAAAAACATATCATCACCAATTGTTTTCTGAGTAACATACATTTAAATTAGTCAGAGCATTGTTTTCAGGTAAACAGAGAGTACATCCAAGTAGGTGAAAAAGAGTGGAGAAGGAGAAAGGAGGCTTAATATATATTTCCATAGGTTCACAACATGTAAAAGATATCCCTGAACATGACACAAAAGCCAAGATTATGTCATTATTTGAAATATGATCCACCTTTCTAACTTAACACTTTTGGTCACTGATTTTAAAGCAAAATTAAAACAGTCTCACCCTGTCAGAGAGACTGCATTTTTACAGGAAAACCAAACTGTAAGATAAAGTTAACAAGAGATGAAGACAAGGTGTATTTATTAATATATTGTAACTTTGCCAAAATAGACCCATGAGATCTGTCTATAGTTGTATGAATGATATTTTAAGATCCTGTGTTTAAAATTTCATTGAATGCAGTGATTTGAATAAAAAAGCTGTGCATGTCTTCTTTCTCACAGTAAGGAAAAGGAAGGGATGAAAAAAAGTTGAAAGAAATAGAGAGCACTTGAATACAGCAAGGGTCTACAGAATTTGTATCTTTTTCTATAATAATCTGAATGCATTTTCACTTAGGTTTGAAAATCATATTCACAGTGAAGAAAGTGCTTTGTATACTGATATGCTCTCTTGTAATATAATATTGTCTAGTGGCCTGACCACACTGATAGCTCATACTTCATTTTATATTCTTATTAGAGATTCTGAAATTGGTGTCCAGGCAGCATCAGCTATTGCAGAGATTTTTGAGTGTTGTAGCCATGTAGAACTTCCAAATAGGAGTGGCCTATGTCGTGCAAATGGCAGAGAAACACCAAAATCTACACGTATTCAGAGCTAACCAGCAGTGTAGGTTACCAGGTGTTTATCTAATGCAGATTACCCATTCTGTAGCCTCAATCTGTCTTTCAGAATCCACATCTCTTTCTCTCCCAATCCTAAGAAATGGTTGGATTACAATGGCAGAGAAAGAACTACAAGACTTATGAGGCATTTTTTGAGCTCTCACAAGTACAAAAAAGCATTCCGTTAAGTCTTCATTTAATAGCACATCCTACTTAATATCTGTTTTGAAGTAGTTGTTCATTAGCACTATGCAAAGTGATATTACTTGGAAGCAAATGTAGAAGGTTTAGGTTAGCCTACAGTTCAATTTAGACCTTGGTATCTAAAGCTTTTAAATTACTTTAATTTTCTCTTCAAGTTTAGGAATGTGCAGGGCAGAAAGCTCAAACTTCTAGTTAATTGATCTTGTGGTTGATAATTTTCAACACTGCCAGCCTGAAATTTTGATTTAGATCATGTGTGACTCTTCATTGTGATGACCATTCTATGACATGAACCACCTTTGTGTGCTTTATAAATGATCAGTGAAGACTCCTATTCAGCAGGGGAATGAGGCAAAGATCAGGGTTTATATTTGTAGATCTTTTGTTGATTGAAGGTCTTGTTAACTCCATCTACTCACCCTTTACTTGGCAATGTCTAGTCTTTGGAAGCTCACTCATTAAACACATTAAATAAAAGATGAAAATGTTCTTAAAAATCTGTGTATCACCACTTCCATAGACAAATATTAATTATTCTTTTTATTAAAACAAAATTGCATTATTTCACTCGTAAAATAAATTATTAAAAATGAGACTTTAAATATGATGCCATATTCTTCTTTGATGACAATTCATAATTAGAAAATTATTAAACAATGATGACAACTATTTTAATGTATCTATTTTATGATATCAACTTTTTTAAAGGTTTTAGCTTGTAGTTTTATTTTGTTTTCTTGTAGTTTTATGAGGAAGAGTAATGAACATTAACAGGAATTACAGAAAAGTTTGCTAAATTGTTCATTTGTAATGAAGCTGTGCTAAATTTTTTGGCCTGTAGAAACAAATGCAAGTAAAATATATCAGCCTCTCACTGAAGCAAATTATACAGCAATTGATAATTCTCCCTTTGCTCAATAAAGCAGATTATAATACCCATGAGTATAAATCCTTGCTGGTGTTTAGTACTGCAGAGGAGATGGTTTTTATGGCTCTTAAGCATCACTGTGGAGGGAGTTCAATATTCTGTGAAAGATTCTTTTCTCATCTATAGCATTTGGTCTTTGACCAGTGTTTGAACTGCAACTGAGATTAAAGGTGTTTTGTTTGCCTGTAAGGTCTGTGCATTGTCAGCTTCCAACTAATACATTTGCAAAGTACTCTTGAAAATACAGAATAAAAATAATATTGAAATATCCAAATTATTAATTTTTAACATTCTTTGCATCTATTTTAATGGAGAAATGTCAGTGCTGGTTTTGCTCATTAGCAACGAATGTCTGTGCTAGCAATTTCACTATCACAATTAAAAATATCTTGCTGATTAGCAAGATTTTAGTATTTTTGCAAGTACTGAAAAGCATACAGGGAAATGTGCTACAGTAAATTGCCAGAACAAGTGCTCAGAACAAGTACTTGAGCAGTGCTGGACAGTTCAAAGGAAAGCAGTTCACCTTCTGCCTTGGATTCCTGTCAGGTGCATATTGATATATTGGGCATCCAGAACCTTCCAAAAACTTCGGACTCTGTGTAAAGAGATGGACTTCATCACATGCAGTGTGTCCTACACAGCTGTGAATAATAGTAGACTTTTTAAGTGTCAGATCAGTGGAAGCATTTGCACTGGGTTCCTAGGTGCCAGGCTGCTAGCCTGTAACTAGCTGACAAGGGAGCATTCCAGTCACAAGTTATGACCAAAGCACTGGTCAGCTTTCATGACTGAAAGAACTGAATGTGTCTGGTGGTCTGAATATTCTTTCTAGAACCAGAATACTATTCTAGGTCTAACTTGTTGGTTTCATATGATCCCATAATAGTACATACACAAACTTAATTTTTGAGTAAATCCAGAAAATCTAATCAGAGAGCAAGAAATACTTGTGCTAAAGTCCAGTTTCCATTATTTTTAATCATACAAAATGGTACTGTACTATGAAAGTTGTTTCAGTGGGTTTTTCTGAAATTATCAGAAATAAACTAATACTTCCTGCTTCTTTGTCACTTCACATTTTTTCCTTTCTCTATTGAGAAAATACAAGTCACTTTTTCATATCAAGAAGCTTTAGAGAATGATACTGAGAAAAGAGAAAAAAATTATATTTAGATTTAGTAAGGAAACTGTGGTGACATTTTGGACACCTAGATAATAAATTTATTTTCTATTAATGGTACTTCTTCTTGCACATTAGAGACAAATATTCCAACACAAATAAACATTGTGGCCTGGACTCTTAAACATGCTAAACACTAGGCTAGTTTGGGTTTATACCAGCTTGACTTTTTATTGTTTTTCTAGTTTGGGGTATCACCAGCTGCTCATTTGAATCAGCAGAGGTAAGAATGTATAAAAGTAAAAACTGGCTCTCTCAAGTCACACATACATCTCTCTAAATATTTTCCTGGGTGAGGGGTTTATCAGGTTGCAAATATCTATATTTAGGAAATGTTATTGCTATCATTAATATTTCTTATGTGGTGATAAAAATATGAGTG
The DNA here is from genome assembly GCA_013397795.1 of Orthonyx spaldingii. Classification (NCBI taxonomy): domain Eukaryota; kingdom Metazoa; phylum Chordata; class Aves; order Passeriformes; family Orthonychidae; genus Orthonyx; species Orthonyx spaldingii. Next base: position 243,466 of record VZTJ01005114.1, on the reverse strand, counting down.
ATGAGTTTATTATAGAGTACTAACAAGGCTCCTACTCTGAAGAGTTTTAAGTCAGAACTTATTCTAGATATCACTGAATACAGCAAAGTGAAATCTCACAATAGGCACAGCTAAAGAAGTTTTCCATCTAGACCTATATTTGTATTACAAAATGACACACCCAAATCATTTACTACCAAAGATGAAGATATTCAAAAGACAAAATAGATATCCATAAAAATGCATTCCTTTTCCATATTCAGAATTCTTATATTTAATGAATTTGAATATATTTAATGAATTTGATGGAGCAATAAATCTGATGCTCCCTCAATCTGCATATGTGACTGCAGGTATACCTAGATTCTCCTAAAATGAACTATATGAAATGACAACCATTTATCTGACATCATATAATTTTCTCATTCTTCTTTCTTTTATAAATTCTTCTGTTTTCTTTTCTTGTCATATTTTTATTTTACCATGAAAACTAAATCAGATATTCCAGTAAAAGTTTGTGCTTTGAAACTAGTTTGAGAATATTTTACAGGGAATTAAAAAGTTCATAGGTGACCTTCAAACTGGGAACAGATTGCTCCTGAGTTGTTCTTTATAGCATTTATTTTTCTTTTTTTTTCCCTTAAAATTAAAGGCTATTATTAACTGGAATAAATAGAGGATTAAAGCCACTGGAGGCCCAAATCTAGCTTACAGTATATTTTTGTAATTAATATCTTTCTATTCAGAACATGAATCCATTTGGTTATGTAATACTAGAGTGAAATTCTTTAGCAAAGCATTTTAACACAATACTATGATATTGAATTGAGGTCTATATTAGATAAGAAAGTAGAAAGATGCCTTCTGGGGATAAAGGTGGCTTATTTTACTTCACAGCTATATATTGGTGTCCCTCAGGGTTTCATGTGTAGATCAGTCAGTATCTCTATCTGACAACTGGATAGCAAATCCTACCAGTGTATATAACATTGTGCATATAATGAAAAGTTTCATTTGACTTCTCTGCTTTCTGAACACATAGAATGTCAGAGCTCTGCTAATTATGCACGCAATAAATATTTTCATGTGCAGACCATTTTCCAGACGTAGCATTAAAAATTAATCAATTACACTCTATCCCCTTAAGATTACTCTGCAATTCATCCACCAGCAGTCATGACACCGAATCCTAGTACTAGCAGTCAAGTTGGGATTTTAACTCAGTGAGTTGTTATGGCATATTTCCAGGACATGATCGTGGGACAGCTGTTTTCTTCCATAACAAGGTGAATTATAGCAGACAGTGAAGCCAACAAACCTCTTAGCATTTGAGTAGGGTGCTCTCTGCCAACCAGGGAGCAGGCATTGACAGGATTTGGCTTTGGAAGGGCTGGCATTTGTTCCATTGCTTTCATTTGCCAACAACAGTCATTATATAGAATGGTCGAGTGGTGCCTCCTGTAGGGACATGAGATTACAGTGAGAGATAAGTAACAGCAGAAAGAACATTGGTGTTCTCCTTTGGAAAATCCCATTTTTTTAGATGATATTTTCTACATATATGGCTGAAATACGGTTTCTGAATCTAAGTCAACCCTGAAATACTCATGATTAAGTATCTGATTATTAGGAAAGAATAACTCAGTCTTTCCTGAAATACATCTAATATGGAGAAGCCACTTTCTGAGATGCTCCTCATGGAGTTATTATAAAAATGTCTGAAGTATTTCACAGATTTCTGAGAATACAGGCAGTATTATCATTGACTGTGGGTTCATTCAAATCTTTTAGGCCAGAATCAAAACTGTCTCTATATCTAGTATGAAAAGTACAAACTTAATCTAATCTATATCCTCCAATGATAGAAGCTAGTATGCATAACATTACTTGTATTACAGTTCATATAAATATGAAATGAATGCTCCATCTAGATTACAACATGTGGTCAAGCTATAAACTCTTATTCATCAAGCAGAGAGGTACCAAAGTAGTAGTCAAATCCCTAAAACTGATCATCTCTATCATTGTTTTATGTGTTTAATAATTATCCCCTAGTCAGAAAGACTGATGTCTTTTGATTGTTTCTTATTTCGGCTGTCTCCTTTTAGGAGACTGTAAACCCTTTGTTTTCTAACTAGGGATAGCTGGAAATCTCTGTGCATAATGACAGGTTGCTATCTGGCACTGTTTCTGTTCCAACATCTTGTGTAACAATACTTTTCCCAGCATGAATTCCAAACCAACTGCTAGCAATACCTTTAATGTATCTTTTTCAGGCAGATTATTCTCCTTGTACAAACATATATGCATAGTAAGTGTTAAAATACAGTATGTTTGTGAACAAAATATGAACTCAACCAGATCTGGTAACCATATGGACAGAGACGCAGAAATACACAGGAATAACATAAAGAAACATTCTCCATAAGAAGATCAAACAAATTATGTTAATCGGATTGGTATGTGAAAGAAGAGTTAGGCTTGTAAATTAAGAAAACACTTAGTTCATCTAAATTTCTCACATTAAGATAATATGACATCCAAGACTGTGAAGTCAGAATAATAAATATAACGCTCTGATTTGATTAATTCAAAATTTGACATAAATCTTCACTTGCACAGCAAGAAATTAAGCTAAATTGAAGCAAATCAAAGAAAATCCATAAATTATAATAGTGAAAATCTCACAATAGCAAGAAAGTTGCTGTCAAAATGAGATTATAATTGAATTTTTTGTTTTCTTTCTAAAATGGGTACCAGTTTCTTCCACATTGCTTTCCAAGACAGCATTAACAGTAAGGTCAAATAACATGTAAGTGCAAGAATAATAGTATTTGAATCAATACTACATTTAGGATCAGATAAAAAAAATATCATTAAAAGCAAATTAATGATGTGAAAGAATTATATGCAGAGTCACTACTTCATCAATGAATGCTGTAGTTAAAACATGCATGTAGTGCAAATTCACGTTCACCACTGTTGTCAAGGGAACTATCGCAGATTTACATAATCTAAGACTCCTTTTTTTTTGCTGTGGAAGTAGAACTATAACATTGAAAATCTATAACACCATACTGTTATTTCCAGTACCCAACCAACAGTCTTCTTTTTCCTAATAGCCAATGAAAAAAAACCCAGAACATAAAGAGTACTGGATTAATAACTGGTTAATGACTAAACTATGCAGATTTACAGTTTTTTGCTGTTGGAATAACTGTCAGTTTACATCATGCTTGGATATAAAAGGATGTCAATGGTCACTCTAAAGCAAGGCTTCACAATATTTTTTACAGGTAAATCAACAGTGCAAATGGGAACATGTAAAACCAAACATGTTAAAATTTGATAGAGAGAAGTTAATAATACTATCAATACTGTTTCAGCCCTACTAGGAGTGTTCTGAGATTCACACAGGAAGAGTACTGGAATTTGATTACTGTCAGATACGACGAGATATAGAAGAACCAAAATGTAGAGTACAAATCAGGCAAAGGAAAGGGTAGGAAAAGAGAGTAAAAAGACATGGAAACGGTTCATATTTGCATAGCAGGAAAAAAATGTTAAAATTTCAATGAAAATCAAAGAAAAAAAGGGACATAATATAGTTGTCCTAAAATATGGAAAAATAAATGGAGAAAAGCCAGCCAGATGCTCTGTCAAATTTTACTTTATAACTGCCTTCCTAAGAGTAATGATTGAAACATCTAGACAACTTCCAATCATATTAATTTTATGCCAAATAATTGTATTTATTGTGTATGTTTCGTATTAATTAATGTTAGAAAGATAGAGAAGTTGCTCCATGTTATTCTGGTCTGATACTTGGTCGCCTCAAACTTTTCTTGCACTGCAGGTGATATGAAGCCTCTGATGCAATAAGGCTGAAATAACATTATCTGCTTCTTGAGAAGATTCTCAGGGAAAAGCAGCCCTTTCCTGCAGCAATTTCCTGGTATCAATTAGACTGCTAAGGAGCTATTAAAACAAATTACAGACCAAGTTTCACCAAGAAGAAAGGAAGGGCAGAACTTCAGTGTGGCATAACTATCTGAGAGCTCTACACAGTGATAACAGTCACAGAAAGGGAAAGGTTAGAGCTTTGTGCTGCTTCAGCCAGGTTATGGCTTGATCAAATAAAGCTAGGTTAGGTGGACCTCTAACAGACTGATGGCACTGCAGCCATGATCTCTTTTTTGTATCTTTTTTGAACTGCATGGTTCCAGTTCACATTTTTAATGTAATTAAGAACAAGCCTTTTCTTTATAGATTGTGTGCAGTTAGGTGCAGCTTCCCCCACACATAATGACCTATCCATCTTGGTTAAAATGCAGGAGTCTTGACCTCTAGAAAAATAAAACTATTATTCTATCTATTCTGGGCACAATACTCTAAAAATATGTAACACAGAATCCAAATTTTAGTGAAAATACACTTGACTCCTTGGTTTAGGAAACTAATTTGGAAATAAAGGAAATAAGAACATGAAAAATTAGTCTAAATATCCACTAACAGGACTGGAGTAATGGAGAATAAATAGAAGAAAGCTGCATATCAACCCAAAAAAATCACAGAAAAAAAGATCAGAGATACAGTGAGAAAATGAGAAATACTTCAGGTTCACTATAGAGCAAATAAGTTGAATTCAAAGAAGAAAACAAACACTTCACACTTATTTGTGTTGAGCTTGAAAAATATTTCATCCCAAGATCTCAAAACAGTTTTTAAAAACTAATTAAAAAACTAAGCATCACCTTAAAATGTGCCTATGAGGACTGTAAAAATTGTTATTTTATTTTCATAAAAATTGAGATACACTAGGAATACCTGAGAACAGCATCATTTTCTTGACTCCTAGGCTTCTCTGTAAACAGTGAGGACATTCTCAGACCATCAGTCAATATGCCAGTTGGAGCTGGCATCTGAAGTGATGGTGACAGATGGTGAGTGTGATCATTTCTATTCAGTTCTGAGTGCACTGATTTAGCAATTATGTATTGAACAATTCATTCCAAAGGCATTTTATAGAAGATATCTCTGCTTTGGTCACATGTGAAATCTAGAAACTGAGACAGAATAAACATATCTGAAATGGTTAAAAATTTCCTGAATACAGCTAGACTTTAAGAAAAGGATGGATAATGGTTCATAAAACATTCCATCTTTTAAAGATTTGCCCTCCAACCCACAGGATATTATTAGGAAAAATGCTTTTCAAGAGATTCATTGCCAATTATATATTCTTGTTGATCTTTAGGAATAAATTTTCCTTTTAAGAAAAATTTATTTTTCTAAGTTTGAGATTCCTTATTCAACTGATAACTGCATTAGAGTGGGGGTAAAACATCTGAAGACATATCAGCTACTGTCTGACCAGTAGTGGTCACTGATAGAACAGCTACATTTGACATTATGAATAATGTGTGTACATGCACACATTAGCAGAACGGAATTAGTAATTCTTACATTTATAAAGTCCCTAAACCAGTATATATCTACTAAGCCAACCACAAGGTAGTGTCAAACTAGGGATGTCTGGGACAGTGGGGACTGTCATATTTTAGCGATGGAAAGGATTTAATTTCATTCCTTTCATAACATTCTCATTTTAGCTGTTGTTATTTGAAGGGTATAGATGTGTTGGTGAATAGGGAGTATATGACTTCTGTCTGTTTTTCACTCTGGCTGGCATAATTTTCTCTGTATTGGGTTCCAAACATCAAAGGCTAATTTTTTTCTACTTCATTTGTTTGCTGATACACTGCCATGATTTCAGGCAAAAAGTTCTGCTGAACTTTCTCATGGAGTTAGAAATCAGATTAGAATATGGAGTCAGAATGCTTTGATTAATGTTCTTTATAGTCAGGATTCTGGCTCTATTCCATTTTTCTTTCACAGCATATGTGAGATCTAAAAAAAACCCTTCTCAGTCTTTTTGCAAGTTTAGTCAATTTAATATCCTTATGTGAGGTGTTTTTCTCATACTGCTCTTTGAGGCATCATCTTGTCTGTTTCCAAACATCTAGTTACTAACAGTATAAATAAGATAAAAACTTCACACCTAATTAGATATAGAAAATGGATTCAAACAAAGGTTCTTTCTGTATCTGCTGCTCAACTATGTTAAAAATTGTGCTGAAATATTTAGGAAACATTAAGAAGTGTAAGCAATTTTGGGTTTTATAGTTGCAGGAACTTAGGTAAATAACCAGGTAAAAAGAATTAACCAGATGCCAAAAAATTCTAGGAGGTTACAACCTGGGTAAAATCAAGCTAGTGTAATTCTGGTAAGTGGTAATCATAATAAGATTCAAAAAATAAAAGCAGGCACTGATAAATTTATATTAGAAATATTTATGAGGCAACTTTTTCAGTTGTCTGTCTTAGTAAGCACAGTGATAACAGGCAACAGCTGCTGCAAACTTATATGTTGAAGTCACACAAAAATGTTGAGAAGTCACAAAAAAGACTGCATTGAATCTGGTCGATTACAAATGGGGTTTATGTAAAGCATTTCAGTCTGTGTAAATAAAAAAATAATAACTACTTTTATTAATTTATCTTTCAAATACCTTTGTCATTTTTATTAAGCCCACTACATATAACGCACAAGTCATACACATTTTTATTTGGATAAAATTATCTTTTTTCTTTTCTTTCTTTTTTTTTTCCATGGAAATACTCAGTATATGTTCTGTATCACATTATACTCAGAGTTAGATGCTAATCAGAAAAAAAAGAGTTTGCATGTTATATTAAATATATTCTAGTATTGTTTGTCAAGTGCAAATAAATTTCATCTTGCATTCAATTCAGAAACAATTTCTTGTGAGAAAATGCATAATTATTTTCCTATATTTTTAGATGAGGATTCTCAGGACCACAAAACTTGCTACCAACATTGGTTTAGATATAAGGACAACCTACATATAAATATTTTTTTTGTAAACAGGTCATTGTGGTATTCATCAGTAATATTGTTTAATTCAATATGTTTACACTTGAAGTATTAGATTTTTTTGCTATGTTAAGATTTTTTTAAGAAGCAAGATAATTGTTTTTACTTAATTTGACTTCCAAAAGAGTTGTTGAAAATTATAGTTGTTTTAAATAAATCATATTCTAGAGATTTTATCACATACACATTCTGCAGAAAATATAAAATGAGAATTTACTTGTAACAGCAATAAATAACATAATACTGTACATGCAGAAAACAAATTAAATCCACACATATTTAAAATTGCTTTTTACAAGAAGTTGATTTTCTATGAACAGCAAAAAATCTTACAAATTCAATTATTGGAACTGTTTTTGTTATAAGAATTTGACATATTGCAGCTTGAAAATTTGTGCTTGCAATGTTTAAGGTTTACTTTGTCATTCTTAATACGGTTAATTCACTGTTTCTATACTGCATGAAATTATTGAAGTGATTATTTATCCCAGTAGAGGGATGCTCCAAGAATAACACATCCACCCACATGCAATCTTTTATTACTACCTATTAAGATTAATCACGTTCCTGAGATATAATGCAAAAATACAGAAATTCAGCTACATTCAGATGATGCTACTGCCCAGATATTCATGTTCCATTTGACAAGAGATGCTACCTGTAAGACCAAATCCAGTGATTCTTGACTATATCTCATTCCTCAGAATTCCCTGAACTAAGTAGCCCAAACCAGTATGCTCTATGATATTAAAATGTTAATTTCTGATGCCTTGCACTGATTTTAGTGATCTACATTGTATGTGTTAGAACATACTATAGGATGTGCAGATCTGGGGTTAATATGTATTCAATATTTTCTTATTTCTCTAATTAAACCTCTTGGCAAAACTTTATTTTGAATATTTTTTTCCTTTAATATGTGCATTTATATTTAATGTGAAAGCTAACTGTACAGATGGTATTTTCATAAAAGTCCATTGAGAAAGGCTGAAAGAATAATTCCATATGAGTTCCTATGAGAAACAGTAAAATGTAGGGTTACATCTGGAACTATGAATTTATTTTACTACACACCTTACAAGCAAATGAGTAGCACAGTACTTCACAGGAACAATTAAAACATAACTGCTCACTGTGGACTAAAGCTGCAAGAAGGAATTTAGCCTAAAAGCTCAGTCTTCGAGTAGACATTCACTATCCACAATTACGAAAGCTTCATGAGAAGCCTGACTCTCTGCCAGTAGATGCATGCAAGAACCCTAAATCTTTTTCAAGTACAAGTCTCAGTAGCAATTTCATTCTAGATTTTTTTTTCAAATTATTTACTTCCGTGTCCATATTCACACTACACCTGTGAAATCAGGTCTTTCTAAAAAGTTTTCTAAGGATTGTGCTGATCTTCTTATACAAAGTCAACAAATTAGATGATGTCTTACTTAGGAATTGGGAGACATCTTCAGAATAAAATATAAGACCTTTTCTAGTTTGGTGTCTGTTTTCTGTACATTTTGGTGGTTGCATGTGCTAATAATCAGCTACCAGCAGGAAAATGTAACCCACTGATATGATCCAATTATAGAGCTGCCTCTGCCCAAATTAAGGTGCAAATAAGACCATAACTGAAGTCAATAGTATGGATTTTACTTAACAGTAAAAGTGAGGTAGAGAGATAGAAATAGGGGCAGAGGGGAGAGAAAGAGAGTGAAAGAGAGAAAGAGAGAGATTAAGCAAAAGATTTCACCACCATATGAATTCCTGCATCATCCCACTGCTCCTTCTTCACTCTGGTCTTCAGTGGTGAGGGTCCTGGAGTCATTCTTCTGCAGGTACCACCTCTATACTGTCCAAGTTCTGGGTATCCATGGGGTGTAGGTGCTGGTTCCAGAACTTGGGCCAGCATGTGTATTCTTTCCCAGTTTGCTACCATGTGAATTTGTGTCCATATGCATTACCCAGATCTGTTTTATCAGGCCTGGAATTAGCATCTTACTGTTGTTGCTGTCTGCACTTATCACAATTCCGTTGTGATAGCTTATCTTACGGGAGCTTCCCTCTGACAGTGTTGTGAGACATTCAATTGCATTCTCTTAAGTCCTCACACGCACCTAACTAGGTATGACCAAAAACTTTAACTGGAAGGACTGTATAAACATCTGCCACTATTGTCTAATTTCACTCAGTGTTTTGTTCCGTCATAGATTTTCACTTCAATAAGATCTCACTAATCTGCTTTTGAATTTAAATCAGCACCATTTTTACAAGCTATGCTGGGGCTGGGGTTGGAATGTGGTCATTAGTGCGACTCATCCAAATGGAGGATAGCTGCAACTCTCTGTCACCAAATGGCCACAAAAACCTTCCTGCAGTTTCAGGAAAATACGCTGCTCAGATGAAATAAACATAGGCTTCTTTCTTTGATCATGTGGTTTTTGTCTCATTGTAGTTCTCCACAGATTCCATAGTGGTTAGAATTACCTTTAAAAAAATAAATTTTCAGAAAGTAATTTTAAGTCTTAAAATATTCACATTTCTGTCAGTATTGCTTTTATATTACTATTCACGGATAATACCAATCCCTATTTACAAAGTATGAATATTTAATATTTTAATACTAGAATAAGCTGGATATTGAATTACCAGAATTTGATAGATTTCTTAATTAGCTTGCCATAGAAATATTCAGAAAAATTCATATGCAAACTTTTCTTGCAAAAAGCCCCCAACAAGCAACTTTTAAAACACAGCTTTTTTTTCTCAGATATGCTATTACAGAACATAAAATGTTTAACAAATAAACAAAGAAAAATGGAGTATGTTCTCTCTTACACTATATCATTAGGAAAAAATCTGCACTTTTTTATTACTTATATTTTGGATTCATATTAAGCAAATCAGGTTTTAAATCATACCTAAGCCTCATTTGGGAACTTTAACTAGATTAAGGGCCATGTTAAATATACACAAAGTTTGAACAATGTATTAGTTTTTGCTTGATTCACTTTTTCTTTTCCTCTAGCTCAAGGTGTTATGTCTGTTGATCAGTTCTACATTCCTTCTTCACATCCATTGAGCGTACAGCTGAAAAGGGTGTTGCACAATAGCTGTGCGGATATAATTTATTTCTGTGTGAATTGTGAGACTGTTATGCCTGTGAATACAGGGAAACAGACATACGATCTGAAATTACAGTGCAGTAGATTTCAAATTTTATATAAAATTTTGAAACCACGTTAAAAGTATAATTCTGCAATGACTATGAAGACCTTAATAAAAATGTATCATTTCTGGCACTAGAGATAACCATGAAAGTATAGGTACTAAAATGAAAAGCACAAAAGCGTGCAGCATTGTAATATTTATGTAGTTCTATACTGCAGTGCATCAACTCTATGAACCTGAAGTGCATCAGCCTCACTGCTGAAAACAAACCTAGTTAACTGCAGAATATACCTATCTACAGTACTAATCTTGTCAATATTAATTAATACTACTTTATGAAAAAACAATTCTCATAAGTTTGTCTTCAGAGGTTGTTGTCTGCTGAAATAATATTCAAGTGCAGTGGCAAGACCCTGCAGTCTCATCACCACTAAATCCTTTTCTTCCGTGGCCTTCATCCATTAAATTTAAGGCTTATAAGAAATTATTTAATGAATTGATTCTATTTTCAAATGGGAAAGAAATTAAATTTGTCACCTAGCAAGTAGGGAAATATTTGTGTTAAAGTTTTCAATGATATTTAGATACTAAATCATATTCAAATAAGGGGCTTAGGTAACTAAAGCTAAAAGCATGTCTTTGTCAAGATCTTAACACTCTCTGCATCAAGTTTTTCATAAGCAAAACATTTATGTGCCTAAATTTTCTCTGTTCTGCAGTCACCTTGGAAATACTAATTACCAAAATCTAGTAAAAATCTACTTACAGTCTCTTAAAGGCCTGACCCTGTAGCTGAGCTTGAAGTAAATGTGTGTTGAGGCGAGCTCCATTCAAAACACAGCTAACAAACATTTTCTCAAATGGATGATGGCCATTTCCCTCTAAAGTATCTGAAATAGCTAGCAGGTACTCTTGTATCTGACATCACTTCAATCACTCCCTCATCACTAAGCATCCAGAAAAACCTTTGTGGGAGATTAAACTACAAAGGGATCTCTGCATAAAATTATTTTCTGCTTACTATATACTGTCTGTATACTGACACTAAGCCAGTTTTAAGAAAGAACTCAAGATTCACGGGGAAGGAACAGGATTCTCAAGCCTATGATTACAACTACTACCTGCATAAGAGAAAGACCTTTGTCATTTACAGAGTTGAAAATAAATTCAATAACAAAAGTTCTAGAATGTGCAGCTTTTTGAAATGTGTCTTCTGCAATATAAGCACTACTATAAAGAGACAAAAATCTGCTTCTCTCTGGTCTTTAGATATATTTTTCTCTTCCAGTGCAAAGGTACACTAAAGATGGAAAGGAAAAAAATATCTTTCTGCTTAGACCACGGAAGACTCATGATTTATCCCCATATTCCTAGCTACTAAAAATTTAATGAGGCAGTCATCATCACAGACTACAAATGTTGTCCACAAAATAAATACAACAACAGAAAGCAGAAATTTGAACTCCTGAATACCTCTGGTCTTACTTTATTTATATAAATGCAAAGCAAAACACAGAGAAAATACTGGAATTTAAATACTGGGAATAATAAGGAAAATTGTCCAACATATGACAGACTGTGTTGTAAAAAAGTTATTCTGGCAACAGTCAACATAGTCCCTGCATGCCCTGTTGTACTGAAAATTCACCCTGATGGGTCAAACACTTGTAGCCAAGCAACCAATGGATGGAGCGGGGTAGCTTTCATCTGTATACTTATGGCTACTGAGGTCTGGTGTTTTTTAAGAAATGTTGTCAGCACTTCCTGCAGAGATGAACGGTTTAGTTCACAAACATGAATTTCTAATGTGCTTCATACCTACATAAATGTGTTCACTTGAGCATGCCACTCTGCCAATACTTTCCCCACAGAAATACTCAACACCTAGTGAATTCAAATGAGTTTAATACACAGTCTTATGATTAATGGAAAATGGCAGAGAGTAAGGAACTGAAACAGTTCGTGCTTTGTTTGATTAATTAATAAGAGACTCTCTTTTCCCAGCTTCAACTCGTTATGCTAATGAAATGTCATCAATTAAGTCTTTCCCCTGATTATTGAATCTGTCAGGTAGTGCTCAGCTAAAAAGCTGCATTCCTTTGCTGTCTTTGTAGAGATGCCATCACAGGTTTTTATGAAATGCTTCTTCCATTAGACAGTGTTTGTTCTACTTTCTCAGTATTGTATCGTTCCATTGACCTTGAGACAGGTGAATACGGAATGACCAAAATGAGACAGAGACAACACTATCTGTGGCACTGTGGGTCAAGATAACATTTTAGCAGAAAGATAAATACCGTTCTTTATTCACGGTTCCTTCATAATTATTAATGGTCTGGTCAAAGATAAATTCAAGGAGAGTGTGTGACATTCAGAAACCTATGTCATGCTGTATGAGGCTATGCTTAGTACAAGGTGGAAGAGAAATATTTTATCCATTCAAAATACATATTTTTCTATGACAGTGATTTTATAGGCATATGGAGGTGGGACTGTATAACAAAGGTATTCTAAGTAATTAATGGAGACAGAATAAAGAAATGCACATTAAAAGAAGTATGGTTACAACATTTTGAGGTATGAACTGGCTGTGCATATATTTAGGACTCTCAGTTTCTTTGAATAGTAATATATGGAGTTCAGAACATTGTTCTATATGATGCCAGTGGCTAAATTCTGATCCATCAGTTATCATGGAGAGAACATAAGAAATTACACAGCTGCTTGGGAATGAGTGTTTGGAGAGGCAGAAGGTCGGATCTCTGAAGATCTTACCTTCCACTTTTACTTCAGCAGCTGGAACACACTGAATTCTTTCTGACGGGTTCCCCTCCAGATTACTTACAGGTGATCGTAGCTCTGGTCATATACCTGTGCCTGGCATATGGGTCATGAGCTAGGGTAGAAGCTATAGTGCTGTAATGGAAATAGATGAGAGTGCCACAATGCAAGTAAACATGCAAAGCAAGCAAAATGTGTGACTAAAGTTCCTAAACTAAAAAAATAAAATCTCATGAAAACCCTTCTTGAGGGAAACAAAGCTCTAAAGTCACACAAGGGACAGTGTTGATCTGATTTAAAAGATATCTTTCAAAGATAAAAAACAGACTAGAGAAAAATCTTCACAGGGGTTGATAGGGACAATAACTATATCAGGTCCCAGTGACCTGTAATGCTCCTGCACAGTTATCTATATGTACAGGCTGGAGCTGGGAAAAAGATTGAATACTGTAGCAACAAAATTTGTGTATAATATGAACTTGCTAAAAAAATCAAATACCAAGCTACTTGCAAAGAAGTAAGATACAAGAAGATCTCATGACAGCTTATGTTTATAGCTACATGATAAAATGACTGGTGAAATTAAATTACAGGCTCTAAGTTATCTATTACCACACAAGATGTTAGAATCAGTGAGGAAAGCTTTTAGAAAATTTCAGGATTCAACACCTTTTAAAATAGTCAAAATTCAGTAGCTGTTAAATAGTAAATAGGATATCAGTAATGGCTAGGAAAGCACAGAAAAAAGCTTTATAGCACTATTTTGATATGATAATAAATGCATTGTAAAGACAGTTTGTAAATATAGTTCCTGTTCTCATCCCCCAGAGTTGTTTAATAGTAGTAAATATGCAGAGAAAGGCAGAAAAACTGATAAAAAATTGAAATAACTTCTTAAAAACAGAAGTTACATAAATGTGAATTTCATGTCTTGAAAAAGAGAAACGATGGGAGACATGACTGAAATTTGTAAAGCCTGGAAAAGAGAAATCAGTAAAAATTTTTTCATTATTTACATATTATGTTATTACATTGAAGGAGCTAAACAGAAAATGAAGAAATAAGAAGATATAAAACAAGTAAGTTGGAAATTTTAGGACTTCTCACTCAGTGTAGCATCAGCTTGTGGAACTTACTGTCAGTAAATTTTGCACAGGTCAAGAACATAAACAGTGTTCAATTAGGCAGGAGATGTCCACGTGTAGGACAGGTCCAATGGTAACTGGTACATGAGAGGACTGCTGCCAGTTCCTGCCTCAAGAAGACCCCTGAATGCTGCACTGTGGGAGAAGACACTCCTAGGAAAGAATTACTCCTCACCATCTTTCCCTAAGCAGTTTTTTCTGCCTACTGTCAGAAATGCAAATAACTACTGGGTTAAAAAATAGGGCTTTGGGTTTACAATAAAAAACCAAAACCCCCAACAAACCCAAAATGCAAAAACACTTGAGTTGTTAAAGATACACAGTGTTCACCACTTTATCTTCCCACAATCCGATCACTTTAATACCTAACAGCTGTCATCCACAGCAGATTCAGGGGACTATCAGGGTATAGAGGGTTCTACTTATTGCTAAAATGACTAATGTTATGCCAAAAGTTATGCTAAAATGATGAAGTTATTCCTAAAATGACTATGAAGTTATTCTTTAAAAATCTACAGTGTCAAAATGGTCCATAGATAAGGAAGAAAGGCCTAGTATATTTTCTGATTATTTTTGCAATTATTAAGATCCAGATTTTTCTTCCTTTTTCTCATTCTGTTTGTGTATTAGTCATGCATTTCTCGCTTGAATCACACACATTTTTCTATAGTATCAGCTGGCCTGTGGCAAAGACAATAATTCCAAACAATTGGACTGTATGTGATTACAAATCTCTCCTTAGATAGGTTTGCTTGTTGGAATTTGGAACAGAAGTTGGTGTTGAATTATTTCATATAATGTTCTTTGGAGAGGACAGCAGATATTCTGGATACATTTCACTTATTGAGATTAATCACAGTGGGTGAGACTACAGCAAGTCTGCAACAGGGCCTGAGACTAAACCTGCTTGATTGTGAACTTCAGCTTCATTGCAGATTTAGTTTATAACATTTGTGGAGATATGCAGCTCACAGGCTTCATTTTTCGCATTTATTAAGCAAACCATAGAGTTTAATTAAAGAAGATGCAATAACATTTTGAGCCTCTTATGACTCAACCAGAGAGTTCTACCTCAACATGAACTGTATTATTTACTACAGCCATTACCTTTCTAGTGTTATGAACACTTTAAAAATCCCCATCCTCCCAGTGCAACCTCTTATTACTGGGATTATGGAGTAGTTAGAAATGCTTGCATGTATTATGGAAGCTATACAGATAGAGGATGACACAACTTCATAAAGTATAATATAAGAACTATATAGAAGGAGAATAAAAAAATCTGGAAAGGGATTCTATTACAATAGCTACATAGATAAGGTGTCACAGAGAATTAGTTATATTTATTTGCATATTTGTTCGATGTTGCTGTACCATATCTTTATTTCAATATGGCCAACATCTCTTCTCCTATACTCCTTCATACAAAATAAACAATCCATTTAGAATTATCTGTGAGCCATTCGTGATAACTATTTGAAAGAGTGCTTCTATTATGGGAAGGACTCTTCTTCAGGGAGGAGGATAATAGTTTACCACCATATTGCACACTAACATAATAGGTGGGGATGTGCTTTGGTGCAGTTTAGTTTTGTAGTTAAGCTGCATATCAGTGGAAAATATCACAAGATTTTCACTTGCCTCTTGTGAGTAATGCAGTAACGCAGTCCCGGGGGCAGGTGTGGAACTTCTGCTATACCAGGAGCGTCGTGGAGGCTCCGGAAGACACCACTGGCCAGTACAGCCGAGTACTGTGTAGATAATTCTGTCCCTTTCCCCAGCCGGTGTTCTGGCAGGTATCCATCTCCCCCCAGCTAGATGGCTCGAGCGTTACCAGGGTTATCAGAGGGCTCAGTTGCATGGAGTTCCAGAAGCACTTTATTCTTGAAGGAGTCCAGCGGTGAAAGAGGCCGAATGGCCTTGGGAGACCCTTGTTATAGGGTCTGGCCAGAGGACAAGGGGCACAGAAGAGGAGAGGGAGGTGGGGGGATGCAGAAGGAGCAAGGGATGGGGTCAGGAGACAGGTTACAGTTAATCAATATAGGAGAATTAACATATCCAGGTAAGGCAACTCAGGGAGAAACCATTTCGCTTTCCAAGGCATGGTTTCATACAGCTGAGTTATCCCACCAATGTCCCGGGATGGGCTCAGGTACCCCAACATCACAGTTTGCTTTAGATGAGGTAATTGAAAACAAAAAAAACCACCAAAATAACTGGATCTAGTTCTTTTTAGGTTTGCAATGAATAAATATTAAAAGATGAAAAGACCTACAAGAAATATTTCATGAAGCCTAAATTGAGCAAACAAAATGAAAAGATGAAAAGCAGAGCTTACTAGACTTTGCCATTGTGTCAGAATTTAAAAGACAGCTAAAATATCACATGGAGCACACCTGGGGAGCTATGTTTTGCACCCTGGTGAAAAGTATTATAGAAGAAAAGGAAATCATGTTTTTCTTTTGAGGGTATGAAAAATGTAAAAAGCAGTAGATTTGGCAATTCTGGCACTGAAACCATCTTTCCATGTTGTCGCAGGCCGCTTGGCCGCCCGGCTGGCCAAAGGCCTACAATGTCCTCGTGTGCCCGGATCTCGCGTGTCGCAAGAGCGTGTGCAGCGACAAGGCTGTGCCTTTATATTTCGCGCGGCAGCTCCGAGGCTGGTTAATATTTTCAAAGCCCAGGCTGGGGCTAGCAGCAGCAGATGGTGAGAATGCGACGCAGAGACAACAAAAGGACTAGGAGGACTCGCCCATGGTGTAAATCCAAGAGTTTATTCCCTGCCCCAGGGGGGGCAGGGGCTCACCGCAGGGAGGGGAGCTACAAGAGGAGTGATAAAACAACTGTTGCACCAGGTTTTTAAGGGGGGGGGAAAAGGGGAGGAACAAGGGACAGGACAAATGGGGTACATGACGGGAGATGACAGTATCCAATAAGCAGCAGACGTAGGAGGGACATATGTAAATAAGCCAATGGGAAGAACAGAACTTCAGAACATTCCAGTTTGGTATGAATATTAAACCAACTATATGAACATCTAAACCATCTACGAGGAGAGAGGGGAGGGGGTGGTACCTAACTGGACAGCAGCCCACGGCAGGAGACTGCCTCAACTTGCCTACCTCTCAGAGCTCACTGTCCCAAGAGGTGTCATCTACCCAATCTGAAACCCCCACTGAAAAGGCAGGCTGAGCCACAGCTTCGAATGCCACGGGTGACCCAGCTGGCAGCTCCACCACCGGCTGGGTGACCGCTACACCATGTCACAAATTGGGCCACAGAGAAATAATATACAAAAGAAGTCACATAACCACATGTCAAGTTGTGTGTAAATATCCTGCTTTTTGGTGAGAAAACTAAGAAATAAACCTGTGGGTTCACTAGAAGTTTTGACAATTATTGAGATTGTGTCCATACATAGTTTTGATCCAACACAGTAACAGATACACTGGCAATTCATAGCTCCAATGTTTCTGAAAGAGTGGTTGGAGACATCCAGAGTTTGACCCTCACACCAAACTTTCTTCACAAATCTCTTTCAAAAATACAAATGCCTGATAGAATTTATGGAAAACAAAAGTGTTTGGATACAAAATTTTCTAGCTTTCCAAAACTATAAAAATTTTTCAGCTGTATTTTCAATTCTGGAATTATTTTCTATATAATTTGGATTTTTACTAGTTTCATAGGCTTTATTTGACTCATTTCTTTTTTTGTAGGTGAAGCAACATACTTTTAAAAGCCAAAATATCTGACATAGTGTATGTTACACATTTTAAACAGGAAGAACTCAGCTTATATTATTCATCCAAATCTAAAACTGGTGCTAGAACATCCAAATCACAGTCTGGTGCTAGACTAAGAGGGAGAGGAGAAATGTGATTAAATTGAGGTCTCCACCACACATATTTGCTGACCAAGAGAAACTGTGTACTACTGCCTTCTGGGTCAAATTAATTTTAGATATATATAGATGCAACTTATCTGATTTACATAGCACATATGTACTCAAACCTGCAGTTAAGTCTCTCTGTCTTTATCATATGAGTTATTCTCATTTCTGTTCATGTAGATGATTGAAACATCATTTAAATTTATTACCTTCAAAGTCCAGATGATTTCCAAGGCAAGGATGGCTAGAAAATTCATTATATCTTTCAAATGATTTTTTTTTCCTTTACTGATTTCTGAGGCATCAGAATGAAACAGTCTATTGAAAAACTAAATTTTTCAACCACTCATTGGTCTCCAAAGTCTAGATTTAGTCAAATTATTCTCGTTTCAGAGGGAAAATATATCTAAAGAAAGAGGTAAATACTGTTTCATCTGTCTTCTCAAAAAAATATATTTAACATAAGAACTGTGTTACCTTGGCCACAAATGGACAAAATGGACACAAATGTCAGTGTGGTTGTTTGCACCACAACACCAATAATAAATGGGGAACATAGCCTTTAGATGGAAGTAGCTGAACCTTCCTTTAGCTCTTGCATCTTATGGTGCCGAGGGGTTTAATGAAATATCAGTGCAAGTGAAACCAAGTATCATTTTCCCAATATTTAGTCAGCTCGCAATCCATGCCATTGCCATCTTTGAGGGGAATAAGAGTGTTGTAAAAGAGGTGTTTATCTGTGGTCATGACTTGATACTGTGCATAGTATATATTGAAACTATTGGCTAACACCTCTGCTATTAAAAATAATAGCCAAAGTTTCAGACACATGGAGACATAATAAAAGAAAATGATCCTGACCATTGGAGCAGCCATTTACATGAATTGAGCATATGCAGTATAAATCACACAATCACAGAATCACAGAATATGCTGAGTTGGAAGGGACCCACAAGGATCCTCGAGTCCAACTCCTGGCCCTGCACAGGACCATCCCCAAGTCACACCATGTGCCTGAGAGCCATCAAATGCCAGCAGCTACCAGAATAAACAGGAAATCTAAAGGTCCCAGGTTTTTTGTTTTATATACATATGTACATATCAAAACATAGGAAATGATAAATAGGTGAAAGAACTAGTAGTTATCAAATAAAATTCTTTTTTCTTTTGCATTTGTTAGATAAAAAGTGACCCGAGGTAAACTGAAGAAGCTCCATTATTGTAAAAACCAAGATCAGAATTACTTTGTTTGTGTAGCATATTTTTTTAACATATAACTTCTTCTAAAACAGATACATAGCTATCATTTTTAAGAAATATCAAAAAGATATGAGAATTAGATTAAGTACAATATCAGCATAAATTTCTTGATGCAACCAATGCATAGCTAATAAAAAGACTGAAATAGTTGTAAATAATCAACTGGCTCATGAAATGTAATGGATAACTAATAAACAGTACAAAAGGAAGAATGATCCATATGAAATTCTGTAAGCCTATTTTCACATCATAGTCATAATAAGAAAAACATGAATTTAAAAAAATATATTTCTAAGAAGAATGTTCTGGATTAAAAAGGAACATCAATTCATCAACAAAATGATGCAGAATATAATATTTTATCCATATATTTTCTTCAAACCTTTTAGAGATTTCAAGCAATACTCCATTACGGATAAAGAGGAATATAAAATTCTACATTTATAGTTCAATCTAAACACCAAAATTAAGTACAGGAACTGGCCCTCTCTATCAAACTTAATGTTCCTGATAGCATCTTAATTTGGACATTGAACTCTTCAAACTCAATCATTTAATCAGGATTCTAACAAGATATCTTAATTAAAAAATCATCAAATTTCCACAATTCTTAACCACTTGGACAAGAACCAGAGGCAAAAACTTCTTTTTAAGTGTTATGCATTGAAACTGTTTTATTCTTAATTTCCAGGAAAAACTGACTATAAACTTATTTATATTCACTAGATTAGCTAGAAGTGCCATATCTTATTATCTGCATTGTCTTTCATCTTTAACACATAATTAATTGTATGTACTGAGGATGCCTCATCCTAGAAAAGATTTTCTTGCTGCTCTGCAGCATCTGAAATGCTTCTTTCATATGATTCTTGCCCTCATTAGAAGTAGCTTTTTCTATATTTCTTTTTTTTTATTATTTTTGCTTCAACTGTTTCTACAGTTGCATCAATGGTCTTTGAAGTTGGTGGTGGGTTAGTTTTTTTGATTGTTTGTTTTATTAGTAGTATTTTGGGGGAAAAGAGTAGTGGGTTTTGTTGGGGTTTTGATTTTTTATTTTAATAAATACTTTAATAAGTTAGTTGGCTTATGCATTCAGCAGTTAACTGTCAAGATTTTTGCCTATGTCAAATGGTGCCAGCAATTCAGTGGGTAATACAAAGATCTAACATATAATAACTGCTTACTTGTGCAATGACATATATATATATATATATACATACATACATA
Organism: Orthonyx spaldingii; assembly: GCA_013397795.1. NCBI lineage: Eukaryota > Metazoa > Chordata > Aves > Passeriformes > Orthonychidae > Orthonyx > Orthonyx spaldingii. The sequence continues at coordinate 223,065 of VZTJ01005114.1, read as the reverse complement.
CATACATATATAGAAATACTGCCTCCCCCCCTTTTTTATAATTCATATATATGCTCAGCTGCAGCAACTAAGATTTTGTCTGATTAGGTAGTGAAGACACAAGGGATATTAAAAAGACAAAAGAGGGGGGAAAAAATGAAGTCACTACATTTGTACAAATGCATGCAAATGTATTATGACAAAGAAAGTTATCCAATTAATTGAGAAGTGACAATTTCCAGCCAGGTTACCAGGGTTTGAGGAGTCTGGAGGATATAAAACAGTCAAATTTGATTCTCCAGGTAAGGACAGGTTACTTATGAGATGCTGCCAATAGAAGGTGGAAGTCTCCAGGGGACTGGGAGCTCCTTATTCCTGATAGGGTTGCCAAACCTCAGCAGAGGGGTGGAACTGAGGCTGTCAGTGCTGCTGCTTGTATCAAGGTTTCTAAGGAAATCCTAGCAAAAAGACAACAGTTCTTAGCAGGTAACTAGTAACTATGGCAACCAGTTGCAGTGAGATCTAATTGCTAGATAATAGGAATCAGTGACTTTTGGGGTTTTTTTGTTCCGGGATGAAAACTAGAATGTAAAGATATTGTAGTCATTTACACCTGGCAAAGGGAGCATAGAAAGCTGCTGGCTCAACATGGCAGTACTTGATACCCTTTCCATATAGCTATTAGCAAGTGACAGGACTTGAGGAAATGGCATGAAGTTGAGTCAGGGGAGGTTTAGGTTAGGTATCAGAAAAAAGTTTTTCACCCAGAAGGTGACTGAGCACTGGAATAGGCTTCCCAGTGATGTAGTCCCAGGCCCAAGCCTGACAGAGTTCAAGAAGTGTTTGGACAATATTCTCAGGCACAGGGTGTGATTCTAGGGGTGTCCTGTGCTGGGCCAGTTGGCCTCAGTGATCCTTGTGTGTCCCTTCCAACTCAGCATATTCTATGACTCCATGATTTTGTGATAACCTGCAACATAAGAGAATGGAATAATCAACCCCCAGACTGTTAAAATAATATTTTCTCTGCCTTACTTAAGGGGAATTCTTTTCTTCAATACAATCAGGGTGCTACCTAGTATTGAGAGCAATGTTATTTCTTACAGAGAATGTTGCCATGGAAAAGTTTGTCACATTCAAAAAGGTATATGCACACACTGATCATTGTGTCCAGGTGGCACAGGCTGAAAGAAAACATTGAACTAAGCTACTCATGCAGGATAGAAATCATAAAATATCAGCTGAGACTGTATACAAGAATTCATTTTCCAAATGTCCATAACCTAAAATATGCTAATATGCCTTTTGAATTTCCTGGTACTGTGAGCATCCTTCCATTTTGTTCTGGAGGTAGGTGTTTTCTTTACTTAGACAGGTTTGATGCCACAAGACTACTGACAACTCTGCACAGTTTGAGGTCAATTTTTTTTAATGGTTTGTGATTTGGGTTTTTTATTATGTTTATTTCTTGTATTTCCACTTCTACTGGTAATAATTTTCAGGTTGCAGTATGATGTCAAATACTTTGTATTGTAAGCAGTGGTGCAAAAGTGAGCAGAGTGATTTCTGTAGCTGCTGAAGTTTGGCAAACATATTTTTTTAAAATTACTGTAGTTTACTGTAAAAAAAAAAGAGAAATATTGGGAGTCTGCAGAGGAATAATAAAACACTCTGAAAGTTATTGGTATATTTTCTGTAGTGTGCTTATCCCTGGAGTTGTTGGAAGTGCAACAAATCTGAATCAGTTTTCTTTTCCAAGAAGTAGAAAATTATTTATACCTCAGAGGCAACAGATGCATCGGATACTAGAGTTAAAATTAACACTTGGAATATTAAAAACAAATAAAAAAATCTCAAACAATTCAGTAGGGAGGTCTGACCATATGGAATCTTTTTTTTTCATTACATGTAAATTGCAAAATTAAGAAAGGGGCTTGAGTGAGAGAGAGCATTCAAGTGACTTCTAGCTGGCTCCAGTATGGACCCAATGTGAAAGCGTATTTAAGAAAGGACAAAAAATGCTGGATGGACAGAAGGGAAGAGAACAAAAAGAATGAGAAGCAGCAAGAGGAACAAACATCAAGGTCATAATATGAGGAGGAAGTTGTCCATGATGCTGGAGCAGATATCCCCTGCAGCTTGTGGATGAAGGAACTGTCATCAATTTGAATTTTACTTACATTCTTTCAGCTTTGCCCAAAAGCTTTGGGATCCTAAGTTCGGAAATAGAAGTAACTTGGCAAAAACTTGTGTGCCTCTGATTTTTTTTCTTCCTGAAATGCTGAGGTAAAAGCTGTTGAAATTTACATATCTTCATTTCTTCCCCAGCTGTCTCATGGGAGTCTTCCAGAGTTCTGTGGAAAGACAGGCTCTGGATATATGACCTACCCACATCTGAATTTTCCAAAATCAATAAGATCTAACACATTGAAGAACAGAGCAGCAGATAGAGAGTTCTGTAAGAGCAAAAACTGGGGAGCTATTCATAATACCAAACATTAGGGACAGAAGTCAGTTGGCGAGTGTCCCTGCACCCCTTTTATGTGTACAATTGGTACCTTCTCTCCAGAATGTTTCAGATCAGAGACCTAGCGTGTGTGAACTGAGTTGTTTTCTTAAAGATTGTCTTTCTCCACAAACTGCAGAAGAATCCCATGGAATCTATTTCATAACATAGGTAATTAAAATTTAAGATTTGTCAGTATGAATATCTTCCATTTTTCATTCAGTATTAACCCTGTTGGGGGAAAACATACACTATGATGTATGATATTTAAACAACATTGAATTGCAAGTGTCTTGCTCTTTGCATTACACTGAAATTTATTGCAAGAGGACTACCTGCTTATTCAACATGATAAATCCCAATGAGTGGATCAGAATTATAAAAAACTAACATCTTCCTTGGGTTTTGTACCCTAGATATCATAAGAAATAATATGTAACCCTTTTTTCTGGATGCCAAGGTGATTAATGATTTTATTTCTGGGATGAGTATTACAGATGAACAACACTCTAATCTTTAGAAAAAATGGGAAAATATAGAAGATGATTAAGGAGTTTAATTTACTAGGTATGTTATAATTGTGTTATGTTAAAATACAGAGAATTACAAGAAAATTTTTAGTTTTATCATTAATACTTTTTGCCAGCATGTTTACATTAGAAAAAGTATCTTTGAAAACAGACACAAGAAAGGCTTATTTAATACTTTTCCCTTTATATATCTGCCTGTCTTTATATCTGAAATCAGGATCTCTCTCCATATTTTTTTCTGTTGAAGTATAATTTCAGTTTCATATTGGAATGCTGCCAACAGCAGCACTAACTTCTATGTGCATGTTTCATCCCACTATTTTACACAGTTTGTTGTTTTAGTTAAAATCAATGGAGGCCAAGAGGAAGGTTTGTTCAATATTAGACAAGAAATGAGATCTAACAAGGTCACACAGGTTCTAATTCAGCAGCTACTGAACATGAAAGTCAAACTATTTCTAGTTTACATGGGAGCAGAAGATACTTCTGATTTTTCATAAAACATGGCTCGTGCATATAGATGATCCCCACTTTTTTTTTTTTTTCATGTCTGTTTCAATAAGTATTCAAAACCTCTTAACCTTCCCAAATAATGTGTTTTTCAAGATATAAATATGTAAATGAACTAGACAGGTTAAAAAATACTTCCTTATGATATATCAGGAGATTACTATTTTATTCTCTTCACACCGTGGCTATAAGAGGACACAGACTGTTGCTATAGGCCATGGAATTACCATTTTTTTATGCATAATATGCTGTCTGGTTTTAAGTACTGTATGGCTTTTGGCTTCAAAGCGTGAAAGATGACAGAAATGTGGTGACAGTGAAATAAAAGTCCAAGGTATTTCATAATACAGGTTTGATAAAATGTTTGAAAAAACTGCATTATATAGAAGTGCTTTTTATTATTATCTTCCATCAAACTGGCTGAATTCTACAAAAATAGCCTTATTTAAAAAATGTCATGGCAAGCAGTCAGAAGGTGGTAGATGTTTTCTGGTACTAGGATTCGCCCAAATAAAATGGGGAATTTGAATAATTGCCGTGCAGCATTGTTTCCCACTTTGCAAATTTTCATGAAGGTTGACACAGTTTAATTTGCACCTTCCCTGGTAATGAGTAGTTTCCTTACACAGATAAAAGTCTTGTTTTTATGGAAAGAATACTATGCTACTTATAGTGAGACTCTCCTCATTTGCTATCTGGCCCTCTATTTACTGGATGTGATTATAGATACATTGGCTGAACATTTTCACATGTATTTGCAAAGGGGAAAAAAGAGGAAAGCTAAGTTATTTCTTTTCTAATTGGATCCATGCATACCTAGGATATGTCAGAAACTGAACAAAATAATATTGTATGCTATTATTATGGGAACACAGTAAAGTAGGTTCATTTCAATGGGGGATTTTTTCTGCATGATCACAATTTAAGATTTGATATTGCTAGTTTGAACATGATATTAAGTGAAAGTTGTTTTTGACTTTAGATGTTGCTGCTACACAGATATAACCTGGAATTCTTCCTGTCACACTCACACTGAGTCCAAAATCACTCTAAGTGTGGCCTAAATGGTTACTTTCCTACTAAAGAAAACTTGCAGAGATAGATCCAGGCAGCATTCACAAAGCACGGGAAGTACAAAATCTAACATAGTATTTGTGCCTCATCTTAATGACATAAAACCCACAGAATTTTCTTCTATTTGGAAATAGTATAATCTGCAAGATCTAGTCCTCTTGATCTTGATTTCTCCAGATCAAGATCATAAATTAGTAGAGGCAGATGAAGCAGGAGCAGGTCACAGAAACATGTCCTACAGTAAAAAGTAGGAGTGCTAATAAAGTATACCAGTGTGTAATTGTAATAATAAATAAATTTGTAGGTTTCAGTATAAAAAGAAGATTAGGAACAATACAGGACCTTTTTGGATGCAGAAAAGCTTCTTATTCTTATACCAGTTTCAGAGGTAAATACAGAATATTACAGTTCTATACCTAGCATATAATAAGGAGGACAGATATTTTAAGTGTCCCTCTTGAACAATAAAAAATAAAGTAAAATAAACCCATAAAACTTTCCAAAGCCATGAAAAAGTTTGAAAACAGCTTCTTTATTCAGCAGCTAGAGCAGGAATTTTTTTAGAGGTGACAGAACTCTCTTGCCAGAAACTACACATTAGTGAGTGTAATGACGGCATTCTAGATTGAAAATTAAATAATTAATAGTATATTGAAATTTTATTAAAACTTTTACAGATATAACTTAAGGATTGTCTTATCAGGTCATTGATGTTTTTATACACTGATGAACTGCATCATCATTATAATCAGGGTTATAGTATTTTCTAAATAGGCAATTAAAAAAAAATGTCATTATGTTGGAAGTTGCTCTGTCTTTTTATAACAGGAATTTCTACTTCTGTCGTTATTTTGCTTCATTAATTCCACATACTGCTGACATCTAGTGACCAAATAATCCCATCTGCTTTGATATTTCTCTAGTAGCAACAAATATGTATTTGAAAATTACACAAAGCTGTTTAGCTGTTTCAAGATATTTCTATCCATAGAAATATCAGTTCTTTAGATTTTGCTAACTTAGTGAAAAAACCTGTCTTATAGCTAGAAGACTTGAACTGAAAACAAACCTTTTCCATTCTGCACAGTAAATAGAAACAAAAATAAAAACTAGCTTTGAAAAGCTTAATTTATGTATATTGTAATTTCACCTCAGTGTGTGCTGTGGAGGCTTTTATGTTGACTGTTTGGAGTTCAAGTTTTATTTTTGGATATTACACTAATGTTGAGCATGTAAATGAACTGATGAAAAGGAGGGGTAGCTTATGAAGGATGAAGCCTGAAGAAAGTTTTCCTAAGCTTTGATGTAAAAGAATCAATTTTTGTTCTGATGAACACAAATTAAAGACAGCACTCTAAAGGTTAAAGTGTTTATGAAGGGTCAAAATTCTGCATTCTTTTGCATATGGAATCAGGCTCCCCCTAGTAAAACTACTTCTGAAGTCACCTTTCTGAATAGAAGAGCCAAACTTGTGCCACAGTTCAACTGACGGAGCTAACCTAATTCTCAGCTCCAAGTGGTGCAGACTTCCATGTATTGTGTCAGACAGGTAAAAAATGCTGCTAAGTTCTCTGAAGTTTTTTGAAAATCTAATAAGATTCATTGCTGAAATGGCTGGTGGATCAGCCCATTGTAGCAACAAAGAGTTCAGAAACAGATCTGATGAAACAGATATGTTAGCCATACTATTCATTCTTAGTTCCGACTTTAGATAATCCAAGTATTAAATAGTTAATAATTTTTCGTTGTGGTATTATCATGATTTGTTTGAATAAAAACTACCTTGAATTTCATCTTTTGAAATGCTTGACAGTGGGGACAGCTCTGGGGCCAGAAGTTGTCTTTTGAGCATTGATAGTAATGTAACTTTTAAAGTACAGTTGAAAGAGTGTCATAAATGTCTACATTTTCATAGAATAGAGTAAGAGCAACTGTTTTCTCAGCTTCACCACTGGAAGTCTTTGTTGGAAAGACTTCAAGACTGAGTAAGCTAATAAAGAAAGATATATCACCAGTGATGTGACTGTAGATTATCGTTAGGCTATTTAAAATCTTAAAACACTGATTTAGGGGATGTATTCTCCAATCTTCTACCTCCCTGCTTTCTATGCATTCTACACTCTATTTACATTGGATGAAAATTACAAAAATTACTTTGGATGTAGAAATGGGATCTTGAGCGATGAAAATTCACATTGGCACTGAACACAAAGCTCCAGAGTAACTTTCCTTTGTGCCCCATGAATCTTGCAGCTGGGCATGTGAATACACTTTACAAGAAAGGCAAAAATACAGAGTTCAACTCTGGTTTGTATGGTTTGAGAATCGTATCTGTATCCATTGTAGTTAAGAAGAAAAAAACCTAGAGTTTTCCTTTCTCTACATGAATGGTTTAGGTTGCAAGTTAGTGTAAAAGAGGAGCGTAGTTCAGGAGAATTTACTTTTATTTCAATATCAAGACTACCTAAGTGGTACTCAGCATTTTGAAATTAACTGTTAGGGAGAATCCTGGTTCTGCTTCCTCTGTTGACAGAGGTATCATCTCAAAAATATTACTCTCAGATTTGTTTATCAGATACCATTTTTTACTTAGCGTTTATTGCTGGGAAGCTTGCAGTCCTCTGTTCAGCCTATAAATCTTTGTATTCCATCTGTGAAATGCATAATTTTTATACTCAGCGTTTAAGCCCAAATGCATTAAAGTTAAGCACTGCAGTGTCTCTGTCCCTTCCCCATCCATTCAATTAATCCCATGTATCCATGTCTTAATTTGAAACTATCATTATGTCCACTAATACCTGTGAGTCAGTGATGTGAGGAATTGAGAAAAAGCAAAGTTTATTGTAAAATGATTGCTTATATCAACATAAACCCCACTTTTATGTCAATAGGTGATAAGAGAGATATTCTCTGCAGTTCAGTAATCATAAAACCAAGGAAGGAAACTCTTCCCATGAAGAGAATAGGAACGAATCTCTTGCACAATATGTTTTTACATGTATTTATGTAAAGAACCAGATCTAAGCATGTTTTCTCTCATTCTGAGTATCGCTACAGGAAAGGGGTGATCAGAGGAGAGGGTACCATGAAGTGGGGCAGCACTGTTCTGAGCCAGCTTCCTGCTCCACATGAGATTCATGCTCAGTTCTATTCCCAGCTAACTCACTTCCTGGAGAAGGACTGTCTGTGCAAATGTGAACAAAATAGCGCAAAAAATCCACTTTACATAAGAGGCATGCACCAGGTGAACTATGAAAGGGAGAGGATCAGGCCCGTCTCTCTCTTTTCTTCCCTTTCTCTTTTGTTCTTATTGTTTGTCCCAGCTCTGGACCATCCATGTGGCAGGACCAACGCAGGATCTAAGGACTGGTGACATTCCTTGTCCTCTCTCTCTCTTTTCTGTCTTGTTTTCTTTCCTTGCTATGTCTGGGCAAAGTGTGTCTATCTTGTTCTACCCCATACTGAACTTTCTTGTGGGAGGGAGAGATTGTGGAGGAGTATTGTGGCTTGTTAGCCAGCACCTTTGCATAGTGGTGTTGTGGCTTGTGAGCCACCACTTTTGTGGAAGTGTATTGGAATAATTTAAGTGCTTCTTAGCCAACACCTTCTAAGTCTGAGCAGCGGGCTGGTTTCTGCAGTTACTGGCAGCTGGACAATAAGACATAAGGGTTCCCTGACAGGTGATCCAGTGTCTTTGTTCAGCCTGATTAGAATTTATAATAAATATCACACCCCCGAACAGTAGGATGTGACAATTTTTCATTCCCAAAATATTATCTTGCTATACACTTCAGTGGTGTAAATCACTAAGGACATGACTCTGCAAAGTACTACAAAAACGGTTTAACAGTAAATTTATTAATACCCCCTACCTCATGAAAGCTGGGAAAATTGTTAAACTTCAGTTTAACTGAAGTTAGTTTTGAATTAGTATCTGCCAACCCTGCTGGTAATAACACTCACAGAATTCCTGTCATAGGACTACATTAAAAAAAACCCCATAAATTTTAGTGCCATTAACTTCAAATTTTAGGGGTTTTTGTTTAATAAAATTAAAAAAGGAAAAAAAAAAGGAAAAAAGAAAAAAAATTGCAGCCATGATAATCTGATTTATTTGTGATGATTCTTCTTGCATTTGATAATGATATTAGCATTGCAAGAAGCTTTATCAGCTCTGTCAATGGACTTTCACTCTTAATTACTATTTTCAGTGATTTTTTTTGTGTGTTTGATGGTAATTTTAAGCCACAGCTGCTGTTTCCATTTTGATTTGTTTACTTTCCATAAGGCAATTTGTATCACAGAAATGAATGCCATTAAAGTGGGTCTCTTTTGTGTAATATGTGAATATAATTCATGTCTTAGGGTTTTCATTTTGATGAACACTTTTTTTTATAATTGCTTGTTTGCAGAATATTAGTCTTTAAATTTTAGTTCATGCATGTTTATTTTCTTAAGAAATAATGCAAACAGTTTGTGCTCTTTTTAAAATAAACCGATACATTTTAAAAAAGGATGAATGAAAGGCCCTGCAACTGGAAAGGAAGATCCCTTTGGAACAGTGTAAGGTGGAAATTAACTAAGCATCTTGCCAGGCAGTGAGCTGAACCCAGTGTGCTCTGGCATAGCAGAAGCCAAGCCAGTAGCTCAACAGAAGTTATTGTCAAGGAGTTGCAGTGATGGACTGCTCAATGAAGGAAGGGCAAGCTGGGAACTGAGGGTTGCAGAGGAGTAGGAAAGGGCACTGACCTCACTAACAAGGAGTCAGAAAGTTGAGTCAGAAAGCCAGGATCAGGATAGGTGGGAAGATGGTGTTTAGATAGTTAGCCTAAGTTCTGTGATCACATAGCAAATCCCTTGTAGTGAGGCAGGTCCAAAGTCAATCCAGGAAGCAAGTCAATGGTTGAGGTAGAATCAAGGCAGCATGATTTAGGGGCAGATCTGGCTGCTACAGAATTGCAATGTTGCTTAGTTGTGAGACCTCTAGCTGAGAAACGTCCTAAAGAGGGAGGGACAGATCCTCACTTCTACCTTTCTTCACAGCAGCTGTTAGCAGTGGGACTCAGACAATTAAGCTCCTTCTCCTTTGCTCTGTATTTTTTTTTTTTTTTTTTTACTAATCTAAAGTACTGCATCCAGATTTGGGGCTCTTCCAATTTAAGAAAGGCATTAATAAACTGGTATTTGTTCAGTAGAGGATTGCCAAGATGGTCAGGGAGCTGGAGCTGTCACTCTGTAAGAAGAGTCTGAAGGAGTTTACTTGTTCAGCTTGGACAAGAGACAGTTTTGGCAAGCAGCTAATAGCAGCCTCCCAATGCATACAAGGGGATCATCAATGCAGAGCCAGGTAAAACAAGTGAGGTCCTAAGTGAGCCTAACAGAAATTTTTTTCTTTCACTCTGAAGGCATCGAGCAGTGAAACAGGTTGCTAAGTGAGGTTGTGACATCTTTATTCTCAGAGGTTTTCAAGACCATATTGGCTAAAGTCATGAGCAGCCTGGAAGTACCTTACATCTGATCCAGCTTTGAGAGACCTCCTGAAGTCCCTTCCAACCTGAGCTGTTTTATAATGCTAGAGTTCTACAGTGTGTCATTACTTCATTAACTCTTTCTTATTTATTTCTGTTTATAGATTTAAATTTTTATTAGTATTACATTTATCAATATTATGTTTGAGAAGGGAAAATGGAAAAGGCTAAAGAAAAAAATTATTTCAAGATCAAAAAAGAGGCAATAATGTCTAATAAAGATCTAAGGTATGTCTTCAGAAGTTAATTAAAATTTACTTATTCTTGCTGCTGGTAAGTAAAAGCAGGAGTTTATTATTAAAAAATAGTTTCTTCAAAGGACAGCTTAAATCAAATGCAATTCTAACATGTAAAACCGCCAGAAGTTTTGGTAGTTGTTCTCTGTTACTCAAGCGAATAGATACATAAATCAGGAATAAGTTGTTCACATTAAAAAAAAATCCTACAAATAATTCAGTGAAGAAAATGAACTATAAGGTAATCAGAAAGTCTTCAAATTGAACTATAAAGAAGTGTAGAACTACAAAGTCAGGGGAGGGAGGGGGAGTGAGGGGGAATTGAGGTTCATTTTACCATCCTATCACCTTTGAAATTAATGTTTCTATTTGTAGGGAAATGTGTGAATCAGCATGAGCTAATAACATCTAATTTTTCATGAACTAGTCATACTGGATTTCTTTTTTTATGAGTGTTTTTGTTTGGGTAATTGAGGACAGTCTCCTGATCATTCCCTGTCACTGCATTAAGTTACACATTGCAGACTGGTTTTCAAACTTACCAATTCTACTTCTTTTGGACAAAACTGAATCAAAATCCTGCTAATTGCTAACGGGCACTCAGTCCACAAATCTGGATTATAACCAGTCCAAAGTCAAACCTTATGAAATGCATATAGGAGGAACATAGGTCTCAGTAACAACTTTCACTCTATCAATGTCTTCTTGTTGGTCTGCACTATTTACTGACTTGGAAATAGCAGTTACTTTCAGGAATTAAAACACCTCTTATAAAATAAAAATAAAAATTGATGTTTGAAAACCAGATAATAGCTCATCTGTATGAAATCTTACACCTACATTTTGTATCACCAATATTTTAAAAGTCTAGGTAAAACAAACCATCTGTGGTTTGGTTTCTTTGGGGTTGGAGTTTTTTGGTTGGTTGGTTGTTCAGGGTTTTGTCCCCACAACTTGAGGTATTTTTCTTTACTTGAAGTCAAATCAAAATTAAACCTGGCTCCATATCTATGTGTAGTGTCAGACAATAAAGGTATAGCTAGCTTTATCCTCTAGAAGAAGGAGCTTAACTCATCTATCCAGGTTGCCATCAATTCAGAAAAAAAAAAACCCAAAACTTGGCAATAAGTTAGGTCTCAGGTTTTAAGGATTCACATTTAAGGATTCACAGAAATAACATTTCTGAAGTAACAACAAATGAATAAGATCTTTTATGCTAGGTACAGATGAATTAAACTTGACTGAAAAGGCAACTCAATTTTCTGTATCATCAATTTAGCATTGTTTAACAGATGTTTTCAGGAAACTTTAGTAATCTTTTTAATTTGTCTTTGTGTAATGTGCAGCAAATATCCTTGGTTAATAGTCTGATTATTAAATTTAATTCCTTTTCAATAGCAGTTTTCATTGTTGCAGAAACTTTGAAACCTAATAACAAGGCCATAAAGAACCCTGATTTCATTCTGGTTTTTAAGCCACAACTATTTTACAGCAGACACATGCTAAAACAGTCCTTAATATGAAACAGTCTGTGACAGGCTGATGCCAATAAATAGAATAATAGATGAGGGAATCTTTAATGATGAGTATTTATCCAAAGTGTCAGAGATATATTTTGTCTTGATGTTTTTCAGTCTTACATCTTCTACCTTCTCTGTCATTTACGTTAATCTCCTTTCACCCTGAACATTTCCAAACATGATTTTCAGACTTGTATGTCTTCCACTCCTAATGTAAGTGTATCTAATTTTAAGTTATATCTGTGGATAAAATATGAATGTGCTCTCTGCTCTTTCACTCCCTGTTCCTCCTATTTCTATGTAGGGTCAATATATCTCATACATATTTGCTTATAATTTATTATTTGTTTTAAGTTATACCTGCAAAAGACTAGGCACTGCAATAATTATATAATGAATCTTATTAGGAAGACCTCTTAAAGCTGAAGAAGTTTACAGTCCAGACTCTGTAAAGTATAATACACAGGTTCAATCTTTCTTTGTTTGATATATTATTCTCTACATTTGGAATATATAAATCTTTTCTACTGCATAGCTCTCACTACTGCTGAGATTTTTTTGTAAACATGTCAAGACCACCTGCAAGACTTCAATATGAATATAAGATACATAGAAAAGATGAGCTAAGAAGATGTTTAACACTAGCTGGGAGCCTAGACAGATACTACATCAGAGTTGAATTAATGATCAAAGAGGTCCAGCTTCAAAATTAAATTAATTAGAATTTTAAAAAATGCAGTGGGTTTGGTAAGTCAGAAATGTAATGCCAGCCTTACTAAAGTATAGATGAACAAAAAGTCATAAAATCTTTGGAAAGTGTACCAGAAACAGAACTATATCTTAAACTAAAAAAAAAAGTAAAAAATTCAGCACATGCTTACATGTTTTGCTGGAGCAAAACCTCTATCTGTAATACTTGAACTTACCAGGAACATAGACATTATTGTTGTTTTGCATTATTTTTAATCTAGTGTCTAAACCTATTTATAGAACTTGTACAATGGAAGTGAATATTAACAGAGGTAGAAAGATCGGTCTGAACACAAAGAAATTAACAGAAAAATAGTTTCAGTATGAACAGGGACTATTACACATGGACAGAAGACTTAGAAGACATCAAGCAGAGACACATGTAACGTACACGGAAGCATAGTAAATGTGCAATGTCACAAAATAAAGGAATAATTAAAACTTTATATTGTTATATATTATGGAATAAAACAACATATATTTGAATTATAAAATAGCTCAGAGTTCTTTAGTGCATATAAAATAATAGTAATGTACGTATTTTAAATTTTATTGCAAAATATTGCTTTCCTATGATTCTGATTTTCTTACATCCTGTGACTTCATTAGGCATTTGGAGTCAGATTCTTCACCATCCAATATCTGTGTGGGGCAGGATCTGAATTCTTTTTTCAGTCTGCATATAGGCTTTTCAGAACAAAAGTCTCATGCCCTATGAACAGGTAAAAACACTTACTCCACCCTTTACCGCAAGCATATTACTTTTAAATTTCCAAGTTCCTGTATTACTGGAGGAGAGTGAGGTGAGACCCTACAGTCAGATATAATAAAGGAGTGTTAAACCACATAGCATAGAAGACAATCACCTCCTTCAGGAAGATAGAGAGGAGGGATGGTGCTGTGAAAGAACCCAAGCAAGTTTTATCCCTGTGTAGGACAGTTGTCTTTAAAGATTTCATATTGACTTTGTTTTATTTCATTGTAAGGTATCCAAGTATGCTTTGAAATGATACATTCCTTGTGTGAAGGCATATTCCAAACCACATAATAATCAAAATAAATATTTAAAGCCTCTATACTAAATTAAATAATATCAGGACAGGTGAATGAGAGTCTTCTCATAACATCCCACTTGTTCAATCATTCCATCTGGCTCATCACAGATCTCTCTTGTACCAGACCTGAAATGTGCATTTACAGTTTCTTAGAAAATATCATCACTACTGGTGAAGATAATGTAAGATGCTCATACTCACTTGACTAGAGAAGTCAAGAAAAATTCAAGACTTGATTACATAACCTAAAGATGAATCCTGAATATCAGCAATATGGAAGTTATTCTCCATTTCTTGCAATTTACATTTAGTATCAAGCAAACCCTATATTTTAGTTACATAAAGGTATTTTATTATGCAATTATTTATAAAGCAATGTATTTATTTAACAACCTACATTTTAGTATAATCTCCCAACCATCAGTGTTTAGTATAAAAGTGGAATTGTCCCAAGAGACAGATATCTTGGAATATCTTTGATGCAGAAGGCTGCATGTAGACTGCTTACAGAAGTGGTCCCACAAGAAGTGACCTTTCCAAACCAAGGAGATTTGTACTTGGCATATTCTGGAAGTGTGCAAGGGCTGTATGAACAACCCAGCTTAACCCACAGCAGCAGCCCTCCCTGCACTTACAATCTGGGAACAAAGGACCTGTGCTGCTGCAGGGAGGTGGCTCTTTCTTCCCCCTTCTAAGTATAACCTTCCAATAAAGAACAATTTGAATCTACTTCTTTGACAAAAGCATTCAGCATTTCTCTTCTGTTCTCCGACACCTCACAGGAATTCAGTAGCATAACAACATCAACAATAATCATAATAATAGTAATAATAATAAATAATACTTTAGTATGATATTCTATTTTCTTAATCCTGAGGCAGTTCATATTTTTTTTTGCAACATGATTTATTTATTGTACATTATCAAATGCTGCCACAAAGGAGGTAAATTTCTCTCATTGAATATTGTCAAGTTGCTACATGGGTTGCAGCTCCATTTGGGCCCACGGCCAGGAGTGGCAAGGACTCCCCAGGCTGACAGCAGGGCAAGGCATGGCATCCAGGAGCAGCGCAGCCAGGGGCACCAGGGCAGCCCCTTCCTTGGGCATTGGGCACATCCCATGGCATGGGGATTGGTCAAGGCCAGGTTGAGGTGTGGACCTGGCTGTGGGCCCATCCTGGTAAGCGCTGCTGCAGCACCGTTGAACAGGGGCTGATGACCCAGGGGGCTGGCATGGGGCATGAGGGGTCAGGCAAGGCTATGCTCAGGGCTCTGATAAATATATTTAATTTGTCTTCAGAAAAGTGATGTGTAGAGAGAATCTAATCACATAATCACAAAACTAATTCAGGTACACAGGGGAGCACAGAAAAGATAACAGGCAAGCATAATCTTACCATATTCTAACTTTTTGACTGCATTGACTGGTGTTCTTTTAATATATTTTCTGTGTATAATTGGCATAAATTAAAAATAGGTCAAATGAATTACTCAAATATCAATAAAACTATATCAGCAATACGTAATACTTAGAATGATTATAATAAAAATAACATTCTGAGAATTAAGCTATTACATACAAATAAAGGCTTCCTGTTTGGGAAACTTGCACATGTATTGAGAAAAATTAGATGGCGGAAAAGTATTTATAATGCATTTTTCCTAAGACTGAAAGTATTAGCACAATGACACTAACATCATACTTTAGTTACAAACTGCAAATCAGAATGGATGAACTGCTACATTTGCTTTTTAAGCATTAGAGGTAACATTTAATTCTTCTGGACCTTTTTAAAACTGCAACTGGTGTCTCATTTGAAACCTGTAAAGTTTCTTAGAAAAAATTTGTTTATAGCACTATTCTCATGATTAAAGGAATATTTACATATATGTAATAAAGAGGATATATGCAGCTAATGATTCATACCCAAACTAGGCTGACACACACACAAAGTCTCAGCATGGAACAAATCCTGTGGATACTTCACTATTTCCTGACACCTGTCTCTTGTAGGGCAAACACACAGTCCTGTGCTTCCCTTATCAGGTGCCTGAGTTACAATCATAGTCACAGCAATTGAGTTGGTAGACTCCAGCCAGGGTCACTTGATCAGATCTTGCTCAAGAGAAACAGAGAGATTTTAGACAACTGAGCATGATGGCGTACTATTATCTCTCTTCTATGAGTGATGATATAGGTGTGAAGTATTTGCATCATTTTCATTAATCTGTTATTTATAAGGATTTAAATTATGTTCTTACTCTATGTTAGGACAATTACTTTTGTTTTGTTTTTCTCTTGGGATCAATGTCATATCACCGTGATGTCTATTGACAATCTACAACTCCTGAGAATTTTCTAGGCATGCTGTTGAAAGCAGTGGAGATGCTCTTATCTGAAGCACCTACAATTTCTCAGACCTTTCACTGCTATTATTAATGCTATTAAACTAAAGTTAAAAGACAATATAACTAATCCCTGATTAGGATAATCTGACCTCTTCCCTTCTTACTGCTCTGTCCTCTTAAGATTAACGAATGATTCTGTAGCCATATTGCCATTACTGCACCTATGTATAGATTCATACTGGAAAATTTCCAGTTTTCCTTGTGCCACAACTGGAGTTGAGATATGTCCCCTAGCTCTCTTAAGCCTTCAGCATCTGACTGTTTTGGAGTTAAGTCTTGCAAAAATTCTTGATAATGTCATGGTTTGTAACTGTACTTAGCTGTGATTCAGGAGTTGCAACTGTTCTTATGCTTTCTTCTAATATGTAGTCTTTTAGAAGTTTTTTTTTTAATTATTATTTATTAATTTTTTGTTTTACAGCTAATACTACCAAAAAAAAAAAAAACAAACCACCAAAACCAATCAACTAAACCAACCAAAAAATATATAAATAAAAATATAAATAAAACAACAAAAAACAGCCCCAGCTAAAACTGGCGCAACATCTATTGCTGCCCATTATGGCATGAACACATATGACAGAAAATTGAGTGCATGGACAGGTATACACACAAATGTATTCATGAATTTAAGGCTTTCTCAGCATTATTTCACCCTTGAAATTGTATCCCTTAATATTTATTTTCTTTCACCTATTTTTCATTTCTCAAGTTCATATAATGAAATACGCTCAAGCTTTTTTTTTATAATATTATTTTACTACTTTGACTGTCCTCATAGTTTAGTAATCTTTTTCTCCTGTTATAGATTTCTTGAATGTCCTTTGGGCAGTAAGGTATTTTGACATGGTATGTAATTTTTTCCCCCCTCAATTCCTTATCTTCTGCAGAGGAAATTGACTTGTTTTTTCTTTTTATCATTCAATTAAATTATTGTTTTTCTCTGGAGATAGACTATTCTGCTTTTGATGACTTTATTTTTGTGGCTATAGCATATTTTTTGGCTGAGATTTTACTAAGGTGCTTTTTGTGTTGAATCTTAAACCATCAGCATGAATAAATTAAAGCAAAAGAATACAATGAAGATAGTATCATTTGAAAAATTATAAATACCATGAGTAGTCTGCCCAGAAATAATATTATCCCTGCATGGCATATAACCTAGTGCCATATTTACTTACCAGAATTCTATTTTCATATTTCTCTGATATGCTAGAGTTATTTCAGCAGAATTTCTTGGAAGAAAACAGAAAATTTCAACTCACTGTGACTGGCTTCAAACTCTCGTCCACTTACTTCTAAAGCCAAAATTAGTACTTAATTTACCATAGAATATCACAGAAATAATTTACACTTACATCATTACCTAAATCTCAGGTCATAGATATTACTTAGCATTAGCACTGTACATATTAAAATACTCAGTCTCTTTGGACAATTGTGCAAAATAGTGGTGGAAAAAGGGACATGGCATAATCTTTTTTTTTTTTCCCATCTCACATGTCTATAATAGTATTTGAATTTACTCCTTTGAAATTTTTCCTGAGAGGACTGAATTATGTCAAAGAGTTTGCTGGGGGTCAGCATGTAGGTGGTAAAACCATACAGTAGGACTCAATGAAACAACAGTAGTCAGACTGCTTAGTAGAACCAGCAGGAATACTCTCAATCTATCAAAATGCACCCTTTCCAGACCTGAGGAGTAAACTAAACCAATGGATGACTCCAGATTTAAAGATGAAGTGACAGACTGTGTAAGTAGCCGTGGATGGCTCTCTGCCAGGAACGCAGCACCATCACACGAATTAAACAAAACAAAACTACTAATGCTCGAGACAGGGGTGTGGTGTTGGAAGGGCCGTGTTAATACGTGAGCCATGGGTGGAGTGGTGATGGTGGAAACATTATATACTGATTACTATATTGGTGTTATTTTCCAAATCATTGGCCTATTGCCTTTTTCTATGGTGTGTCTCGTCAAGAGATTAAAATACATGGCATGAATGGGTAGGTTCTACTGGAAAGCCCATCAGCCTAAGGCTGGGTTTGTCAATCTGTTCAACAGAGAGGATTATATACTCTGCTCACCTCTGCTGCATATGATGGGGACAGAGGAGAGCAGGAAATTGACAAGCAAAGAAAGCAAAATCTGTAAAGCACAGTGATAATTTTATTCCTAATAGAGGTCAAAACTCAGGCCTCTTGGTCTTTTATCTACATGGCTACCTATAATCACAAACACTGTTTTCATTTCCCTGTTCAAAATAATATTGTTGCAAAAGTCAGCATAAATGAGAGAAGGAAAAGACATCCAGAGCATCGGCCTTCTCTGCATACAACATCTATTGAAGTAGTTTCAGGGATGCTCAGGTGGACAGCAGTGGCCAAAAAAATTACAGTGCAACTGGTCTGTACTGTCCAAGGTTACCCTGGTAAGGATCACTGAACCTGTTTCTGGGCTCTAGGGACACAGTTTTAAAGGAAATGACTTCTGGGAAAAGAAAAGAAAAAAGAAAAAAAAGTGAGGCTAGATAAGTTCTGAAGATATTTTATGTCTTTATCCATTGCAAAGGTCAAATACCTTTTGCTTGCTTTTACAATTGTTTCTTAGGACTATGAAAAGATAGGGATAAATTAGAGAGATGATGAAAGACATGTGGGCTGGGACAGGTAGGAACTAAACCCCTGGAGAGGTAATGTATCATAATGCTTTGTGATGCAGAGGGCATCTTTCTTGAAACCCTTTTATGTTTCTATCATTTCAGGAAAGAAAGGTCAATAAATTACAGGATTGGAACTGTTAAAGAAACCTAGTGGAACCTAATGTGGAATATTCTCTACCTTAGCAACCTACTGGAAATCTGTTCTCTCTTTTAAGGAGGGATATCCTTGAATATTAGTCATAACCAGAGGGCCTCAGAAATGTGTAAGACTGAATGGTTCTGGAGGATCTTTTCTCTAGGGTTAGCTTCTTTTAGTTAGAGCTTCAAGGGTCCTTAAAGAACAAATCAAATGAAAAAAAAACCCCAATAAGTTCACTCCTGCAGTCTCTGTAATAGAGATCTTTAAGAAAACAGTATATATGTGGCCTCAGTCTTGTTTTCCTTCTGCATCCTGTTCCAATTTGAGCAGCAAAGTGTGTTGCACACATCTATACTAATCGGGGAAGCTTTCTGGAAAGGGCTAGAGAAAAGTTTCTTCATGTAACCATGACTTTAATATTGTAATTTTTGTCCATGATTTCCAAAGAATTAACACAATTGTGCATCATAATGGGAAAAATTAACTAAGTGTCTGCTTCTCCATTTAAAAATATTTGGAGGTGATGAGATTTCTTTCAAAAGATCCTTTGTTATTTTACTTGAATAAAACTTTAAGGATTTTTGTTCCATTTGAAAGTACATTCTACCTCATTAACCAGAGATTTATAAAACCTGCAGTAAACAGAGTTACACTTCAGTATCATGTAAAGATGCATTTCATAAAACACATTTTTGTTGGTTTGTTTTGTAAAAAATGTGAATGTCAAAAAAAGTGTAATGAGAAAGGATTAAATAAATAAAGGATATAAAATCCCAGTTTCTTACACATGTTCAACTGGAGTGTTAAATAAAGTACAAAAACTTTAATTATTTTTCATGTTCCTCTGACTAGGTAGGGACCTGTATATCTTATGTGATGTGTAACTAACTACTTTACTGAATGCATGTGTGCAGAGTGATTTCCATGTGCATACTCAAAGCTTCAGATTAATAAGAGAAAAGGAAAAAGAAAAAAAAATACCCACCTTAATGCTGCATTTTTAACTCTGAATGAATTAGTTCCCGTCTTGACATGCCTACACTTCATTATTTGGAAAGCTGAAATTACAGAGGAGCAGGATTATTTGGGGGTAGGCAGGCAGTATTTTGTTGTAGAAGGTAGCACTGCAAGTGTATGAATGATTGTAACGCAGACTGAAGCTCTCAGTTTTCAATGTCTTCCCTACCAAGCAAATATTATAGTCATTATAATATTGTGGAGTCTACTGGCTTCTACGTATCCCACTGAAGGATGATTTTAAATGAGCTTTAGATGACAACTTTTTAATATGAAGAGATTTCACAAAAAAACCAAGCACTATCACTGCTATTTGCAAACAGTTAGAAGGTATAAGTTGCACCACTCAGTCTTCTATCCTGCTGAAAATAATGTGGCTTTCAGAGTAGTGTTTGGGAAAATTTTATTAGTTGAGAAGCAAAGATTCTATCCACAATCCTTGAGATCAAGGTAGTGTCATAAAACTTATATGCACACAGTCAGTTTTTAATCTGAGCTGCAACATCGCATTTTCAGACCTGGTGAAAGTGATGGGTAAACAGGACTAGTTATGAACTACACAAACTTGGATTTATTGTTTGGTGAATATAGCAAATTTTGTACTTGCAATTTGCTTCGACGCTAGACAGAAATAAATGCAACTTGTTCATTCTTTTTTTGATTTGTGGCAAAGAAAATGAAAAACAGAGCCCCATTGGTATAATTCTTACAAATACACTTCATTACTTATTAAACTGTGCCCAAAGCTCTAAATTTCTTTACACTTTTCAAATATGGACCAAAAAGCCCATATATCTCAGCAATTAAAAACAAATAAGAGCTTCTGGTTCTCAACAGTATATTGACACAGTATCTCTTGCACCACTTGAGGCAGAAGTATTGCTACCTGTGAGAAAGTACTCTATAAACAGTGTAATGCCTTCTTTATTTAGAGAAGAAGATATCACTACTTTCACTTTTTGCTAATGCTCTGGTCCTTACAAAAGCTTGGCTCATTCATAATGCAACCTTTCATCCAAGTAATGACTACTGAGTACTTCTTGATTGGCAGCCACCTACAGAATTTAATATCAACATATCTGATGTCCCAAACAAACCTTTGGATGTCCTGCTATAGGCTGTGACCATCAAATGCACTCAGTTCTGGGTAAAAACACAAGACAAATTAAAAAAATGTTTTTGCTTACTGGACTACATGAACTAGTGCTTGCTGAAAATATCTGCCAGTGATTTTACTCATCTAACAGTGACATGTAGAGGTATCTCACAAAGCCTTCTTCCACCCCAAAGTTATCGTGGCAAAAAGCCACCCTTCTTTAGCTTGATTTTATTGACACAGTCTGCAGCTGTGTCAACACACTAAGCTCAAACTGAGCTTGCTATCTTGCATTAACTGTTTCTATACCAGCCTAGTAGGGACATATTATGTTCCTGTTCCTGTTTTGTGGACAGAGGCATATCTTCTACACTGACTAACTGTTGCTCGACGTTTTTCATCTGTTATTATATTTAGTCTAAAAGATTAAGCTGTTCTGAGTACATAGTCGGGACTTTCCCTTGAGCATCAACCGGCTCAGCCTGAGAACAGTTGTTTCAATCACTTCAGCAAATTAATAGGCAGAGATGTCTTAAAAAAAAAGATTTCAAAAAATGTTTTTCCTCTGATCTTTTTGTTTACTTTTAAGCCAGGAAAAGAAGTAATGCAGAATAGTTTTATCTTGAGAAAAACTTGTCAGAGCTGGCACACTGTTGTTTCCAGAATATCAGTGTTTTGTTTCATCCACTCAGAGAAGGTGGTGTTACACACCTCTCTCCTCTTAGAGGAATCTTACACCTGTTCACTTGAAGTTGCCTGTCTGGCAGCAGAAATGATCCATGCACTAAACACCTAGCATGGAGCCATCTAATACGAATATTGAAACCATACTTCTAGTGTTTGTTAGAGATGATAGCTCTGCTCAGTTTAACTGGAACTAAGATGGAGGGCAAGCCAAAGGTAATATTATCAGAGAGAAGAGCTTTTTGAATTTCAGCTAAATGATTTTCACCTCTAGCCAGTGAAATAACATCAGTATATCTTATATCACAAAATGCTGACTGATAAGGAGCAAGTGCTTAAGAGTTATTACTAGACCTTAGGTAAAATACAGCTTCAGACAGGTCTGATACGTTAATATTCAAATTCACACTTTTTTTAAGTTATGAAGTTATGAAATCCAGGGATTTTGTTTGAACTTTTGATATTTGTTCTTTTCACTCTTTTTAACTATCTTCTTAGAAACATTCCTTTCTTGTCCAGTTTGGCTATTTCCATTCCAATAAACATTGGTTTTCCCCTGTTTCTTCCTGGTTCCAAGCCAATGTGACTTATTTGTTTATGACTGTAATTTTATTTGTCAAAAGCATCTGTGATTACATCATCAATGATGTTCGCACAGTTCTGGGAATAGACTTTCTGAGGTAACAGTTCTGGCTGGAAGACTACATAAAGAAGTATAGCATTTTTAAAATGTAATTTTTTTCTCAGAGAAAAATGGATCCAGAAAACTATAAGTTCATTTAAAAATCTGGAAGCTTCTTCCCAGTTCCACTTAGGCCAAAGCTACTCCTTCAAAACCAAGTCTAAACAACATATATATATAATACCAAAATCCTGCAAATAAACAAAAAATACCCCAAACCACCTAAAACCCCACCAATGTACAGAGGTCTTTGCTTCAGTGTCAAAACAATGGTAAAATTTTGTATTCTATTTTGTGTTTCTCTTAAAATCATGAGCTTCTTGTAGGTAAGAGCTGCACTTGTTAATTTTCTAAGCAGCAGCTTCAGAGTGAGACAGAAATGCTGCTTGTAGGAGGAAGGAGGCAAAAGACAGCAATACATTCAATTCCCTCAGGAAATAGCTAAAAAAAATAAAATAATTTGGTGGATCTCTTGTACTTCATTAATTTTAAATTAGGGGGAAAAATTTCAGCTGCAGTGACTGACCATCTGTCCAAACAACAGCTAGGAATATAAATGCACTGACCCTTTCCCATCTGTATTTGTCAATGGTTTGGTAGAAGTACATTATGCTGTCTCTCTGATCAACACTGAATTTACATTAGCTTTGGGGGCAAATTCATGATGATAAATAATTATTTGGACACAGAGACCATTATTTATTTATTTTTGTAAGTAGTTGTTATTTCTACAGCAATCTTTTTAATAATTTGACTAAATATGACAAATAAAACAGGGTAAATGAATGTTTGTATTTATCATACGAAATTATCCAACAAGTAGGAAAAAAGTGTACACAGTGTATATATTGCTGTCTGAATTGACTTGCCACATGGAAAAAAATAGACCAATCACTCATCTAGACTCCATATTCCACACCCTCAGGGAAAATCCTTCCTCTTTTAGCTGTGACACAAACCAAAGCCTTATAAGTGTAGGGAGCTGTTCAAATTATCCCTTGCCAGTTTTCAGGAAATTAGCAATACATTTTTATGCCCATGACACACATGAGCTAGGGCATCATTAATGTTAAATATGCCGAAAACAAAATGTTGATGCTAGGTTGCTGGAAGATCCCAAGATGCTTTTTACAGCTATTGTGCAGTGTTGGATCTGGCTGAGATGGGGTTCATTTCCCACAGCAGCCCTCACAGTGCTGTGTTTTGCATTGGTAGCTAGAAAGGTGTTGGTAACACACCAGTGCTTTGACTACTACTGAGCAAGGCTGGCACAGCATCTTCTCTCTACACCCATCCATGCATCCATGCATCCATCCCTCCCCTATCCCATCAAGGTGCTGGGGGTGGGCAAGGTCTTGGGAGGGAGTACAACCAGGAAAACTGACCCAAATTAACCAAAGGGGTATTCCAAACTACAGGATGTCAGCTCAGATATAAAAGCTAAGGGAGGGAGGAGGGGTATTTGTTATTTTACACTGTTTCCCCTCTGGAGCAACTGCTTCATGTACTAAAGCCCTATGTCCTGGGAAGTGGCTGAACATTGCTTGCTGACAGGAAGAAGAGAATAAGCATTTTTTCCTCTTTGCTTATGTGCTGTCAAACTTTTGCCTTTTCTTTTCTTTAGTAAACTGCTTTATCTCAACCTACTAGTTGTTTTCCATCTTATTTTCTCTCCCCTGTCCCGCTGGGGAGTGATGGAGTGGCTTAGTGGCATCCAGCCAAGGTCAACCCACTGCAGATGAGCAAAAGAGAGCTTTGGCAATCGCTGGATTAGTTACTTCACAGCTCAACACCATGTTGACTTGAAGTTCAGGGTTAGGCTGCCCTTTCCAAACATGGCCTGGATGATATTTCATTGCCAACGAGAACTGCTACAGCCAGTAGGTATATTAGAACATTGTGGTCTGCATATACTTTTGAGTATTTTGAAAGCACTAATGGTGCAAAAGAAAGAAAGAAAAGGAGTAGTTTTGTGGAAGAACTTCTTGTGGGAATGGCATCTGCTTGTGAAAGCACAGCAGGGGTTTTTGACAGATTTTTTATTATTATTTATTATTTCCTCACTTGATCCAGATAATCCATTGAATTTATATGAAAAGAAGGGTGTGGGACAGAAGGAAAAAATATGAAATTATTGTAACCAAATTAAATAACAAATGAGAGTTAAGATATGTAGTTTAGTATTTAACTTCTGCAAAACAAAGCAAATCAGCAAATGCTGAAAAGTTCTTTTAAAATTTCATACTAACAGTTGATGGGAAAGTTAAAGAGATCTGACTTATAATTCTCAAGGTTATGCTGAAGTGCAAGAAGTGTAGGGCACTCTAGGGTGGAAGAGAAGGCTGAAAAAAAAATATTTCAAGGCTTCAAATATTATCAGTTGAACAGATTTAGATTTGTACCTGCTGAAAACCTAATGTCTGATAAGAATTCATGTTCTGTGTTAGTTAATGTTGTTTGAATCTGGATTTTCATTTCACACCCATTATCTCTAATTAGAATTGGAAACTGCAAACATATATGCCTCAGGTATTTTGTAGCTCACGGAAATGAGCTCTAGGTATATACTTTCCTTATTTTGATTTTCCAGATTTTGTTCCATGATCAGTTTTCTCCTTAAAAAAAGAATAAGGCAAATAAATACAACTGTAAAGCACACAATTTTTCATTCATTGTATAATATTTTCTATTACTTTTAATAAGTACCATTCTTGCTGTGAGCTAATCAGTCATGCAAGTTTCTTAGTTCAAAATATTTTAGATTTTATGCAGTAGATCAAATTTATACTTTGAACTCCACATTATTTTCTGAAAGTGTTCAGTACTCGAACTTTTTATCAGAAACATAAAGAGATCAAACTTAGGGGAAAGTTCATTACTCATGTCTAGCAAAACAAAAACATCCATGAGTTGACCTTAATATAATCCTATCTCTTTGTACAGGGTATTATTAGGCTGTACTAGTAGTGTCCAAGTAGAGAAACTCCTCTGCTAAGTGACAGAGCTTCAGGAGGAGGTCAGTAGGTTGATGAATATAAGGGAGAATGAGATTGATTTGCCTACTGAAATCACACCCTACATTCTCTGAGACAGTACTGATAGGGCCAACAGACAGACAGAATGCATGATATGGAGGATTCCCTATTTTCTCTCTGCCTGGCTGAACATGGGATTTAAGTGACAGAGGGCAATGAAAAGTCCTGCACTGCACAGGTGTTTTATGTTTAGAAGTATTTGTGAATTCTTCATACCTAATCTAAATATTTTTGAACTTTAAAACTGTGAACATTTATTAAGTCTTTTAAAAAAACCTAGTTATGCCTTCAGGAAAATAATCACCTGTTTCACTAAATCTGACACAATCAAATGAAACTCACTGCAGAGCAAAAAACCCTTGAGGTACCAAACTTATAAACATGACTCTACGTGCAACTGAGAAACAATTTTTCAGTTGGTATCAAAGTTACTTAAAAGGACTTAGCACATTACTAAAATAAATCAGATGCATGTTGATTTTATCTTTGCCATACTAGAACTGGAATATAAATTAAGGAGAAAGGAGATAAAAATTGTTTTGACAAGTCAATGAATATTGGGATGGAAAAATTATATTGGGAGTATGTTTATATGATGCCATGGTATCACTTTTACAAAGTGATTTCTGCTGGAGGGACACTTTCAGATAAGGCATATAAATTAGGATGCCTCCAAGGCCTAGTTTTTCATTCCATGTGAAGCCGAAAAGCATTATATGTCTAAAAGGAGTCTGTAGGGACAAACAGGCTCATGCTTAGTTAAGGGAAAAACTGCCATAGGGAGGGAACTTAGATACATGGTCTTGATATCCAGCAGAGAAACTGGTCTGATATAACTAGTAATAAAAACCCATCAAACTCAGCATGTAGTTTAGCCCTTGGTTGGAAATGCTAAGTGAGACTGACAAAAAATGTTCCAAGAGTCATCTGTAGAATTGTTCAAAGTCAGATGTGACCTTTTTTCTTACTGTATCAAAGGGAAAAAAAGTAATGTAAAGAACAGTAATAATTTCCCACCAAAAAAAAAGAAAAAAAAGAGAGAAATTCTGGTTGAAATCTATCTACGTATGAAAGCACTGGTGTGTTCTCTGTTATAGTTAACTGAGCAAAGACAACCCAGCCAAAAAGTACACTCTGACCTCTGCACTCACACCTCAGGAGGAAATCTACTGAAAGGTAGAGGATTCAGGGAAAAAATAAATACTTAGAATTGGAGCTCCTGCTGATACATTCTATAATGATTTCAAGTTAGAATTTTAGCTGATACTACTCAAGTGCTATTCTGATAGTTGTCCAAAGTGACTGTTCTAGGACAGGGATGAAAAGAGGAGCAAAGTAAATAAGCAATGGAAAAATTAAGAAATAATGCCATTTAATCAGATGGCTTCATGATATCTGGAACAGAAAATCCAGTGGGGCCATTGCAACCACTTCTGAAACCTTTGCATTCTTTTATCACACTCTTTTGAGTTTCTATGAAGCAGTTTCATTTGGAAGTTTTGCAGAGTTTATTTGATTTTAAAATCAATTACTATTGCTTTTTCTCCTAATATGGCTCTTGCTTTCTTTTCTCTTGTTTTACTTTTCTACCTCCATTCTGTTCTTTCTCCATTCACTTTTAGGCACAAAACTAAAATAGGTAATTTTGCATTTTATTTGCCAGAAATATTAAATGGTTTGTATTGATAGAAATAGTTTTTTACTCCCATTTCTTCATTTCTCCAGAGATGTTAAGTAAATGCAGAATAATTTAATATGTCTGGACTGTTTGAAATCAAGAATTTATTCCAGTGTTTCATTTTATAGCCATAAACATTACTGGTTTTGACAAATTGCTTTTAGGAAGTGAAAGAATAACAGATGTCTTGCAGCTCTCACCACTGACAGCTAATTTGGCTAACAGAGTCAACACTGTAAAATCCCTTTGTGTCTATAATTATCTCATTCATGTAATTGCTGGCATGTTCTGGCCAACCTTACCAAAGTTAATCATAAGAGATGGGCACAACCTAATGGAAATGCTAGCGAAAAGTCAGCCTTTGCTAACTTCTGTCAGTCTCCAGAAATAACTTAAAGATTATTGACTGTACAAATTGAAGAACTGTCTTTGAAGTGCTTGAATTTGAGTGAATTGGTAAGTGTTAACATTTTTGAAGTCTGTATAGATATTGCTGGTACGTCTTGAGGGTTGTCAGGGTGTGGTTATGTAAATGTATCTGGGTTAGGATGCATAAAACTATAAGGACAGCTGGTATACTAGCATCAGACCCTGGGGTAAATATTTGTGTTGCTGGATCCACTATGTGTAATGACTAAAATAGTATTGAAATCTAATAGTCTGGTGGCAGTTTAGATTGCTTTATATGAGCTGCAAAGTTGTACTCTTTCTGGCAGTGTAGTCTGCTGTGTATTT
The DNA here is from genome assembly GCA_013397795.1 of Orthonyx spaldingii. NCBI lineage: Eukaryota > Metazoa > Chordata > Aves > Passeriformes > Orthonychidae > Orthonyx > Orthonyx spaldingii. Next base: position 195,239 of record VZTJ01005114.1, on the reverse strand, counting down.
TCCAGTCATGGAAAGGTTAGAAACACCAATGTGCTTGACCATTCTCTATAAACATCTGCCTCATACAGGCAATTACATCCACAACCATATAATTGCCTTGAAGGAGACAGGAACTCATGCTCCAAAGTTTCTTTTGGCAGGTTCTTCTTGAGTCCTATATATACAAACATTATGTGTTTGAGCTCAGTGCTCAAGATTTTGAAGTAAACCCCTGTATGGCAAAACTTCATTGCATGTCAGTCTCACTATTTTTTCCTACTCTCTTTTTCTAGGTGATTCACCTATAAACAGTAGGGTATTGGAGAAGTCAGTTCTTTCAGCTAGAAGGTTATTTCCCGTTTGTGCTCAGTCCAGCTTAGCACCAATGTATAAAGTCCTGATCTACTGTAGAAGGTTAGATGTTCTTTCAGATTCATGCTTCCTCTGCAATGCCTGGCACTGCTTTCCAGTGTAAGTGTAAAGTGCCTTTTTTTATGAAATCTCTTGTTGCATCTGTAACCATTTCCTATATTCCATAATTTAAAACAATATGGCCTGCACAACAATTTTTTCATGCCTTGTGAATGGCAGTGACCATACTTTTTAGGACAGGGTTGTGTTATATCCAAGTTTCAAATTGTCTAAGTGCTTTATGTGGAAAAAAGGAGTTTGGTTTTTGTTTGAATTATTTTTGTAAGCCATCTCTTTTTGTTCTTTCTCATCAAGCCTGTGTAGTCCATACTGTTTGTGTTTTTCTCTTGAAGCCTCTTTCTGTTGCTTGTTCATGGTCTTAGCTGTTATGCTTTCCTTTTACATGACTACTGACAAGGATTTAAAATGGAAGGGATTGTGCTGTGAAGCTAGACTATTTCTGGAGGTGAAAGTTCCCTCGGTATAATTCAGTCCATGCTATGTCTCTTTAATTCCTTAGCAGTTGAAATCAAAAGGGACAAAGACAAAGCATTTGTAGAATACTATGAGATAGTAGAAGTAATTTGGGCTTTCTGGAAAGAAAGTAGAAGCAGAGTAGCCTTTGGCTGGAATGCATAATGATTTACTTCATTCCTATGCCTATTTTTTGAGAGAGATTTTTCAAGAGAATAAGAGGAGCAGACATCCCAATATGGCATAATAAATGGAGCTTGTGTACCAAATAAGTCAATGATTATGTTAATTGTCCTATTTTGTGGTGTTGGTTTCATCAAGTAACTTTGCAAAATTGAAGACAAACATAAAAGAAATATTTTATGTATGCATTTTATAAAAGTATTTTGATATGTTTCTCTGGAGATCTTAGTATTTCAGGAATTAAACCTGTGGAAGGTTGTTTGATAGAATCAGGCATTAACAAAAGTGTTTCAAAAAGATATTAAGGAAAATTAGAAGCCTGAGCTGTGCTGACCTATGCTTTCAGGCCTGAAACTGGTGTTTTCTACAGCTGGCCCTTGGCTCTCAGCTGTCCAAACCATTGTTGAAATGTGAGTTGGAACATTGTGGAATAACACTGGGAAAAGTGAACTGTTACTTTACAGTTGCTATACACTATGTACTGTGTTGTTACATCTCCAGTGACAGTGCAGTGGGCACAATGGACACCTCAGATAAGGTACTGAAATCTGCCAGTTCCCTTAGAATGGTGAGGTGGTCTTTGAGCAGCAGGGAGGCATTATTGGATGTGGTCTAACTACGAAGGTATTGCAAGTATTTTATGATGCCAGCTAGTATCAGTGTAGACAAAGTTTATAGTGATTCACAGCATCCATTTAGTGGCAGTGAATGTAACTATAGAGACACACATAAAAGGCAGATATCTCACTGGTACCTGTTCAATACCAGTGTTCATGTGGGGAATAGTGATGCACTGTCAATATGCTGCTTTATTCAACAGCTTTCAACTAGCTTGGTGCATACTTTATGGATAGAATCTTTCTTTCAAAATCTTACAATCTCATTGAAAGGCAAAGTGTAAGAGAGTGATGTATCACCAAGGAGGCAGATGAGGGAGAGGACAGGGATCCTTTATGGGACCATACATATGGCTGTTTGTGTGCTGTGGTAATTCAGAAGCTGTTGTTGTCAAGAAGAAACAAATAAATATGTATGCACATCTGTCTAGGTGTTATGGTTTCATCATTCTTAAAATTCCATCAATGCAAGATTAACATGAGCAAAAAGACATTTCTCCCCCTCTCCATTTTATAATTTTAAAATCTCCTTATAGGTCACTTCAGCGCTTCCTCTTACAGTATGCTGTTGTCTAGAAAAATTATGAAAACAACATGATGTTTAAACCAGAACAATAATCACTGTTATTCCTGGAGCACTAAGAATAACAGTGATTATTGTCCTTGTGCTGACATTGTTTCCCTGTTGCTGTTCTGACTTAATGCTTTGTGCCTTTGCTGCTCCCACCCCAGTGAGCTTTCAGTGCACATTTAGTTACTAACCCTTTAAGGGCTAAAAGCCCTGATTTTTGTAGAAAAATCTGATTCAATGTAAAATGAGGTAAAACACGAGCCCTTTTTAAGATCCTAATGTGCAAACTGTGGACAGATGGAAAATGGATGTAATGAGAGTTACTCCAGGGGAAAGTCTGACAAAAATGGGAAGAAGGAAATATATTTGAGATAGGGAAGTTTCAGACTGAACAATATGCTTTATATGGGTAAATATGTGGAAGTAAGACTGTCCTAGCTTATAAAAGAACTTTGTAGACACCTGCAGTCAGAGAAAAATTCACTCTTAGACACAGTACAGGGGAGAAAGAGATGCTAGAAGAACAGGTAATTTTCCTTCTGCCAGCCTCTTTAATGAGCATGAGAGTAAAAATCCAGGCACATTTATATAGCTATATAAATGAGTGGTTTCAAAAAAATTTAAAAGTTCTTCTTTTTCTCAAGGGTGGAAACTGTAAATACCCTATTCTTCAAGTTAAGAGAAATCTCTACGTGGAGAAAATGTTTGCTATTCCTTGCATTGATACCTCTGAGGCACCAGGTGCATGGACAGATCCCGTTACTGTCTCTTTTCATCCCTTTGTTTCTGCTGGTGTGTGGCACTGAATCCTTTTCCCCCCTTTTTCTTGTATCACCCTTTCTGCCTTGACTGCTCAGACTGCTCAGAAGAAGAAGCTCTCACTGTATATTATTGCTACATATGGTAAATGGAGGCCTTTTGACAATACTGTAATATACATATATTCCAGTAGGCTAGTTACTGTGTAGTTATTTAAAATTCTATTAAAAACATAAGATGAAGGTACTTCAAAATACCTGAAATCAGTTCAGGCCAAACAGATCACAGGTTACATTATTCCATACTTCCTGTTTATTTACCTTGATGAAAATTCCTTTGCTTTGTTTCCTGACAGCTGTGCAAAATTCTACATTCCTTTTCAGATCAAAACTTATGGATCAGGTTCATACAGATTCTCACACAGACCTGTCAGGTACTTGTTTTTTCATGTGTTTAAAAATTTTGGCTTTTCATAGCATTTAGAAGTTAGCTTTGCTGGAGGGAAGGGCAGTAGATGAAAGGCTACTGGTGCCTCTGTACCGCTGTGGGTATAAACGTCAGACTAACTTAAAAGTATGTGATCAGGTTGTCCTCTAGTGGCTGCCAAAGAGAAGATCTAACCATAAATTTTGCAATGTTGCTGCAATGGAAATTAGTGTAAGTTCTTACAACTTTTCTTTCTGCAAGGATTGGATAACTAGATCTCAAAATTATCAATCTCTGTGTGATTTTCTTTCTAGTGGGAGGCTCTGCAAGCCTTTTGCTTATCTTTTCCTGAATTATGCCTCACAACAACATTGTAAATTATGTTTCTGGATGGGTCTTTATCAGTAGAAAAGCCAATTCCACACTTCTAGGCTTTTTTTTAATGCAGGAAAGAAACAACCCTTTTTGAAATTCTGTTTTTCTATTATACTTCTACCCTCTGTGCCACTGTTTTTAGCACTTTGGTCCCAGTACAAGTGTGTCTTCTTGGCAGAGAGCAAGTGTAGTGGGAGATAGGAGACTATTTCTCTTTCTAATTCCACAAGAGAGCATTGTTTCCTCCTTCCTGCAGCCCTGCATCTGGTGTGGTGCAGATATCCTCTCTATGGTAGTGAACAAGGGTCTTATATCCACTGAAGAGCTGTCTGGCAGAGCTTTTGACTCTTCTACTGACCAAAGAGAATCTTAGATTTATTTGGAACAAGCAGTTTTCTGAACCCAGTGACACTGGTGTTCAGACTACTGTAATAATGTGCATTAAATTCTGTAATAGAGCTCTTTTAGGCTGTTACCTTAAAATGGAAGTTCCACATATAAAATGAATAGAAAAAGAAGCCACATATTTCTGAAAATAAAATATTTATTCATAAGCGCACATTCAAATTGCACAACAAAACACCCACAAGACTGAGATTTCTGAAGACAGCTGAGAAATCTTTCTTAGTGGAACTTACAGCCAGTGGTTGCTGTAAAGACATGTTCTATGTCATGCTGCCAGATTAATGCTAATAATTGTTGGAGTGTGGATCTATGGAGCCATAGGGCAAAGCAGAGAAAAAATATCCGGTTCACCTGAAAACAAATTCCAGATTCCTCTGAGACAATAAGTAACATGACAGCAAAAGTTATATTACTTTCATTTGTACAGGACTGTGCCTACCAAGAAGGCAGCATTAGCAGGAAGTAGAAAGTGTCTAACAATGGTAAATGTTCTGTAGTTTGAACATTGTTCAAAAAATAAGCATAAAGTCCTATAAATCTAGTTTTTTACTCCTTTTTGCAGAATCTGCAGTCATGTACAGTCTTGCATAGAGTGTAACATAACATTATAATAGTAACATAATTTTTCCTGATGTAATGTTTTGCTTTCGTTAAGCCAAGCTGGTTTTTTTTAGCATCCACAGAAAAGTATCTATATTTATGCATATTTCTAGGATGCTAGAGGAGGCAGATTGCTTCATCTGAAGTCGGTATGTGTTGTAACTTGGCTTTAATAACCTCACAGCACCTCCTCACTGCTACAGAGTTACGCTTCTGCCCCTTATGTCTTCACTGCTCTTTCCTTTCTCTCAACTTCAGCAGCTGGGCCTGAGGGAACGCAGAGAGAGTTTGAACATTTAGTAACAGTGTCCTGCAGATAAAAATCTCTCCTCCAGCTCAGGACCTAGAGTGTTAGATAGCTGCTTACGCCCTGTACATGACATTGTTTCCAGCTGGCACTGTCACAAAATGATCATCACTCTCTCCTCTGAGTACAGGATCTGCAAGACAACAAAAGGAATGAAGGATTTCAAGCCATTACCCTCCTACTAAACAATGTAAAAAAGAAACCTAAGAGAGGATATTTTCGTTTCTGTTCCCTGCTCTCTCTGCCCCCCTTCCCCCTGCCCCAATACATTTTGCTGCAATTGGAAGACACAGTTTGTCTCCTTGAAAGCAAAGGCCAGATAATAAATGGTGATCTGCTCTTATTTTAGAAGTTCACAGATCAATAGACAAACAGTTATAGAATATCATCACAGAGGTGGTATAATATTTAGTGCAACTGTGTGTACTGAGAAATAGAACACATGAAAATGAAGCTTTAAAAAATGTACAGTATTCTGAGATCTTTTCAAACTATTTATTTACAGACACAAAAAAAAAAAAAAAAGAAAAAAAAAAGAAAAGAAAAAAGGAAAAAGGAGCTGTTTTGTAAAAGGTGCATTATGAGGTTGCACAAAGGCTTTAACAAGCCTGGATCTCTAAGATTAAGAAACATAGTTGGAACACTTCTATCTGTACTGGATTTCAGTTTAAATAACAACAACTTTCCAATAAAATTAGGTTTCTCAGGAAAATACTTGTTTTTGTGAGAAACTACATCTTTAATAGATTACATATTGAAAAATAATACTTTTGTAACAGTTGTGGTCTTTATGTCTTTGTGTCAACAGCCTATGTAGACCAGTTTCCCACCTGAATGTCAATTCTAGTGTGGCACTATGTCCAGAGATTCCCATTATATCAAATCACAGATTAGAGAGGGAAGGAATCCTGGTCTGAGAAAGAAACCTCGTCCATAGATGAGAACAGGGGCAATTAAACATTTAAACTACAATGTCTCCATCCATTTGGGCAAAGGGGAAATTTATATAAGGAATCATAGTGGATATTTGAAGATTTTATGTTTGGGTCAGGTAAAAGAAGTGCACTTTATGCTGGGTAGCTTTTAAAATGAGTTTTATTTATTTTATTTATTTTGTTTTATTAGTGCAACAAAACCACTCATTTGTTGTAAAAAAGAAGACCTCTGGGGTAACTGCTGGAAAAATTAAGTTTTGCTGAACTGGCAGAACCCAAAGGTTGGACAGGCTACTCCAAAAAACATGAAGAAAAATCTTTTCATTGTAAATTAAATAAATCAATGTACTGTTGAAAGGCATAATGTAGCTATTAGTGAGTCAGTGACTACCACTTGGGAAAAATAACCAAAGGAAATGAAAATGTATTTGCACAAGTAAGGCTGTAGTCTCTCATATGCCTTTTTTTTTCATACTTAGTTAATTTTCTTAATAATCTGGTATTGTTAGTAGCAAAAGAAATAAAACGAGAGAGTAAAGCGTATTTTATATCACAAGCTTCAAATTTTAAATAGTTTTAACAAATATAAGAAGGAGATGAGAAAAGATCTAATACTTAAACACACAAAATTCATCCCCAGTCTTTTCATATCCAGATGATGTTGTGATGGCTTCCATATATGAAAATACAACTTTGTTAAAGAAATGAGAAATATTCTGTCTGCAAATTGTTTGAGGTTTTTTTCCTTTGTATTTGCATTCAAAATTTTTTCCTGTGTCATAGCAAAGGACATTTTTGATGGATAAAATTAGATACTTTAGAAAACTGGAAGAAATATGTTTTCATTAAAGAAAGCATAAACTCTTCAAGATATTAATATTGGCCAGATATTCACAGAAATTGAAATGATGCAAGTGTAGGAACACAAAAAGGATACAGATATGCAACTGCAGTGAGCCAGCTTTTTGCTGGAGGTCTACAAAGTTTTGAGGCAGAGAGATGAATAGGAAAATGTGCTTCCCCCAGAGGGTGGCTGGGCACTGGAACAGGCTCCCCAGAGAAGTGGTCACAGCACCGAGCCTGCCAGAGTTCAAGAAGCATTTGGACAACATTCAGTCACATTGTGTGCAGAGTCATCAGTTGGACTTGATGATCTTTGTGGGGCCCTTCCAACTCAGGATATTCCATGATTCTATTTATTTCTAATAATAAAACTTGAGAAACATCAAATTAAAATAATGTCACATGGTACTGACAAGACAATGTAAATTAATTTTTTTTTTTATTTTCATTAAATATCTAAACTGGAACAAAGTAATGTAAGCTATTGTGGAAACTAAAAGATAAATTCAAGAAATTACATCAATTCCAGAAAAAAAAAATTCAGCTAGTACTAGTTAGCACAGAGCTACAGTCATGCATGCAGAAAGTACCTCAAATACAAACTGACAAAAGCTGGAAAGTTTTTCCTCTGAAGCATTATTATCATATGTTTACCTATTCTCATAGTCTTTCCATGAGAATATGCTCCTGGTCCCTGCCAGACTGAGGCCACTGAACATGATGGACTTTTGGTCTGCTCTATTAAGGATGTCCTTACAATCCTCTTCCTCACATGTTCTGTTTGAAATATAGAAAAATACTGATTTATCCTTTATAAAATGCTTCAGGAAAATTATTTACAGTAGTTAGTAATAACTTATTTTCTAATACTATTCTTATTAGAAAATCTAAAAGCCACATAAGTGACTTTGTTGCAATTTAATCCTTCCTAAATAACTTCAAGAGTATCTATCAAGCAGCAGTGCCTTATGCCAGAAATCTCAGTACTGTGACATATCCCTGTATATCAACTCAATTGCTATTACAAAATCACTGCTCCTTTTTTTATCAGTTAAGAATTAATTACAAAGTGAGGGAAGCCACAAGTTTTCAATGACACTTGAAGATATATCTTTCCTAAATCACATGTATTTAATGTACTATTAACTAATGATGGAAAAATATCACTAAAATTTAAAAGTGCTTTAAAACCATAATATAATAGGAAATGCAGTCTTATACATGCAATTTCTGAGCTGTTTCAGTCTACTAGGATAAAGCTAATTCTGAAACCTCTTGTGAGTCAGTTGACAGAGGATAGTAATTGCTTTAGTCACTATGGTTTACCTGATCAATCCAGGTACATTTGATACAGTAGACTACAAAGTTTTATGCACCACCGCTTGAAGCAATCAGGTTAATCTAAGAAATGTCACAGCAATGTGTTGAAGAAGTGGTAAAAAGTATGTGATTTTTTAAATGACATTCAAGCAAGGAAAGGCCTGTCTTTCTTCCTTTTTTTCAAAAAGCTGATTACTTTGTGCTTCCCCATTCTTCTTGATAATTGTGAAGTAATAATTATTGGGGGGAGGTGGTGGTGGTAGGAGTAATTAATTACCAAAGTAGGTGAAATTAGGATTCAACAAAAGATGCAACTCCTTTCTCAGTTAGATTTTGAAGTTTTAAGTTCATGGTACCCTGAGCTGACTCTTTAGCTTTAAAACTCTTTAGTAATTAAGAAGTCTAGCTCCTGTGGTTCACATCATGTATTCTGGGTGTACGTCCTAGTACAAATCAAGTCACAATTTAGGTGAAGAAGCCTAGAAGCAACTTGGGTGTCAAAATGAGGAATAGGAGTGGCAGGTGGTTCAGATATTGAGTTTGAATGTGGACCAATAAAATGGTATTATATTCATCTGCAGTGTAATCTCCTAAACATGAATATATTTAGAAATGAATAGTTTGGAACTTAAAATGAGAGAAGAAAGCAGGTACATTTTTTTGTTATTTTTAATTTTGAAAGTGAAGTGTCCTACACTGCGGAATGATATTTTTTTCCTTTACAGATTAACTCAGAAATTTCATTGTTTATTCTGAGACTTTGGTTTAGTTCCTCTTTTGTACACACTCAAGTAAATAAAAGTTTGACTAGGATATTTTTATTCACAATAGTATAAAAAACCACATCCTTCTGTTCCGTAAACTATAAGACAAGTTTTAAAATAAAATACAAAAAGCTGTCTGGAACTTAAGTTTAAGCAAATGCTTAAATACTATGTTATTTTTGTATGAATTACGTGGTAGCAAATATGATCACATATCATTAAGATTATTACATTTGATTCAAGTGTCAATGAACTGCTCTATCTTGCTCTATTTTGGTAATGTCTACCATGTTGCAATGGCTGAAGATCAGACCAGTGTTTACTTGATTTTATACCAAGAGAATATTGTAAATTTGTTCTAGTTAAATTTCAAAAACAACTGAAACCATTTGGCACATGTTTTGAAAAGAAATACTTGTATTATCCAGTGCACTGTAGGACTATATTAACCAGAATTAACTTGATAAGCCAAAAATAAGCAATAACTGGGACAGAATTATTTAAATAATGTCCAGAGAAGAGGAATAACCTTGGTTATTTTCTTCACTCATCTTAAGCACTGTGTGTAATTCACATATTTTCTCTGATTTCATACTGTATTCTTTATTTCATAACAAGTGATTTATTTCACACACTAATTGATCATGAAATTTCATTTTAATTTTAAAAAATCAGTTTAATTGCATCTATAACAGTACAATGAAACACCTTAAAAGAACCTGTTTGTTCATCTTTCATTTTCATATTTCAAATAAATCTTCACAGATATCTTTTTTATTATTTTTTATTTTCCTTGTCTTTCAGTTATAATAAAACCTGTTCTCTGAGGGGAGGTGAAGATGGTCAAGGGGGAATGAAACTTAGCAAGCTAGGTCTTATTCTGGAGAAAAAAAAAAACCAAACAGGAAATTAGGAGGTTATAAGGGATAAGCCTGAAGAACTGTAACCATAGTTATAATAAATGGTATATCAAGCAGAGAGATCATGATCAGTGCAAAAATCTCTCCAGCAATATCTTGAAGCTAGAGGAAAACAGGAGCAACTGATTGGCACTTTGTTACTTGAATGGTGGCCCTACTGATGAGGCAGAAAGGCCATTAAGGATGATTTTTACAGAGTCTCAAATCTGCCAGATGTCAAACTTAAAACTGTGAAACTTATAATGCATTAAAAAAAAAAGTGCCCAAACTCAGAAAACAATGTCTTTCCTAAACAGCCAAGACTCACACATATTTCTTCCTTTTTATTACATTCCTGGTATACTCTTCATCATAATGCCTTCTTTACTCTCCTACAAACCAAATAATCATCTTCATTTATATGCAATATGAGCCTACTGCCACTACTGCCACAATATAAATGTGTTGCATTAAAAATTAAAAATATTATTTTTTACACTCCATCAAGATGAAAAGTGAGCCTTCATTCTCATTTGCAGTTCTTCTACTGTGCTGTCATCCTTCTTGCCTTGTACCACAGGCCCTGATGGGTAATAGTCAGATTCCTACAGACCTTAAATTACCTTAGCTGTGCTCTGAGCTTGAATCTGCATGATAGCAAATAAAGAAGAATTTTCAAAGGTGAGCTAACTGGGTTGCTGTGCTTCAGTGGGAATTAGCTTCTTTGATCTGACGTCAGAACAATAGAGAAAAGAAATGTATGGGATGCTTTATCTTTCTTCACAATGCTTTTAAAAGTTGAAGACATTATTTGTTTGAAAGCTAAGAAGTCCAAAAATTACTGTTTCCATACCATCTATCAACCATTTAAAATGAAAAATAAAATGCCTGATAGATGCATAACTCCTGGATTCTTTGTCCACTTAATTGTTTGATTTATTTCCTTTTCTTTTGCTGGGGCAACTCTGAAGTCCACATATCTGTTTGGAGAGAAGGTTAGCTTTCAAACTGACTGAAGTCCTGGCTCTTGTGAGCACTTTTTGTCCTTTGAAGGTTAAATTCTTCTCAGAGAGTATTGCTGGAGTTAGTGTTCTCCCTTCCAATAACTGCCTGACCTTTATAAGTGCAAGTCAATATTCATACTGTTAGAAGAAGCATCGTGGAGAGTAATCTTCACAAGTCCCAAGGAGAAACGTTTTGCCACAGGCAGCTCATGACCAGTGAAGACAAATTGGTGAACAGTCAGATAAAACTGTTTTAACTAGATTCAAAGAGTATCTTTTACTCAGCTTTAAGTTCTGTTCCAAAGTCTACAGACCTGTAGCATCCACTACTCTCCTCCGAATTTCAACAAAATCAATGGAAAAAAAATAATGATTAGGAGGGAAACACTCTAAATGTTTTGACCTCTGGGTCATCTTCTGCAGCACTACTCTCTGTCAAATTTAGACACATGTAACGAGAGAATACATGAAATAATTGTCTGTTGACTTTATTCTCTACCGAATATAGATTCCAAGGAAGGTTTAATATTAAAAGCATTATACAATAAAATACATAACATACAATACTTTGACTTCATCACTGCACCTCATAAACATTTCTGCTTCTCCCAATAGAACTACTGGGAGTTTAAAATATAATATCAATAATAAACACCTTCATCTCTAGTAAGACTCTCAAAGCAATAGCAGCTTTTTTGTGAACTAAAAAGGTACCTGCAAAAGCAGACAAAAATAAAAGCGTAGTGCTGGCATTATGCAAATATTTCCATTAACACTTACAAATACATATATGCAAGTGAAAGAAAGAAACCAATCATAAAAGAATGACCCAAGATGCAGCATATGAGAATGGGTTATTTTTATGAAA
>VZTJ01005114.1:83770-179319 GCA_013397795.1 Orthonyx spaldingii | reverse complement strand
TATATATATAGAATATATGTACGGTTTATTTTAGAACAATTTGGTTGCAATGGAATCAAGCCTTTTGGTTATTATCTATAGAAATGAAACAGTAAAAAAGTATAAAGCTATTGCTTAAGAAAATACATAGGGAAAAGAAAGAGAAAGAAAGGGTAAGAATTGATAGAGGAAGATACCACCAGCTGTGGATTCAGTGACAAGACTTGACTGTTTGATGTCTGTTGATCAAAGTGATGGTCTCATTCTTGATCCATTGGGGGTAAAGAAGCCCACAAAACTTAGAGTTCGCTGGGTTAGTATATGTTCAGATTTATGTGGGAACACTCAGGTCCTCCCCTTGCGGGTAGCTTTATATTGTCTTTTCCAACAGTATGGATCATGGTGGAAGACTCCAGAAAAGAGTCTGGGGCTACTTTGGGGGTCTTTGATGGTTTATTACACCTTCTAAGACATGACAGCTGCCTCTCACACCAGCATAGTTAAGCCATTTATGCCACATCAGAAGGGATGAATACTCTCAGGCCTATGTGTGAATGTGAATGTACTAGGTCCAAATTCCTTTCCTGGGATGGGGGACAACTGAGCCTGTTTCGTAAGGGAGGAAATTGTCATGATAAAAAGCTTTGCCCTGCCTCTGAAGGGTCCATTTCCTATTAGTCTCCTTTTTATCTGGCTGAAAATCCAACTTGTTGCTAAAAAAAGGTCAATTTGCATGGTCATCCTCCAGTAGTAAGTGCTTTTGCAGTTGGGCTGTTCTCATGCAGATCAGAGTTTCCACCACCACACACCCAAAAATTCTCCTCACTTTTGGCTGGAGTGCGCAAATATGGTCTCAGCAAAGTATCTGATGCTTTTGCAAATAGCTTATTGTTTGAGTCATTAATCATTAGCATTTCAGTCTCTCACAGCAAGTACTGATCTCTTCAGTGTCAGGAATCTGAGTCAAGGGAGGTTTAGGTTGGATATCAGGAAAAAGATTCTTCACTCAGAGGGTGGTTGGGCACTGGAACAGGCTCCCCAGTTAAGTGGACATAGCACCAGCCTGACAGAGTTCAAGAAGCATTTAGACAACACTCTCAGGCACATTGTTTAACTCCTGGGGATGTCCTGCACAGGGCCAGGAGTTGGACTGGATGATCCTGATGGTTCTCTTACAACACAGTATATTCTATGATTCTATGATTCTTTGTTAGGTAAAGACTGAACTTCATGATTAAAAACACACACTCACCATGCTTCGGATTCACAGGAGCATACACATTTGTCAATCACTGTGAGTACTGGCACAGCATGGCCTTTTGTCCATCTGGTGCCTCTGCCTGGATACCAGGCCATATAAACCACTTCACAGGTCTTCTACTTTGCAGGTCCTCTGCTCTTTTGCAAGTTTAGCTTGATGCTAAACAACAAATAGCTATACACACTCACTGTCATCTCACAGTCACCCTCATAGGTCCCCCTGAATACCAGCACAGACTCTTTGCTCTGATACTCATAGCTGGAGCTTCTACTCACTGGCTCATGAATCTTGAAACATGCTAGAGAATGAGGCACACAAACCCCATCACACATCATTTTGGGTCAGGTTCAGACACTTGATTGGCTCCAGTAGCAGGTAGAGGGGCACAGGGGCACAGCTGTTGCAACTTGCAATTCTGCTCCAGCCACCAGCACTGACCTCCTCACTAGCTTCACTCATACCAGTTTCCCCAATAGCTGATTTTCAGGATACACAACAGACCTGTCCCAGTAGCCGGCAGCAGAGACTTTGACCCATTCCAGTAGCTGGCATTGAGGCCACCCATTCCCTCCAGTCACAGTTAACATAGGCCAAAGCCCTCAATGCTCTCCCTCTAACTCCAGCTGGTGGCACTAAATCCAGTCATGCTGCTTCCCCCACTAGCTGGCACTCCGGGCATGAAAACTGCAGGACCTAACAAGACCATCTGGAGAGCTATTTTTTGACAATCCTTGTTTGATTTATTTATGCTGAATATAACTTAAATAGCTTCCAATACAGAATATACCCAAATATGGCTTCAGTCTCAACATTTTCCCAGATTTTAAATACAGAGATCTGGTTTATGTTGTTTTCATGCCATTATCCAATACTCTAGCATCTTGTAGAATTAACGTTGTAAGAGAGAGGTGCTGTGAAATTTCTACAGAGCCAAGACCTGATGTGTAATTCCTTTGTAACTAAGATGTTGATTTTGCTATGGTTCCTGCCAGAAGATCCTTCCACATATTGCACTCAGGAATCTTGAATTGGGCTGAGAGGTCTGTCTGCAAGAGTCAGAGCATGAAGGCTGCCAAAATTTAAAAGAAGTGCTAAGATCATTTGGCCACCTCCAAAAGTCTACTCCACCTTGGCTTCTCCCACTCCTTTCTTTGAAGAAGATCATAGCTGAACTGCTGAGCTGTGATAGGAAAATTACATCTTTTAAAACATTTAAATCTTTCCACCCCCTAATTGCAAATTGCCAAACAACAGATTGCAAAGGCGGCTTTGACTACAGTGCTTACAAGTTTCATACCACTTGTCTGTTAAGTTCAAGATGGAAAGGTAGCCTGAAAGCTGCCAGTATTTTTTGTTTATTTTTTAAGAGTCATCTGTTTCAAGAAAGACTGAGATAAGGTGGAAAGAACAAAAAACAAAAAATGAAAAAAAAGAAAAGTTGTTAGCCAAGAGCAAACAAATTACATATGCATGCTACAGAAATCAGGCACATATCACGAGTCCCCTCCTTAAATAAATTCATTGCTGCCAGACTGATGGAATATATGTACTGCAGGGAGTATTGTCAGACTGCTGGTATCTCAGGTCTGCCTAGCTCAGCTCTGGTCTAGCCATTCAGCTCTTTTTTACGCCTTTTAGTTTATCTTAGCTCTGAAGTGAAGAGATTGCTCATGTGGTGTCCATTTTTGCCGTTTCCTCCTTGGATCTCTCTAATAAAATTTTCAACAAAAGTATAAATTAGAGCAACTTTTCTGAATTACATTTTCAGTCCAAAATGTGCTAATGTTGCACATTCTGTTTGAAAATATTTTTAGTTTTGAATTAAGAAAAAAAACAAAGAGAATGTGGACACTGTAGGTGGAAAAGTGGGAACAAGACATACATCTTCAATAATGTGATAAATGACTCAGATGACTAAGGAAAACTTACTTTCAGTCCCTCTGCAAATGGTACAATGACCAGGGAGGTCTGGAAGTCTGACTTTCTCTCTGGAAGCTTCCCGTTGCAAATCACCCTTGCAGAATTAATAACAGAAAGTAAATTGAGATAATATTCTTTACATTCTAAGGCTGGTGTTTTGGCCAGAATGGTTATGCCAGGTTGCTGTTTACATATATTGCTTTTTCAGTCCCTGAATTCATGGAAGAAGGAGACACTAGTCGGAAACTATTAATTAGTACATTTTATTAATTAAGTCAGCCATCCCTAAATCTGAGAAGAGAACATTTTTCTTTTCAGTTAAGGTGATAAATGTATATAAATACATATGAAGTAAGATTAATTTTCTTTTGTTATTTTGCTTTAGTGACCATAAGTAGACATCATGGCCAGTAAGTAGCCGACATTAAGAGATTTGTCAGTAGCTGACCTTAAGAGATTTGGTCAAAAATTACATTAATGAAACCTTCAGCTGGATCTGAGCTGAATGACTGACCTAAGCAAGAGTTAAATAAGGGAGGACATGTTCTAACAGAGTAAAGAGCCATACTCTGAATTTGAAACTAGTTAACAGGAACTAGAGTGAACTAATAAAGTGATTATTGACAAATGTTGTTAAAGAATTTGTGCTGTTCGATGTATTTATCAATCCAGAGCAGAGGTTAGTAGTGAAATACCTTAATGTTTAGACTATATTACCTTACGTCAGTTTGTCAAAATGAGGGAGTATTACAGAATACTTCTTGAAGATCACATGAAACCAGAAGAAATTAGCTCAGCTCTTATAATTTATTTATTACAATACTCATATATTTAAATTTGTAAAATAATTAATAACAAAAATTATGACAAAATAGTAATCATAGGTGGTTTCAAACTAATATATGTTTAGAATTCTAGCATAGAAATTAACTCAAAGTTCTAGAGAACACAGTATATTTTATACACAATAAGTCTTGAGAACTACAATGCTGGAAAACTGCAATATTAGATTTCTACTGCAATAATAGATAAGTTGCTTAATGTGTTGATACTTTACAATTCCAGGATATGTGATTAATTTACTCTGACAGCTCCTATATACATTATATAATCTATTTAACATGAAGCATATGTTTTAGGGATATACAATACTAGCAAAATTAAAACCCTGAAATACTTTTGCATATTTATTTTCCATTAAAAAGTGTAAAGTCCAATTATGTCAACTTTATAATCTTTCAAAAATCACAAGTAATAGGATAAGGCATAGTAAAAGTAGTTCTAAAGAGTATATTGATAATCTCTTCATGTGTTTCATTTATATTTGTCACACAATTAAAGGTAATTTTTGACAGATGTTTTCATTATAATTATTTTTCTCTGCATTTACGTAAAGAATTTTCCATGGCTTATGCAAATTTGCAGTATGTTTGTTATCATCAACTTGTGAAATCTGTTTTACAATTGCCTTCTTTTGTTAAAGAGTATTTTCAATGTTTTCAAGGTATACTTTGCAGCAAAAACTACTAATAACTTTTTTAAAACCCTTCAATTTCTTTGTTGCAGTTATCTATGTACCATTGTTGTCATCACACATTGCCTAGTAACATTTTCACTTCAAGAGGAATTTTACATTTCCCATCTTTAAAGTTCAGAATCCACAGGTCTTATAATGTTCTCATGCTGATAATGCACTTCAGTAATTGTTCTGTACAGCAAATATTTCTGTGTGCAAGCTTTAAATAGTCATTCAGCTGAATAATGCCACAAATCAGAGGCTCTATTTAAAATGCCAGCATGTTCTTTCCATTAATATTACAGGAATGAGACTGGCATTATTACCAATGCATAGCAAATGAGACTCAATGAGTAACTGCAAGGCATATTGCCCCTGTGTACAGCTGTGCTATCATAAGTATATAATTTTATTCACTACATCATAAGATATATATTCTCTAAGAGAAGTGTGCTGGTTTTGGCTGAGATAATCTTTTAAATATGATAAACAAGAGCTAAAGGCCACATTGTGTTGACATATCTCTGCTGCATAATCAAAGCTCTAAACAAAATATTAAGCTGAATGTTGAAGTAATTTTTAAAGGCTTTAAAAGCAGTCAGACTGTTTTCTGTCCTGTTCTATCCAATATCTGCAAGAATGCTCTGTCCTATAAGTAAGCTGTTTCTGTGTTCCACTTACTCCCATGCTTTGTCTTCTGCCAAGATTTGTCAATTTAGGATTGTAAGATCATCAAAACAGCTCAATATCTTTACTACCATAGCCATCTCATAAGAAAGACAAGGTATATAGTGCTATATTTTGGATTTTGCTGACCAGTGTTTACACAGTTTCAAGGCCTTTTTTGCTTCTCATGTTGCTCTACCAGCTAAATGGATGGAAGTACACAAGAAATTAGAAGGGGACACACTGACCCTAACTGAAAAAAGGAATGTCCCATGTCATAGCACATTATGCTCAACAATAAGAATTGGACAAAGACATAGGAGGCAGGGATGTTTGGAGTCATGGTGTTTGTCTTCCAATATCTGCTAGTCACGATGAAGTTTTGCTCTCCAGGAAAGGGTCTAAACATCTGTCTGCTAATGGGAAGTACTGACGTGATTCCATTTTGCTTTGTCTGCACATGCAGGTTTTGCTTTACCAATTAAACTGTCTTTATTTCAACCCATGAGATTTCTCACACTTTTGATTCTCCTTCCCATCCCTTGTGGGGAGGAATGAGCAAGCAACTGTGTGGGACTTAGCTGCCTACCAGAATTAACCCACAACAACCATAGAAGAGAAACGTGAATGAAGTATCTCTTATCTACTACATTAAAACATCTAGACAAGCTCGTCTCTAGCCAAGAAAACTTGATTTCCACTGTGAGAGGTAAGGAAAAGCTACACCATCCTGGCTGTCAGTAAACAGAAACAAACTTGATATAAGTTGGTTTCTAATGTAGTCTTCAGAAGAGTTTAAAATAGACTCCAAATGACAAAAAAAAAAGGGTTTGTCAGGGGGAATTTGGTTATCAACAGTAATTTTTTTACTTCTTGTGAAGAGATGACTTCTCAGGTTATGGTTTTTTTTCAGTTTTTGCTTGTGAAGACACCTAAATATACATGGGAAGTAATAGTATGTCAAGGTGATCGTACATTGCAGAGAAAAGTGATGGACTGCCTCAATACCAAAGAATTCAGGATAGAAAGTTTAATGTGTGATATGAAATGTCTACATTGAAAGAATATGTTTCAGTGTCCTCCTGTGGTGGCAACAAATCAAGAAAAAGATTATTCAAATATAATGCATTATACAGTATTTATTCTTAAAATTAATTTGTCTGGGGAAAAAATGCTGGATATAGTTTCTGAAGTATAAAGACTTACCTGCTGTAGTAATTTTTATTTCTTAGCTAAGAATGAAACTCAAGAATGAAAGACGAGATAGATCTTAATAATCTACAGTCTATTCACTGTATTCAGTGCTATTATTCATTGTTATTCTTATCTTTATCTGATTAAATTATTTGTATTTAATTTGGAAAGTCTGGTGATGCTACACTCCACCATGAAGTTACAAAATTTCCTTCTTTGATAAACTGACATTTGAAGACATGTCAGACACACACATTTTTTTAGACCGGTGTATTTTTTGAACATATGAGTGAGCATAGGAGATCAAAATCTCCCTGGATCTAATTTGATGCTCCAAATCATTATCACATAATTATCACAAAGGTACTGCATAAAAACACACTACACTGATAGAATGAATATCTTCATCAGTAGCTCCACTCTTGGTAAGTGAAATAGAGATACGTAGTTGGCAAGAATTTAACAGTAACCCAAAGAAGTTTTCTTTTCACAATTAATACAAGCCATCAATGAAAACAAAAATAAGGAAATAACATAATTCCTGGAACAAACATTATTTTCTCTGTAGTGTCCCTCAGTTGTATCCAGTATGAAAAATTGATACATTTAACTCACATAGTTTAAAATAATTTCACTTATTATAAAAGACAATAAAGATAATTTCTAATATTTTTCACTTTTTCCAATAAGGAACCTATAAAAGAAACCTGAACAAAAAAAATATGGACAATAAACCAAACACTTCACTTTCCCCAAAAACACCCCAAAACTAGAATCACCCAAACTCCATAAGGATTGATATTGTATGGCCTATTTTCATTTCCCCCTTTTATAACAACTACAGAATCCAGAAAGGTGTAATAGCATAAACTCTCAAAGATAATTTTCTAAATTATGGGGTGGTGGTCTGTGGGTCTGAAAAATTCCTACTAACTTACAAATCTAATTAAACAGGAAAAAGATAACCTTAAAATTATGCATCTATCAAATGAACACACAGAATTAAAAAGCAAATACTTTTTAAAACTTGAATCAGGATGAACAGCCAAAAATCATTTGGACTCTACATTTAAGTAGCGATCCTTCCTAAGTGGCAATATATAACTTACCTCAATATCCAGTGTTCAAATCCCTCTAGAGTTCCATCAACTTCTCCTATTTCTGTTTTGTCTGCCATTCAAATTACTGGCATTGTTAGAGCCTCTTTCAAAATCAACTTTTTTCAATCACCCTAAATTTATAGAAATACACACAGAGGTGAAAATCTTGTTCTCAATAGGCTGAAATAAATCTGTAATATTTGCAAGAGAAGCTGGCACAGATCACACCATATTAGCTTATTTTCTTGTGAGGTGGGAAAAAAAGGGTATTCATTATTTCTTGTTCACTTGGTGAGCATCTGAGTTTCCTTTAAGTGACAGAATTTACTTTAGAGCATAGGACCAGCTCACTGTGACAATAGGACAAAAGAGGCTGTTGCACATGGGCAAATTTCACCCTTTACATGCATCATAATTTATTGCATTTGAGCTTCATTTTGTTGACTAAAACAGAACCAAATGTGTAATCTTCATGATTTTATGAAACACACCATTTTCTAGTCTTAATATGATTATATTCCTTTTTCCTGAATCTTTCTGAACCTTGTTTAGAGAGTTGAAAGCCAGTTGCATGAACTTCATAGTAACACCAATTTTTTATTGTGCATATATGCTGATAAGAACCAAAAGGTGACAAAATAAGGTGCAGTAGTTTATAAGAAACCATAACCCAAGTACAGAATTTCAATTAAATAATTACAAAATGGGAGACACAAAAGATCATGTTGTCAAACTCTGGATAAAAGTAAAGTGGAGGGAGAGGCAAACTGAAAAAGTCAAAAACACCAGAGCTATTGTAGGTCTCAAAAATTTATCCTGCAGTTCCCATTATTAAATGCTGCAGAAAAGTCAAGTAGCACTAAAATAGTATAAGGGCCATAACTGGTAATTAGGAAGAAGCCATGAATATCCTTTGGCTGAAAACTTTCAGAATCTAGTTTAACCAAATTAAATCAGGAAATAATGTATTATAAAAAAGTCTTAATAATTAATGAATAGTAATTAATAAATAAATATCCTCATTATAGTCTCCTACATTATTATAAAATAAATTATAATTCATTCTAGTGGAGAAACTGGCTGCTCATGTCTTGACTTAGTCCACTGTTCACTTCATAAAACACTGAATGGCCAAGAGAGTGTTGGTGACAGGAGTTGCATCCATCCAGCAGCCAGTCACAAGCACAGATCCCCAGGGCTCAGTACTGGGCCAGACTTGTTTAATATTTTTATCAATGATCTGGATGACAGGATCCAGTGCATTCTCAGTCAGTTTGCAGATGACAGCAAGCTGGGTGGGAATGTTGATCTGCTGGAGGGCAGGAAGGCTCTGCAGAGGGCTCTGGACAGGTTGGATCAATGGGCCAGGGTAAATGGTTTGAGGTTCAAAGAGGCCAAGTGCTGGGTCCGGCCCTTGGGTCACAACAACCCCAGGCAGCTCTACAGGCTGGGGCAAGAGTGGCTGGGAAACTGCTCAGTGGAAAAAGACTTGGGGGTATTGTTTGACATGTGGCTAAACACAAGCCAGTATGTGCCAGGTGGCCAAGAAGGCCAGTGACGTCTTGGTCTGTATCAGCAATAGTGTGGCCAGCAGCACCAGGGCAGTGACTGTTCCCCTGTACTCAGCACTGGTAAGGCCACACCTCGAATCCTGTATTCATTTCGAGGCTTCTCACTGCAAGGAAGACATTGAGGTGCTGGAGCATATCCAGAGAAGGGCAACAGAGCTGGGGAAGGCTCTGGAGCACAAGTTATATTAGGAGCAGCTGAGGGAGCTAAGGGTGTTTAGCCTGGAGAAAATGAGGCTCAGAGTAGACTTTATTGGTCTCTACAAGTACCTGAAAGGTGGTTGTAGGAGGTGGAAGTCAGTCACTTTTCCCATTCTACTGGTGATAGGAAAAGGGAGACAACTTCAAGTTGTTCCAAGGAATGTGCAGTTTGAATATTGGGAAAAATGCCTTCACTAAAATTGTTATCAAGCATTAGAAGAGGCTGACAAGGAAGTAGTGGAATCAGCATTCTTGGAAGTGGTCAAAAAATATGTGGATGTGGCATTTAGGGACATGGTTTACTGGTGGACTTGGAAGTGTTAGGTTAACGGTCTTCAGACCGTTTCAAACCAGACTGATTCTATGATTCTGAGATTCTATATATGAAATAGTATTTTCTTTATCTCTTCTTTCCTTTTTAATGTGTTATGAAAAAATTATGGTTCTTATCAATAAAGGAATTATATCAATCGAAACATTATCAAAATCATTTGAAAGTTTTTCAATTATTTCATTTTGGTTGATCAGCTGCTTGGTTAATTGTGGGTTTTTCAGTAAGTTTTTTCTATAAGATGAGATTAGAAAGGTAACTTTTCTGTATGAATCCTAAATAATCAATTAAATGAAGTGGTAGCATTTACATTAAGTGCAATAAATATTAGAGTGTCAGTACTTCAGTGAGTCAATTACAATTTTAATCCTTTCTAGACAAACTCACCAACATACTATTAACAATGTCTTCTAATGTTTCACATATGAACTTGCTTTATCATTGGAACCCTCAGAGTGTGATTAGCTGTTAATATGTGAGGAAGCTTCATTTTTCACAGTGTGTCAGAAAAGGATAGGAACTCAAAAATTATTTGGAAATATGCTATTGTAGATAAAAACACTCTCTATGGAGCCCATAAGTGTTTGTGAGGTGCTTGAGCATCTCAAAGATTGTTGGATGTACATATTAAAATTATTTTAGCAAGACAGCTGTACACCAAGATATATGACTTCCAAAAAAAAAAACCAAACTCCAAACCAAGTTATTCCTGCTCAGCACCTGTTGATATGTACTGAAACACTGTCAAATTGCTATACTGGCTCATGACCAACTTCACAGACCTTTATTCTCATTTCTATACATCACTGTCTTGAAAGTTACATGTAAGCAGCTGAAATTACTGGCAACATAAAATGATGTACCGTAACTTGTAAAGGCCAGTTGAAGTTGGCTCCTAAACATAGACCCTATGTTCCAAACATATGCTCATTTTCTGATTTGATGCATTCTAACACGAATTGCTGCACATATGTATAAGCAGTCCAGCAAGACACCAAAGTCATTCGGAAAACTTTTTTTGAAACTGTATTGCTGATTACATCTTGTTGTTATTGTGACATTATGTCATGTCCAGTGTGTTCTGATTGCAAACATGCAAAAATTTATTAAGGTAAAATTGTCAGGGAAAATATATTTTGTTGAGGGCCACACTGAAAACACTTGAGTGTAACAATGTTCTTGTTTCATATTTAGGGCATTGACATGACATAAACAAAAGTATAAATCTAGTTAACAGTAATATCTGGAAGTTATACAACAATTCTTCCCATATGGTTTTTTGTACAGTTTCAATATGATATTATGTTAAAGATAATGAGAATTTTTTGATTCATGATAGGATTTTATTTGTGAATACTTTAAACTCAACTTCAAGCATAAAAAATATTTATTTATAATACTTTTGGAGAAGAATTTGTCAAACTCATGGTGGGCATCTCAGTTTGATAACAATTCTGCATCATGTTGAAAAGGAGCTATGTATCCATTTCATGACAAATTAATTGGTATTTCTGCATGTTTCAATTAGGTCAACAAAGAGGACATGTACTTTTATATTGAGAAATAATCATGCTCCTAGCAATTAATTAATTTGCAGTTACTAAAAAATCACATCTTCACAAGCAGCTACATTATAAAACACATCTTGAAATTAATGTTGATATTCCTCCTGATGCTTTTTTTCTGAGCAATTTTTCTTTTAAAAAAGAAAGCTTTTTTGTTTTCTGGTTACATAATCTGGCTTTTTATATGCTGTCTGACTGAATTGCACACACACACACATATGTATCTGATTAATATTCTATAAAGCTTTTTTTTATAGTTGCGGGGATCACTGTTCAAATTCACTTTGGATTTTGTTTTGAATAGCGTAAATTTTGCTTTTTTACTTTAAATGAAAGACCTATTTTTTTTTTCAGAAATCAAATGTGAAACCTGAAATGTAGATAAATTAAATATTCATGTGAAAAAGTATCCTCAGTAGGATATACTTTTAAGCAAGGTTGAAGCATTTTTATTTTAGCCCAAGCCCTATAAAATTATTTTAAAAATTTTACCAGTGCACTTACTGTTGTCTGGAGCAAGCTTTCATGTCCAGATTCAGTAAGTTGCTTCAAGGATTATACTTTGATTGAGCTCCTACTATACTTAAAGTTAGAAACAGTCTTAAATATTTTGTTGTGCTTTTAGCAAAATAACTGTGATTTCTCCAACTGAGAAAAAGCAATAATAGTAGAAACAGAAACACAATATATTATGTGATACTGTCTTTGCTTCATGTCCTGAGAACTACAATTCAAGTGCAAGCAAAAGATATTTTTAATAGCGTACTTCCAGTTGTCTCAGATTAATCTTCTACTATTCTATGTTATTTGTAGCAGTAACGGTTACTAAGTAACATCTGCAACAGCTTATTTCTCTGCTTTTCTTATAACTGGCTTGGGGGATTGTTTTTCAGTTTTGGGTTTTTTGTTGTTGTTGCTGCTGTTGTTGGTTGGGCTTTGTTTTAGTTTTTTTTATTATTATTGCTTGGTCATTTTATTTTCTTACTAATGTTTTATTTTCCTGAGAAAATGAAGCACATTTTGATCACTTTAGGGTGAACCTGGAACAAAATTAATAGTCTCAATTCTTCAATTTTTCCATATAGCAGTCACAATTTAATTTAGACTTCGGTTGGTACACCTTTGTTTATAACTGACATAGTTGATACTGCCTATAATGAACACATTTGGTCAATAAAAACCAGGAACATCTGCTTTCCGACAGAGTATATCGTGGTGGAATATCTTTCCACCTCTGATTTCAATCCTGAACCTAAGGGATATTTCCAAGAGGTAAGCCTGAAAGCTACATTGTGTAGCAGCAATGGCTATGAAAATTATTATTTCAGCAAAAGTAGTGACTGCATTAGATATTAATTTCCTCCTACCTCATTTCTCAGTGTCCCAAATGTGATATTTGTCTCTCTTTTGTTTCATGGATAGTGACATTATCTCCCCTGTATTCCACAAGTACCACACCCCTTTTTTTCCCAGCAGATTAAATGATGGTCATAACTGGGTAATACTCAGACCTATTGTTCTATTCTAAATCCAATATTAGATGACTCTGTTTCATACCTGAAGAAGGAATTACATGTATCAAAAAAAAATTTTTAAATCTACATTATTTAATCTACTTAAAAAATATACATACACTAACCAACCTTAAGGGTATCCTTTTTCATGACATTGACACTAGTACTACTGCTTCCTCTAAAAACAGAGGTGTTAAATGGTGACTCCTGCATACAAAATAGGTGCCTGAATAACTGAACACCTAAGGATAAAATAACAGCTATTAGTAGAAATTTGCATTATGTTGTTCTTTTAGTACCTCGATAAATGGCAGGCTTATGTTGAAAAGTCATCATGTTACCTTACATTTTTAGCACATGTGTGTTTGAAGGATTTGCTACTGGAATGCAAAGAAGGGTACATTAAGGAATTCTGAAGAATTTGAGGCAAAGATTAATAAGCATCTTTTTTATTTTTAAATAAAAACATTATTTATATTCCTGCAGAAAAGGCTAAAGGATGCCTTACATGATGATGCAAATTATGACTTACTAGAAATAAAACAGGGTCTGTCAGTGACTGAGCTAATGCTCAATACAAACAGTGCTAAAAAATTGAAATAAGACCTTAGTTTTATGTTATTCTTTACAAGATTTTAGTTGCTAAGATACTTCTGACACAACTCAATCAAAACCATACCTGTTGTCTGTTAACATTTACTACTATGGAGTCATCTGTAATTTGTCATTTGCAGCTTCAAAATCTTTCCTGATGAAGGCAGACTTAAAAAATTAAGTCATGATTTAAGAAAGATAATTTCTTTTAAAATAACATGCACAATAGAGCAAGATTTGTTTTCTTTTCTTTTATGAGAGCAAGTACTCTCTGAAAAATATCTGAGAATGACCTTTCAAACCATGCAGCTGTTATCTATCTGAAACATACATCAAATTAATGTGTTCTCTTTTCCTGTCTGTAAGACATGTATTATGGAGCATTACATCATTGATATGTAATGAAAAAAGAAAACTCTGTCATCACTGAACATCTGGAACTGCAGTGATGATGCAGTGCAGCTGTTGCCTTTTATGTGAAGTGTGATACACAACTACCCAGAGGCATTTACTCAAAATCCTTTACTTGCAAAATACTGTGCCAAGAATTGCATTTCCATTTCAGCCCATGCACAGTGTTCAGAACAACATCAAGCACACAAAAAGCCATACATACTATATTACTAAGGTAAGTTTGCAAAGTATGAAGTCTCATCCCTTTAGTGATTCCCTGAGAGCAGTTTATCTTAATTTATTATGAATCACTGAGAAATTCAGTAACAGAATCTTGCATATGGGGAGCTGAATTCAATACTGACAAATAATTGGCATGAAATGGATCAAATACGTGAGGAACATTATTTATATCATTATTAATGCTTTTTGCTGGTCTTCAGAGCACTGTTTATTTAATTCTGTCCTTTTCCAATTTTCTTTTGCTGTAGCAGAATAGGCTGAGATCTGTGAAAATTTTTGTCTGTATTTTGTATTGCTTCTTTCTTATGCATTGAATTTAAATTAGAATTGAAAATAATAATCTGTAGACAGAGAGATTGCCTTACTAAAGCTCCCCTTTTTACTTAATCTGGTCATCCTGCCAAATGCCAGTTCTGCATAATTTTTATTGTGCCTCTGAATATCAGACAAATGATCACATTCTAGTCTCCTAGAATATAGTCTTATCTAAATAGTTTTCTATTTCCCTTTTGAATATATCCTTATCAAGCTTCCAGGGTGTTTATTAAAGCCTACAGTTTCTCCCACCATATACTCTTGGCCTTTGCATGATAAATCAATGCAATTCAATAGCACTTCATCAGAGTTTCATCTGCACAGTTCCTGTTCCTGTGACTTTTGTAAGCATGCTCTGTAAAGCTGTATGCTTCAAATAAAATATCAAGCATCTCTACAAATCTGCTTTTTTTTTTATTTTAAGGAAGATGACAAGTGCAAGAAAACTAATTTCCCGACACAGAGAATAATTTAAATTTCTTGATTGATAAGATGAATTGCTATGGACATTTCCTCGTTTAGAAAAGCAATGATTGATCCTTGAAATGAGCTCTTGCAGACAGAGCAGTCCAGTCAGACATAGGGTCCCATGACTGGGCAGAGCAGAATTGCACCAGACCATCTCCCCTCCACTGTGGGGGTGACCCAGCCCGCCTTCGCTATGAGAATAAATAACATCAAATGGGTTGATTTTTCCCCTCAGGACAGTGAGCCTGAAGGGGAGGAGGAGGGTGTGGCTGGGGAACTTCCCGGGCTTTGAGTTATCAATCACTTGCTTCATCTCCACCCCTTTCCCCTCAGAGTTATTTTAATATTCATTTGGTTCAAGAAAGTTTTGTTGTTCTGTTATCCTGATTGGAAGTTTTAAATATGTTCCTCCCCTCTTAGAATGTGATTGGGTACCCGTCATTCCTTGTTATTCCCTGATTTGTTAAACCCTAGATCCTCCTTTGTTCTACCCCCTTTTTTTTGTTCTCTATAAAAACCCCTGTAACCACTATTCTGGGCTCTTTTGGTAGCCTTGCATGGTGAGCTGCTGCAGGTGCGTGTTGCTACAATAAAACCTTTGGGTGCTGCTACCTAGAGTCCCTCCGCTCCTTCGTCCCCGCCTCGCTACTTTGTTATCGACTGCTGCTGCTCCAGAGCCGAGGAGCTGCCGGCTCCCGAGAAGAGGCAGAGGGAAGCCTGCACAGCCTGCAGGCAGTCTGACCTGTGCCGAGCGCTGCGTCGCCCGCTCGCTATCGCGCAAGCCTGCGGTCAGCGACACTTCACTGCTGCCATCTTTAATGCTTCCTTATGAATCTTCCCCACATAATTACAGACACAATATAAGAAGAAAAGTTATACCAACTCTCCATACAGTCAACTGAAAAAAATACCAAATAAAAGGAGATAATTCTGTGCTTTAATGGCATAAATTGCTCCTTGTTCCTATCTTTTGTGCATTATCTTTAGTTGAGTGCCTAATGTTGAGTGAGATGCTGGCCCTCAGGCTTCAGGGCACAATGGGATTGGTACTTCAATGGAGACATTTCCGTAGCTCTTGTCATGATTCAACCCTTTTTCCTGCATCACTGTTTTGAAGAAGCAGGAACATATCAGTGAATTTGAGTATAAACTTTCAAACAACAATAGTAAAGAGACTTAACTGAGTAAGATTTCAAAAAACAGATTAGTTCTAAATGATCTTCTGTTTTATTGTCTAATATTAGAGAAGTAAATTATAACAAGACCTTGCTAAAATCTCCCAGAAAGTGCAACCTGTGAAGGCGTTATAAATGAAAAGATGGTTTTCCAGTTAGTTTTCCCCACAATACGGCATCAGTCTTGCAAAACTGTAACTATGATAACAAAAACTAAGATGTTCTCCACAGATACATTAACCAATTTATTAATTTTCTGTTAAACCTTGTTTTAACAGTAATAATAACAGATCAAGTTTATATTCTATAAAGGGATTACCTGGAAGGTGATTGCACTAGAAAGTGAATAGCCTCATTTTTCACTCTCCTAAACTTTGTACAGATTTTGCCTGTATAAAACACTTGAAAATACTACTAATTTAGATCTTAATCCTGCAACAACTCCCTTCCCTTTTTCTGTGAATTTGTATAACCCTGTTTGAAAGCCCTGATGAAGTCACTAGGACAGTTTCTTTGATCCCTCCCTGCGATCCCTCCATTTTGAGAGCAATTCTACATGAACATAATTGCAAATGCAGCTTTTGTGCATCTGTGTAACAAACTGATATAGCACTATGTTAATCTTAATACCCCAAAATATTAGTAAAAAGCCAACACATTAGCAACAATAAATGGATATGGTTACACCAATGACAAATTATTTTCTAAATTCAGTCAGTATTGTTTTTTAAAAATATATTTAAAAAAATATTTGTTTTTAAAAAATCTAAAATCCAGAATTAAATTTTAAGGTACTTAAATTTTATTATTTTCTAGAATTCTATTAGTATTTGCTTAACCAATTGCAAACACAGTAGTAAACAGGATTCTTTGATAGAGTTGCACAATACAAGCACTTTCTTTCCCTTCTATCCCTTCAAAAAGGCAAACATTTTTGGTCTGGGAAAACTTTTGTTCTGTATTCATTTATTCTGTATTCATTTATAAAAAGAAATTCTAAGAGGTAAACTTCCTTCATAATCAGTATTATCAGAAGTAGAATGCCATGATTATTGTTGCATGCAATCTTGGATTGATAATATGTAGAGACACACTTTTGTCACAGCTTTGCATTTTATATTTTGAGCATATCCCATTTTATTTTATAAACCTGTGGGACTCCTTGACTTTAAAGAGACTCATGAAGCTATAAATGAAAATTTCACTAAATATAAGTTTGTTATGAATCATTCCTAAAGACAGTAAACAAGCAACATTCTTAAATCAAATTTGGACATACCAACAATGGCACTTCCCAGAATTCTTTTTGGCACTTTAATGATGGGTCATAATAACCTCTCATTATGCCAGAATGGCAAGACTTTAATCTCTGGGATGAAGGAATACAATTGCAGTGTGTGTGTGATAGTTCATATGAACAGTCAGAACACCAAGCCTTTCATCATCCATTTGATGCCTGAGGAAACAACACTTCGGAGAAACCACATTATGTTTTCTATAAATACATACTGTATATTTTTAAATGCCTTTACAATGAAATGAAGAGAAATTTGAAACTGAAGCCAAGAACCCAGTTTCGTCTTCATGGCATTTCAGTATCATGGAAGATGACGAGATTGTAGAAGTAGAGTGAGTGTACTGGTAAATGCTGCACATGATCCAGTAGGTTAAGCAGTTCTTGTTCTTCTTGCAATGTATTTGTGACCCATATTTCTGTGAATATTCAATTCAGATATTTTTTAAATATAGAAATTTCCAGAATTAAAGAGACTTTAAAAAGTTAAGCCAAAGATGTTATTTCTCTTTGACAATGACTTTTCAATCTTTATTGAATGGAGACTTGTGCTTTACGTGTGCTTCTGGAATTTCAGAAGCTTCCAGAATACCAGTCATATGCTGATCATAAAGAGGAGCACAGTACCATTAATGTGACAAACAACAAAGAACTCTACAACAACACTAACTCCTGGAGAAAGTAACAATAAGGCTCTTTTGAAGACATCTATGCCTCTGCATCATCCAACTTCCTTTACTACTTTTAGGATTAAGAGTCATATCCATCCTAACTGTGCTATGAAAAGTCTCAGAGCTTTTGAGAAAATATTAAACTTGGTTGATAATTAATAATTTGTCTGGTTCCTTGAGGAATGAAGCAGTGATTACTTTCAATTATGTGAAAAGTTCTATTAATATTTTACTTAATTAATGCCTTAAGATTGGATATATTATCTTCCTTACACTTAGTTGCACTTTAGAACACTAAATCTTTATTCATTCTTTAAAATGAAACAAAACCTCTTCAGAACACAATTTGCCCAGAGCTATTAATTTTATCTTTTTGACTTGCCATCCCTGCAAGCATAGGACATCATGATCTGCCACTCCCTTTGGCCTATTTAAACTACACCCATCTAATCACTAAGGAGATGGTTTTTCCCTTTCCTCTGAAAAGAATAAAATTCACTGTGTTCTCTTACAAAAATATTTAGATTAACATTTCCCACAACAATCTGAGTTTCACTAGACTAACAAAAGGAACATGCACTCTAAAAATTCTTCAACAACCAACTCCTCATTACACAAAATTCCATAGAAACCATGATGGAAGTATAAATCCTACACGGCATAAATAAACGGCCTAATGATAGAGCAGTTGCTTCTTCAGCTGCAGCTAAGTAACTGGTCAGAAACAGCTAGGATAAAGACCTAGCAGTAAGAGCATATTAAGTTTCTGCTCAGAGAGGTAAAAATTTATTTTATGACAAATTCTTTGTATCAAATAGCTAAGATTCTGAGACTTTGTTGTATACAGAAAAATATTCAGGTTTAGAACAAAAAGATTGGGAAACAGAGAAGGGGAAATATTTCTGCTTCTTTATAAGACAACAATCATCAGGCTTATGGTAGGACTTCTAGAGTATTATACACAAGAACTAAAATGTCTTGGTGTAGTTCTGAAAATAACAGTATTTATTATCTTTTAAAATGGATGAAGTAGACATTCTGAAAGGTTATAATAGAAGTGGGATATTAACTGAAGCGCTTATAAATGGATCTTTCATTGGATAAAGACAGAGGCAGATCAATGAATATAAGAGCAAGATACTGCTTTACAGAAGGAGAAACAAAACAACAACAAAAAGTACAGATGGTGATTCTACTATTCCAAAAACAACGTTTCTCACTGAACTACTGGTTGTAAAGGTCAGAACCAAGAGGAAAAAGCAAAACATCCAACAACTGCTCGTGGCAGTGCAGCACTGGTAGCTGGACCCCTTGCTCAAGGCACAGAGCTGGCCTGATCTGAAGCTCATGTAGAGGCGGGGGAGACACAGGCTGTTAACACAAGGGGCCATGTTGTGGAAGAGAAATTCAGTGATCAGCTGGATCAGCCACTCTAGTCACTTCTCTTGAAAATCTACTCAGCCCCTGAAAATAAGAGAATGCAACTCAGGTGCAGAACGATAAATGTTTCTGGTTCTAGGCAGAAGTACCAAAAAGACTGGTTTTTCTCACAATTTTCCAAGAAGTGTAAAGCCCTTACTATTAATATTGGTTGAGTAACTCATATTTAATTTTTCAGATGCCTTTCAATTATTATTGAAAACTCTGTGTGACATTACCTGACTGGGAATGAATCTTTCCTGACCCAATATTCATTTATAAAATAGAGAACCTTCAACTGAGTGGGGAGATGAGATATAAATTCCTTCTCAGCATCCAAAAGACCAATAAAGAAGACGTTCTTAGCTCCCTAGCTTCAGGTACATTGCTGTAATTGTTGTAGATGAAAATGTGAATTTTGCTGATAATTGTCTTCCTCGTGAAAAATGGAAGAGTTTATGCCTCACCTATTAAACTTTTAGGGCAATTATATAAGGTATATAATACCTTTTTTATAAAGGTAACTCTTCTTATTTCTTTTTAAACTACTTGAATGATGTGTAATCACTCTCAGAATAAAGTAAAGTGCATTGATTTCAGTCTTTAACCTAGAAAATGTAACTTAAACAGTAATTTCTTTTATGGTGGCGGTAGAAAGAAGAGGAATAGACTTTATGCAATAAACAGTAGCAAATGAACTTATACTTTGTAGTTAAAGTTTACCCTTTGTAACTTGGAAGGGTAAAAAGGCAAATCATTACGGGACAGTAAAAATATACCCTGAAAATATTAGTCACAAAGTGCACTATAAAAGCATTCATTCAAGAAGATGAGAAAGAACCTGTCATCATTAAAATGTCACAAAATTTGCAGAGGCCAGTATTTCTTTGTTTTAGAGGCTATGAACATAACGATTATGCAGTTATAGTGCTGGGATAGCTGCATAAAATATTTTTATTTCGCATGACTGTTTTCAGTCTCTCTGTTCTGATTTCAACTTGTCTTCCAAAAGAGCAGTCATTCTCAGTCATTTTGAGGGCAACCAAGTGAACCAAAAGGTCATTCTAATTAAAAAGGAAGAGAACTTCAGACTACAGGGAAAAGGGTCCAGTAAATGCCAAAGGAGCTTGTATTGGAGAAGTGCAAAGTAAACAGTCCAAACAATGAAAAAATCCACATTGGTGTCAAAAATGTAGAAACAAAAGAAATGTAAGTGACCTTTTCCTACATTATAAGTAAATAGTCTTGTCTACTAGCACAGAAATATTGTTTATTAAAGATAAGGGATATAGCTTTCAATTAGGAAATTTTATTACCATTTTTTTCAGAGACTCAGATTATATTCTATTTTAATAAGCACTTTGAAGAATGAGGGAATTAAAATAAAACCTGTTTTGTAGTTGTTTTTCTCCCAAAAGACATACGTAATGAGTTTAATATTAAGATGAGTCATCCATCATTCCAAAAGCATCAAAGAAAAGACAATTTTAGTGTATAACTGTGACTCTGTTAAACTCACAAAGTAAGAGATTTAAACCTCTGTGGCCTTTGTAACTTCTTTAGTCAAAGCAGAATTTACTAACGAAAATCAAACTTACTCTGCATTCTTCTGAGTTTGGCTTATGGATTGGAAAGAAGTAAGAAGTGAATTTCAGGCTGGGTTTTCCAAAATAGTTACTAAATCATACAGAAAGGCATACCAGAGAAGCAACTCACAAACCCATCAGAAAAGTAATCATTAGCTGCTTCGCACTCTAGAGAACCTTTGTTTTGGAGCATGACCCATCCTTCAGCCATTTTAGTTGCCAGCACAACATTTGGTTAGGAAACTCTGCTTCCACCTTTCAGTGTCAGATTTTCATAAAATACCAGTATAGTGGAGTCCAGCTTCTGTAATAGAAGCACAGGTATAAAGCACAAACGTTAAATGCAGACAGTGTAGCATACTGCGGCTGGAGTGCTTTTCTTCGGTTTTCAGTTCTCCTTTCCCAAAGTCATAATGCATTAACAAGTTGCACATGGACCAAGTGGACACTGGTGGCTGACTCTTTACCAGACATGTTTTGCAAAGTAGCTATATCTTTCTCAAGATGCAGTAGAAACCATTAGTCACAGCCTTCTATATGTTCTTCTGGATAATGGTCATATGAAAACACTATTGAGAGATTACACTGTCCATTGTCTTAGTGTTTTCAAAACAAATTATTTTTTTTAAATAAAATTGAACTTGCACTCATATGCCAGGCATGGAAAAAAAAAAAAAAAAAGAGGTTTGCTTTGAAGGAATTTCTGAGCTCATTCATCTTGGAGTTTAAAAGCAAATCTTTAGCACATTTCTTTTCGTACCAATAACAAATTAATTCTCTGTGTGTGTGTATATGCAAAAGAAGCTATCTGTAATGAATATGTTCAGCAGAAAGAATTTTGGGCACTGCAGTTAAGGCTTTATTAACGATTGCACTAATAATATTCACACCTGAATCTAATTTCTTTCGCTTTTTTTCCCTTTACAACTTAGAAGAGAGCTAACGAAAATAACTGTTATTGAGAAAGGAAATAACATTTTGAATCAATGGAAAATAAGATCTGCTGGACAAAAAAATGTGCTGTCTTTTCTTTGGTAGTATTTGCAATAGAAGATTTTGGACTGGTTTTCCCACGTCATGGTTGAACACACCTTCCTTTTCTAATTTAAGAAGAATGTATTATTGTACTTGGAAAAAATGTATTAAAGCAACTTTAACAAATTATCTCTTTTGTAATATTTGAATATTACATAAAACATAATTCGTTCTACCATGTATATTAACATAACATATATTTTATAATGTTTAAAACCATTTTATTTTCTTTGAGGAAAACATAAAGTAGAAAGATCTAAGTGTTTTTGGAAAATCAGTTGTCAGTGGATATTCCATATATTCTGTAAACAGAAATTCAGGCAACAAAGAAGAATTATTAAATTTTGTACACCTAGAGTTTATTCTGAGGTTTCTAGCAAATTGTAACAATCTCTTCGTTTTCTGTAATACAAGAGAAATACTATACAAACCTGTTGGACAGCTGTTACATTGAATCCCAGAGGTGGCTACATTTCCACAGTCTTTGAAAGGACTTTTTATATACCCTGCAGTATTGAGTATTGTAGCATATTCTCAGGTTAAATGTATTAAATTCTTACTGAAGGTAAAAGGATTTCTGCTTGCTTCCTTCAGCAACAGAATTTAGTGTATGAACAAAAGAAGCACCTCATAAGCCCACAAGGTGGAAATAACTGTTATAAACACAGGCAATCCCATCCTCGCTATATGACATCTGCTGTTCCCCCCTATAACTTGCAGTACATATGAAACAGAAAGGAACCTCAAGGACAGAGGTAACTCCATTCCATTGTTGCATCCACAGCTGTGTTAGATGTGTGCAGAAGTGTTTTTGGAAACCCAGCCTTACACTGCAAGCTGCAGCTAGACAAAGCAGACACAGAAATGTACTTTCCTGTAGATTTGAAATGCTGCACACGTAGATTCTTTTCTGCAGTTGCCAGCTCTCTTAGGATAAAACTCATCTCCCTGCAATATAATGAAGAATTCAGAAACTTCAGGTTTTTCATAACAATAGGACTACTCCTTAATGTTGCTATACTACATCTGCTATGCCTTCTTTCTGCATCAGTGGAGAGACCCTTAAATCTAATCTAAGGAGGTAACCAATCAGTTGTTTTGAATTCTGTATTGCATATGTGTATATATTGCTGTAGATTTCCAGCACTTTAAAGTATTTGTGCAATCTATTGCTAAAACACTTGGCAAGTTATCAGACAGTAAGCTGAATACCAATGATGTTGATCTGATTCTTTCTTGGGTGCAGAAGGGTTTAAAATTTCAGAATTTCAGAGTACCAGAAACATAAA
This sequence comes from Orthonyx spaldingii, assembly GCA_013397795.1. Classification (NCBI taxonomy): domain Eukaryota; kingdom Metazoa; phylum Chordata; class Aves; order Passeriformes; family Orthonychidae; genus Orthonyx; species Orthonyx spaldingii. The sequence continues at coordinate 156,022 of VZTJ01005114.1, read as the reverse complement.
TTAATTGACCTTCTTTACATTCAGTAAGATTTCAAAGAATATTTTATTAATCTGCTGGAATAATAAAATTAATAAGTAATGATGAAATCATGCTTATTTGATGAGTTATTTCACAGTCTGAGTTGAAGGAAATAAATGTATAGGCTTTGTGCAGAAAATACCACAAACTGTAATTGAAATCTAGTTTTTGGTATCCTTGTTCGCTGCAGTATAACCTTTAACTTACATGACTGAAAATCTGAATTTGATTTTGATGGTATCCATAGAAAAACATAGTTCAAAAATGTCCAGACAAGTTCAACAGTGGTAAACCTCTTTAGGTATAGCTCTATGCAATAGTACCATACTGTTCAGAGGTACCCAAGTTATTTCCAAAGAGAATGCTCCTGGCATTGGAAACTGTAGATTTGTGGGATTATACTTCAACTAAATAAATATGATGAGAAACTCTACATGCTAGCTACTGAAGAAGCACTGTAGTAAAACAGGACATTGCATCCAAGTCCAAAGGAGTACTCCTGTATGGGCTGTGGTACTGTATTCATCACATAGATATAACTCAAGACATGGTTACTCTTTGCCAGACTTCCTATTCTTCCAGACTTTGCTGATTCCTGAAACGCTATTCCAACTTTCTTATCCTTGTTTCTTTTCCAAGAATGTGTGTACATTGAAGGCAGACTTCACAACCTTCTTCACATTGCTATGGCAAGGGACATCCCAGGAGCAGGGAGAGAATAAGGACCAACATAGTATTAGGCAATATAATGAACATGATTTACACAGCAAAGCCCATAGTCATTTATTTGCAGAGCTACATTAAATTATTTGACTGTCTGCATTGCAAACCAATTCAGTAATGATTAGTATTATTTGAATATTTCTAAAACAGCATCACAAAGTAAAGTGATTATCAATGCATGCTATTTTTTGGCATTTCAGAACAAGCATTTGACATATTTTTCAGTATTTTTCTCATTTCATACAGGAAAAAAACAAAGGGATACATCTGCTGAAAGCATCTCAATGATTTCAGGAAGGCTGCCCCACTTTCACCCCAAGCCAGTTCAGCCACTGTGCCCTAGTTCTACATCTTTTCTTTACACCAGCTACTGTTGATCTCCAGCCATCCTCCTGATGCTCTGTCCCCTGCCCAAAACTCTTAATTCCCCTGTAGGGAGTAAGGGATGGACAGAATCTACCAGAAAGGTGAAAGTAGTTTCTCTTCCTCTTGTAACCTCAGAGTAGTTCAGAGAAAATCTACTGCAGAGCCCAGAAGCAAATGTTTGTTTGTATGTGATATGGCTGGTTGACTCCAGCAGAATAAGAGCTCAAGCTATGCATAGAAGTCATAGTTCAGGTACCAGACTGAAACATGACTTGACCCAAATTATCTACTTGAAAAATAGATGTTCTGGTTTGCAACAGTTTTATGAAGTCTTTCTAAGCAAATGTAGATTTTTTTTTTTTTTTTAAGTTCTAGTGACAGTGCTTAATTTCTTTTATAGTAAGAATGTATGTTTTTGTTAATGCCTAAACTGAACCTTTTAATCTGCAAATTGAGCTGATTATGTCTGTCCTCAGTGAATATAATGAATAAAAGTCCTGGTTTTATTTTTTTATATGAAAAAATCTAACTATTTGGAACCAGTAAATGTTGCCTTGTATTTTGTCATATGCTCTACAGTTTCTTAAAGTATTAATTGCAACAGAAGAACAGAAAAAGGCGAAATCACCAGGAGGGGAATAAATCAAACCATATATATTTGAAAATTCATATTAAGTCCCCCACAGGCCTTTTTATTTGGAGCTTTGGAGGTTTTTTTTTTTTCAAAAGGAAATTATTTTAGTTCCTTGAATTTTTATTTATAGGTCATGTTCTTCTATTCTTTTATTATCACTGTTAGTCTTTGTAATGATTTCATTTAATCCACAGGCTCCAACTAAAATGATATCTTATGCCTTACATATTATAATCCTCTTAATATGTTTTCCAATACATTTTGACTACTCTGATTGTTTGTTCAACTGTCTTGTTTTTCAGTTTGACAATGTTTTTATGATCCCAGGTCTCCCAGAATCTTCCTTTCATGTGTGTTTGTTGCCTCTTTTTTCACTTTAAATAGAATCACAGAATTGTAGAATGACTTGGATTGGGAGGGACCTGAAAGATCATCTCATTCCAACCTCAACCACCACAGGCAGGGACACCACTCAGTAGACCATGTTGCTTAGGGTTCCATCGAACCTGGCCTTGAACACTTCCAAGGATAGGCCACCCAAGGATGGGAAGGCTGTTCCAGTGTCTCACCACCCTCACAATAAAGAATTCCTTCTGAAAATGTAACTTAAATCTTTCCTCTTAAAGTTTAAAACCATTTCCCTTGATCCTATCACTATATTTCCTTGTAAAAATTTCCCCTCCTTTTTTTTTGTAAGCTCCTTTTAGGCACAGGAAGGTGCTACTGTAAGACCTCCCCAAATCTTTCACTTCTCCAGGCTGAACAACCCCAACTCTCTGAGCTTGTCTTTGTAGTAGAGATGCTCCAGCCCTCTCATCATCTTCATAGCCCTCCTTTGGACCCATTCTAACAAGTCCACATCTTTCTTCTGAAAGAATTGGTTCAAGTCATAAATATAGTATAAATGAAGTCCAGAACTAATCATTAAAAGATTTTTAATAAGTCCTAAATATGAAATAAAGTGGGAAAAATTAGGCAATACATTCAATTTTTTTTCTTTATCTCATGGGGCCACTGTCTTTCAGGGTAAAGAGAAGTCATAAGTGTCATGTATGTTTAATACAGTAAGGTTTTAGAGCTATTTCCACTTAAAATTCTTATGTGAGTCACTATGTAAATAAAAGGTAATAAATGAGATTCCCAAAGGCTACATGCTGAGAAATGTTAAAAACCATAGTTGTTATTTATATTTTTTGTTGCAACACCTAATTTGTGATTACTGTTTGCCTGAAGGCTCTAAAGGCATTAGGCTTTTTTTACACTGGAACAGTTAATCTGGGAAGTGCTCCACATATCATATTGCTAAAGTATATATAGTATATATAAATACTACTACACATAAAATAGAATAGAATATTTTCAGTTAGAAGGGACCTACAATGATCATATAGTCCAATTGCCTTATCAGTTCAGGGCTACCAAAAAGTTAAAGCTTATTTTTGAGAAATTGTCAAAGTGCCTCTTAAAAACTGACAGGCTTGGGGCCTCAAACGCCTCTCCAGGAAGCCTGCTTGACCACACTCTCAGTAGAGATATTTTTCTTAAGGTCACCTGAACCTCCTCTGATGCAGCTTTTAACCATTCCCAGGAATGGTAAACTCCAGGAAGAAGAACGAAAGTCAGCTTTGCTTGAGTTCTAGATCTAAGAAATCTCAATTCTACTCCATGCCAGTTTATTCTATCCTGTTATTATCCCAAAAATATTTCTTGATAAATTTTTTTTCTGTTTGCGTTTTATTCCCTCTCAAGAGGTAAGGCCTGAGGCAAATAACTACAGAAATTAAATGGATGAAGTTCAGGCAAAATAATTTTCATCCACTTAGAAGCTGGTAATGAATATGAAGTCTTAAATGAGGAGGATTCGGAAAATGTGCTTACCAACACATATAAAATCCTGTTTTAGAGGAAAAAATCTAATTTTCTCAAAGGAGATCTCTGAGACTGGAGAAGTAGGATGTGAGGACATTAGGTATTTCTTAATTGTGTCTGCTATGCAGTACCTTAGAAAAGCTGATGCAGTGGTATCACAGCAATGACATTTTATATATTATGACAGTCCGAATAACTAGTAGGCTGGTCAGCAAAATATTGTGGAAATAATTTTGCTTTTAAATGATTACATAAGCTATAAAATCGCTTTTTAAAAGCATAATTCTATCCATGTCTGTTCTCTGCTGTGAAACAATATTTTCCATACATTGATTCTACATTGCTCATGCCTCATCTGATAAAATGAGACAACATAAGATGCTCGCTGAAGGGCACCATTGGTTACATATTTTATTTCCACAAAATGTAGCAGTTGCAGATACTAACACAATATTGGTATGAATCTCTATGTGCAGACACTGACTCACAGAAATACATTTTATATCAGACCATTTATTAAAACCATTAATTCTGCAAGAGTTTGTCTCAGGTTATTTTACAGATCCACATGCTATCACATTATTTTGTGTATGTATAGTGGTCTCTACAACCCTTCTGAAAGGGTAGCAGACCATCTAAACAGCTTAACTTGTCTCTTTTTTAGATAACAAAAGTATTAAAACATTTGGAATAATGCAATTTTCCTTGCAGTGTGAAAAAGGATGAACCAAAACAGATTTCATTGAAAAATATGGAGGTAACACCTCTTGATCTCTCTGGGCATCTTTCCAGGGAAATCATAAAATTAGTTTCTTACTGCTTCCAAAAGGTTGTGGAAAAAACCGAGTGAATAAGCTTTCCTGACCGAACTCATAGGACTAGTGTGGTCAAGTATTACTGCAGATTCATTAATGAGACTTAGCGTTCAGTACATGCAGTAAATCCCCATTCCTTGAACAAACCAATTAATGAAATAAAACTTCATAACATGGAACTTTATAGTCTAGTATATAGACTTTGTAATAGCACAGTTTCTTTCAGAATTCTTGCATTTATTAATTGTATGATCAATTGTATAATTTCAATTATATGATCTGAGGTTGACTGAGAAGATGTACTCTCTTGAATTAGTACTAGCTTTAAATCCATAAAATTTAGGGAACTCATGGCATTGTACTTTCTCATCTTCATGTAAGACTTTCTGCAACAGAATTAATGATTGGAGACTTGTTTTAATGTGTTGAAAATGTTTTAATAGAGGTAATTTCTTCTACAGAAGAAGAAAGTGAGCCCAGAAACAAATGGTTTTGCAGTAAATTTATCTTTGGATTTTTTTGTTCTATCAGTAAATGCCTTGGTTGTATAGTTCTTGGCATCTTTTCTATTATGAATAACCCTACACTCATTTCTATCCTATTTAATTATCCACTCTGGCTTAAAACATAATCAGCTTTAAACCAGCTGTGCAACCTTGAAAGAACACCATTTCAGTAATACATTGATAAAAACAGAGCAAGCAAGCTATTAATTTTAATAGAAACCCTCCCTTCTGGCTATAGCCTGGACACCATTTCAGAGCTGTATCCATTTATCGCCAAGTACCATCCCTGGTGCACTCATTATAGCAATAGATTCCATTCGTTGTCTGACACTGTGACTAGCTAGATGACTATCCTGGGCCAGTAAGGTCACCTTTGAGGTGACTGTTCACTACTAATACAGTGAAATTACTTGTGGAAACACTCATCAGTAGCAGAAGGAAATGTATGTGGTAGATAATGAAGAAGCTTAATACATTTTCAAAATTGTTTGTCAAGAAAAGTCTGCACAGAGACACTTATAATTTAATGCTGCAAGAGTCTTAATCACTCCATCCTGTCAGTTATGAGTTCTGGCCAGAAACTTGAACTGTTAAAAAAGTCAGAAATTAACTGCGTATGTCCCCTCATCTCCTAAGCTGCCAACATATAAAACAGAAGTCTTCAATTAAATACCTGGATTTAGACTTGAATTCTTCTATGATGCTTTAAAAATCTATAAGTGCTCTTATTCAGTGGGCTAAACCTAATGAAGTTGCATTAAGGATAAGCAAAATTTTAAAAAATTATAGCCTTTTTCTATTTGTTGGACTCAAATACAGACCATTCAGGTGGAAACTTTACTGATCTCAAGTTCATGTTCCTTAACGAAGTGACTTACCAGATATGTGCACAAAGAATTGATGTTAAAAATACCAGTAGAATCAAAACTTCCCTTACTACCACCTATTATTGGTGCCATGAGCAGTATGCACTGTGAATACTCTGAACTCAGTAACCTACCAGGCCTGTTATACCTCACCCAAGAGTTTATACAGTCATGATTATGACACTTTACTATTCACTCTAGTGAGCAGTAAACTTAGAGAAAGTAGTGTTGATAGGTTTACAGAATATGTACTTGGTTTGCTTTGTATGGTGGAAATGCTGTAATCCTCTTATTTAGGGAAAAACACCTTTAATTCTGAATTTTCTGCAGCCATAATAAAGCATGCATGTACTCACTCACTATTACTATTATATATTTTATATGATCAATAGGTCAATGCAGCCATGAAGTGCATTAACTTCTATATACCAATATATGCTCATTTATATAGAATCAATCATATATGAATTAGAGCAGATGCCAGAAATATTAAAGAATTTAATGTTAAAATAGTATCACAGCTATTACATCACCTCAAATAAATCTTTAACAGTGAGATGATTTTAAGCAATCTAGGTATTTTAGATACACATTTTTTCATTAATTTGGTTACAAGTTCTTTGGTTAAACTCCATAGCATGCTTTTAAGATAAGCTTGAAAATAATGCTTCTGTTACAGTCAGAACATAACATGGAGAAAGGACAGACTTTCAGAGAAGAGAGCCTGTGAAGAAGTGTCCTATTCTGGGGCCAGGAGTTGAGCCCTTGAGTCCAAGTGTCCTTGGGTGACCCTCACAGGGCCTCGAGTTGGACCAGGTGATCCTCTTGGGTCCCTTCCAACTCAGCAGATTCTCTGATTCTAAGAAGGGGCCAGGGACATGTTGCTCTCTGTTCAGGAATTGTTGGATCAGAAAGAGCTGCCTCTGAATAAGAGCCATGAACAGGCTAAGAGCCTGTGAGTAAAAATCAAGGGTGGGGCCAACAAGGGACACCTTGTGTCTGGTGTCAGTCACAGCCAGCCTGACGAGGGGAAGAGTGTTGACAAGGCCTCTGTTTTCAACTACAGGAATGATGGTGCTCACAGGCTCTCATCCCAGTGGAGGATTGCAAGAACCTGGAGAGCTGCTGGAAAAGCAATACAGCCCACTGCAGGCAATTCAGGAGACTCCTGGAGTGCATCTGAACTCCTGGTCCAGGTATTGGAGAAACTGTCCCAGAGAAGAGTTACTGGTCATTGTACTTATCAGAGTGATTGAGCTCAGGAGGCAGCCTTGGCTGTATCAACCACGTCACAGTGGAGTTTGTGATCTGGAAGAACCTGGGCCAGAGAAGGAACAAAGTCAGGATCCTGAAATTTGGAAGATCAAATCCTAGGTGTTGAAGGCGTTGGTGAATGAAATCTCCTGTGAAACTCTCCTTAGAGACAGAGGTGCTGACCAAATTTGGCGGCTCTTTAAGTCTGCTTTTCTTAGAGTACAAGAGCTCTCCATCCTGATAGGTAGGAAATCAAGCAGGGCAGGCTGGAAACCAGCATGGCTAAGCAAAGATCTGCTCCTCAAACTGGACAGCAAGAAAGAAATACTGTCAGTGGAAGCAGCAACAGGTGAAGTGAAGAGAGTATAGGAATGCAGTCTGGATGTGTAGTGATGGGATAAGGAAAGACAAAGCACAGATAGAATGGATCTTGGCAAAGGACATGAAGAATAATAAGGAGGGACTCTAAGTACATAGGTCAAAAAGAGAGGTCAAGAATAAGAAAGGTCACTGATAAATGACAAGGAAGAACTGGTGGCAACAGACATGGAGAAGGCTGAGGTACTCAGTGAGTTCTTTGCTTCAGACTTTAGGCTTCCTTGCAGCTTGATCTCATCTGTTAGCAGATTTCTGTAAAAAGAAAAGTGAAAATTTGGCCTCTTACACACTGATTATTAAAAAGAAGGAACAGTACATTGAATGTTGATTCGGTTCCTGTGTCTACTACTAAAGTAACCAAAAAGTTAAAAGGGCCTCTGGGAAGAGTCATTATCACGTCTCCCTGTCTGTTTTTTGTGAGCTTTCTTATGTAAATCACCTGGCAGTTGCCCAACTGGTTCCTTCAGTGGGGCTGTGCTGGCATTATTCCTAGAAAAAGAAAACAATACAAGTCTCAAAGGGGTTGGTCCCTGGACAGGTTACCCCTTAGTGGCTCAAATTGTTTAAAGCTTGGACTTGATATTTCTCAGGTGGACTTTGAAAGTCTATTTCATTAAACGCTTGCCACACTGCTGTTGCTACTTCCCCTACCTTTTCAGGGTATCTCTGGCTAATTTAATATCCGCAGTGAGTGAGAATACTTGTAGAAGTTCGACAAGCACAGTCTGTGCAGTAGGGGGTGGATGCTTATACCTCTGAGGGAGTCTGTTAAGTATTGTTCTCCCTTCCAGATAAGCACCAATTGAGCCTTGTCATGTTTCCGGCATGGAATCATAAAAGATATATCTTTTGCATCTAGGATTGCTGCAGTCTGAATTCGAGTTACCAGTTCCAGAAAATTTAGCACAGCAGTGGTTAAAGGTGCAGCATTATCGTTCAATTGCCTGTAATAAACTGGCCAGATAAGAGAATTAGTAAGGGAGCGTGAAACCACCCCGACAATGCCCAAGTACACGGGTGCTTGCATTGTGACTGTTAGGTTTGTGATGTTGGGTGCTGCAGCTGTTAGTGGAGCCAAATCAACTGTAACTTCAGAAAATCCATTTTCTGCTGCGGCAAAAATTCAGCACTGTGATACACCAGCAATTCTTTATTTAGGGACTGTAAGTGCTGCTCAGAGCGAGTGCACTGCAGTCTCTGGATTTCTTTTAGGGTTAAGATTAGCAGACATCTGCTTCTCACCCAGGAGCCATAAATTAAGCTTATCAGTTTGGCAGATAACTCTCCACTTACTCCACTGATTTTAACTCTTTGCCGTCTGGCTAGTACGCCCAGATCCCCAACATCCCACTGCATTAATACTGACTGGATTTCAATCTCACCCGATTTATTACCAAATTTTGATATCTTGGTAGCTGCATATGGCACAGCTTTAATAGCAGGTTGCTGACCCAGACAACCATTTGTGGTTTCAGTTTTAATTAAAGGGTCGTAATGTTACTTCCTCAATATCAAATGTCAATGTAAACTTCCTCATTATCAGATGTTAATGCAAATGCTATGTATTGCACTTTATCAGAACAACATATCTGTTCACCTTCTCTGAAATCCTCTACTGGATACAAAAAATCTGATTTATAAGACTGTTTCTGAAAATGTTACAAAAATGTTCCACATCCTGCAATTCTTCCTGCAAGATTCTCCCTTTCTCACATGCACATCCCAAAGCTCTGCCTGAAGCTTTCCAAGGCAATCACGCTGCCTGCAACCTCTTCCCCTTTTTCTCATTTAAATGGTAGAACAATTCTTTCACCAAATCTTTTAAAGATAGTATTATTTTATCTTCAGGTTTCTGAGTAACTAATTGCTCCATCTATGCTCTTTTAAGGGCAACAACCAAAAAGCAACCTCTTTCAGATCACAAACTGGTTGCAAATTCCTCCCTTCTGTGCTTATCTCATATTCCCACTGTGTTGGCTTATTCTATGTCATGTTTCTTCTGTGTCCTTGACAGTGTTTTGAGACAGGCAACTGTATTCTTTAAGTCCTTACAACACTAGAACAGGTTGCCCAAAGGTGTGGGTGGACCCTCTTTGGAAGTGTTAAAGTACGGGTTGGATGGAGCCCTGAGCAATGTTCTACTGGGTGGTGTCTCCAGCCATGATGGATGGGGTTAGAACTAGATGATCTTTAGGGTCCCTCCCAGCCCAAGTCATTCTATGATTAAATTAGATAGGAATATAAATTTTACTTTGTCATGTTTGTTGAAATTTATTCATGAGCATCCATTTCTAATGGAAGAGCAAGAAAAAGCTTTACCAGTCATATAAATTGTTGTAATTTTAGACATATGTTGCAATTCTGTTTACTTACAGATTAACTAAAAAATATTTGATCCTCCTGCAAAGGTAGCTAAGAAGAAAATTCTTACTGTTACAACTCTCCTGTAAACTCCTGTATTAATAAGCAACACCTTTTCACTCTGAAATTCTTGGGTACTTTGAATTCTGGCTGTATGTGTAGCCACAGGAGCTAAGAAAAAATCACAATACTCTGATAAAAGCTGAGAGGGATCTATAAAATAAGTAGTTTTGAATATATTAAGGATTTTGATGCTGTAACTGTTCTCTGAATCAGACCATGTACAAAATACAAAAGCGAACACTTTTTTATAAAACCCAGAGATATTAAATAGATACTTTCCCCATATATTTAGTACAGCTGCCTTTTCCTGCCTATTTCCCCATTTCATAAAGAACATTACTCTCCCTAAGGCTGTGTAATTGACCTTGTAGATGGCTTAAATTCAATTCTGATCCTTAAAGCATCTTGGAATAGCTTATTTTGAAATCACAGGATGTACTGTCGGTCTCAGCTAGGCTGACATAGAAATGCAGGGATTTCTTATGACTAGTTTTGATGTGATCTGTTTATGAGCTGTAATGAAATGGCTGCTAAGATAAACAACGTCCTCAGGCTGAAAACTGTAAGCAACTAGAGCAGCTGTCTTCCTAGCCAATCACCAGTACATATTTCCTGATGACTTCTACCTTATTATGTTCCTATTATCAGACTAGATTGTTACATTACAAGAAAAGCATCAACAGAATACATAAAATTCACTGTTCTTGACATATTTTTGAAGTGGTGTTCTCTACGGTATCTCTATTTATCTGAGATATCTCAATCCAATGAATTTTAGTTATTGACTGATACTTTTCCTTTTTTTGCTTGTAGTTAGAGTTAGTTGGAGTACATATGGATTTCATCCTTCATGTTCTTGTGCTAGACATGAATGCTCCCATCCTTCATGTTTTTGTGCTAGGTAAAAAATCCTCTTACATTTTTTTTTCTCCTTTTTGTTTTTATTTTTAAGGGGCAGAATAGAAAGTAGAGAAAGAAATTATTGTAGTGAAAAATGCTGTTCCCTATGTTGGGCACCTCCTTTGACAGCCAAGTTCACCACACTTTCTGGGCTTTTAATAAATATCATTGCTTATTTATTTCTTTCCAGTCATTATGTCTCTTCTGTAAACTGTATCTAAGTTGCTGAAAAAGATTTATTTTTCAGCTTACCATAAATTGATTGTGCATGTAAACACCTGAGCAGTAGCACTTGCAGGAATACAACAGCCTCATGTCAAAATATAGTAATGTTATACATTTGCATTACATAACATTGCATAAAGTCAGATTTTGTTTGGGTTCTTCTTAGGTGCACTTAATTAGGTGCATAGCTTTTCTCAGCCATGGAAGTGCCTGCTTTGAGTTTGTGTCTTGAAAATAAGATTAAAACTAAATAAAGTGGAAAACTGCAGGGCACTATTAAAAATGAATGTTTCAAAAATGGGAAATGTTGATTAAAGATAAAATAGTAGGCAAATTAATTGTCTAGGAGCCGTGCAATCTTTTCTAACCTTCATCCATTTAAAGAAAAAAAAAGTTTTTAAACTTACTTTTAATTGATTTTACTTACAAGATTTTAATGAATACAGGCAATAATGGAGAAAGGGGTTTTAGCATTTCCAACAGACATTTTTGCACTTCCCACATTAGACTAAGGAGAACATTGCGTTTTCAATCATTTTTGCTCTTTCAAAATTAGAAGACAATCAAATTCACTTAGTAAAAATGTGACTAAAGATGTAAAAGATACATGAGTGATATTTAAGGAATATGTAATAATATTGATTTTAACATTGAAAGTGCTGAGAAAAACAATACTATTTTTCAACACTATTCATTGAAAAGTATTTCAGTACTGCCATCATAAAATGAAAATTACTGAACTAAAAGACTGTGGACAAGAATATTCTAGGAACTATTGGGATAAAATACTTAACTTCATAGCAAGAGACTTAGAGGGAAAAAATAATTTTAGTTATTTTCTTTTTTTTAGAGCAAGTAAGACTGCATTTCAAAGAAGGAAACCACTTGAAAATATATTTTGAAAAATGTAGGTTTCATGCTTATTTGATGAGAAATTATTCGTTCACTATCCACTAGAATTCTTAACTGTTCCTTAGCAAATTTAATTCTTAGTAAGAATCATATTCACTTGATCTAAATGGATTTCATCCCTTCATGGGAAACAGATTAGGTATTTCAACACTTAATAATAACACTGATTTTTCCTATACAGCATTGAAAGATATTTTTGAAAAACAATCCTAAATTTTAAATGGTACTGTTTTTCTATGAAGTTTGGATTAAACTTTTACCTTCCTGAGGAAGGCCAAAACTGAAGAAAAACCTTCAATCTTTCTAACCAGAGATGATTTTATATAGTTTTAAGGCAACAGCTCAGTAAAACTTTGCAACTATTAAGTCATTGTCTGGCTATAAATAAAAAGCACTAGGGTGAGCTAGTCCTTAGCTGCTATCAAGGTTTCCTTTGCTAACTTTTTGATTTTGTCAAATATCATATCCTTTCATGTTGGTATCTTCCAGGAATAATGTCTCCAGTTTGGTCAATGAATTATTTTGTCCTAACTACCCTGTATCAGTTAATGAATGAATGAACTCTGTAATACATCCCCTGCCCCATATCATGCTGAGGCCAGAAAAAATTATTGCTATGTTTAGTAGCAGAGCTAATTTCTAATTTAATCTGTAGCTTTTGCAAATTTTTTCCTCATATACATTAGCAGCTGTCAGTACTACTTATCAGGAACTGCTCAATAAAAGAGTTTAATCATTACCACCCAGGAAAATTCCTAGTCTAAAATGACAATGTTTCACAGCTATTGAATGCCAAGATGAGCAAGACTAGTGAACAAAAGAGAAATGAAAATGGTGATAAAACTTCATTACAGGTAGAAATCCCTTAGCATTCTTAGCATAGATGTATGAGAAATTCTCCTGAATGAACCATTGACATGGATGCACTGGAATATTTTAGGTAGTCAACAATATTTCCTCCTTGGCAATGCCACCTTGCAAATCTACAAGATGTAACATTATATGAGGATGAGGGAAAAATTATTGATGACAATTAATCTGAATGTATTAGTACTTTAGAAATTGAGTTATCCATGTGTCTAACCAACAAACACAAATAAGTCATTCGTTTTTGATCATGTGTGACATGATCTGATAGACAATGGGTACTTACTAACAAAAGTAATAAATCTATGCCTGTATATTAGGTCCAGTGGCTGAATTTCCCTTCCTTGTTAAAAAAAACCCACTCCATCAGTCAAATCAGTTGAAGCATCACATAAACATTTTACATTGTTCTTCCATCAAGCATAAGACAGGAATATTTGACTGAAAAGACTGACAAGAGAGAGACTTATGTTATTGCAAAGATCCTGATTGAAACTTTGGCCATACGGATGTCAGTGAGAGTTTTGCCACTGATCCCAGTGTAGCTAATATTTCACCATAGTCCAGGACAGCAGGCTGCAGAAAAATGCAAACTAGAACAGCAAAATTATAATACCAAACTTTGCAAAAGATGAGTCACACTTAACTAGGTAGTTATGTTATACTATAATGCATTAAATATGATACTATAATGATAGCACTTTGCTGTGTTATCTGTTTGTCACTATGGCAAGCCAAGGAAAGGGCTAACCAGTGCATGTACCATCAGAGACAAGGAACTTGAACAGGTATTTGATTTTCCCTCATGTCACACCATTCCTATTCCTGCTTTTATTTTAGCCAGTATAATTTTTTTAATTGCAAAGTGAAATAGATAGTACTTTAATTTTAAGTTTAGATTTTACATATTAAAGAGGTGGCAAGATATTTTCAGGATGTTTCATGTGTATATTAGCTATTTTGCTCATGCAAATAAAAATGCCAAACTCAAATTCACTTCTAATGGGTCATGTGTAATGTCAGGGTCTCTGCTGTCCACTCAAATGCCATAGAATACATCTGACTTTATAACGAGCCAAACAGTTGTCTCTTCATAATCTCAAGCTAGCCTTCTGTTGGATATCTGTTTCCAAATTTTGCAACACTATAGTGGAGGTTATGTGCTTTCATGGCTAAAATCCAGTTGAAGATGTACTTGCTCTGAATTCTCTCACATTTTGTTAAAATTATTGGCAAGCACTTGCCTTCATATCCTTTGCAGTGAAAATGTTTGACCTTACAGAGTCCAAATGGCTTATTGCCTAGTTTTGATCTACTTTGTACACTAATGGGGAAGAGATCAAAACCAGATGACAGACATCAAGGCAAACGGCCAGTGGCAGAATGGTAGGCCTGTAGGCAGAAAACTAAAATAAACCTGCCAAGTATTATTTATCTCAAGCAATAACTACCTCAAGCTGACCACTTTTATGATTAACTTCTAAATGGTTACTGAGAACCACCAACAAAATCTATTTTGAAATTTGACAGCTTGAACCTTTATTCCTCTTCTCAGATGGATTTTCTTGCATTGACTTTAGAAGGCAATGCAGAAGAACCATGTTTGATAGCAGCACATAAAGGCAGACAGATCTTGGGGAAAATACAAATATGGCTGTATAAAGGATATGGTAATAAAAATAAGTAACTTTCCCATCTTTTTCTTTGGTCAAGGACTGTGTTAGGCAATTTCAGTTTCCTGGAACTTTAATCATGTACGTTGGTAGTGTGTCTGCTGGATTATTCTCTCTAATATAACCTCAAGCAAAAGGGTTTAACTACAGACATAACAAAAGGAAAAGTATTAAAACTTAATAAGAAAACTTCTTTTTCGAAATAAAAGTAAATGAAATTAGACTAGGCTTCTGCTATAGGATTATCACATCTACCAGCAAGCAACTTTTATTCTCAGAATCACAAATAATAGAAGGGCTATACAAAATTAATAGCTTGGTAAACAAATATTATTGTCATAATTAAGCCACAATTTAATCACCACTAATTACATTTTTACTTGTATTTCTTAACTCTTCAATATCCTTAAACACGTTCACATTTACATGCTAAAGACTAGAACACCACAGACTATGCATGGTAAGAGAAATGACAACAAGCCATTGCTTCAATTTTGTTCTTTTGTTAAAAGAAACAAAGAGTCAAACACAGCATATAAAACACAGAGTACCTTGACCCAGGCATCCAAAAAACAAAAAACCCAGACATTTAGGTGAAATTAAAATATATTTCCTAACTATTTTTCAAACTTTTTGCCCACAATTAGGTATACACATCTACAACCACAAATTAACTAAAAACAATGCCAAATTACAATTGCAAATTACCTCAGACAAATGTGTAACTGGGAGTCCCATTATGCTTGGGTTGTTTAGGGATCCTGTCACAGAGTACAGAAGACTGGCCCTTGCCAATCTGGCTGCATGTTTTACTGACTGAAACAAAAACTAATTATCAGCAAACATTAACATCTAATATCAACACTTGGTAACTTGTAAATTCTGTAAAAACAGTTTGCAGAGTTGGAATGGTGTAGAAACAGTAATCTTTACAGTGTGGATTAACAATCCTATACAGAAATACTACTAAGGCTCCTGATATTCCACACTTTTAATTCCATTTACCACACTGATATAGGATTTCACAATAATCTCCTGCATAAGATACCGATAATGTTGGTTTCATACTATCCTCAAAGTATAATGTTGTTAGTATATTTTAAGTTTTAGCTGCTGAGGTGATAAAATATATTGAATACTTCTTTATGAAGAAGCAGCTTATTTTATTTGTAACACTCATGCAGTCACAAAGTTGTTAGAAAGGCCACCCACTTCTCTGGGCAACCTGTTCCAGTATCTCCCCACTGTCGCAGTAAAGAATTTCCTCCTAATATCTAATGTGAATTTACCCTTCTTCATCTTAAAGTCATTCCCCCTTTTCCTTATCACTGCTTACCACTGCCAAAAAGTCCCTCTCTAGCCTTGTTTTATACCCCCTTTACATACTGGAAGGCTGCTGTAAGGTTTTCTCAAAGCCTTCTCTTCTCCAGGTTCAAATCCAAGATGAGAGACACTCCATAGGAAAAAAGAGTTAATAGGCAGCAGGTTTCTACAAAGGAAATATTGTGGACATATTTCATGTCTCCCTCAAAGCTGATATTTTTTTTAATACATTCTGTTAGTACTTTACTTTGCCTTTTTAACAGTGTATTTCAATTGATCAGTTACGTGGATTATTCTGATATTTAATAATGTGAAAATAGAAATGGGAGGTAGATTTAAGACATGAACAATTAATCAAAAATATAAAATATATTTAGGTTTGTTAACTAGATCAGATACAAACTGGATTTTCTGTCAAAATGGCATTGTTTTCCTTCTCAAATGAAAGAATGTTTGTGGGTGGAAAAAGATATAATTATATTTAAACAAAATAAAGCATTCTGCTTTTGTATTTTTTTAAATTAACATAAATTTATATGAGAAAAAAATGAATATGAATGAATTACAAAAAAATTCCAAGAAAACATTTTGATCTCATAAATTATATTAAGAAGTATATAAAATGTATTGGCATTTAGGAATATTTAGGACCAGTATTTTCTAATGGCAGTAATTTCTTCAAACTAACTGCTCATAGGTCATTGTTTAACTTGATCACCTGTAGTTTGCTTAGGATTGTAAATCTGAGAGTTCTCTAAAGCAATTATGGTATTCTGTTTTTAAAAATAGCGCAAGAAAGAGACTCTTCTTCAACTACCAAGAAAATATTAATTCTGTACATATATAACATTACTGATTTTTTATATACCTAGTACAAGTTATTTTCATGATACTTGAATAAATGTAGGTTCCTGTGTAACACAATATCATTTGCAGTTATGAATTCTAAATTTTATTACCTTTTTATAATTCCAGAATACATTCTGCTGACTGATTTGGTTGCCTCATAGTTGTTTTCCCCCAACAATTAAAAAATCTATCTATGAAAAGAAAAATAATTCTAGTCCATTGATCTTATTTGGAAAAAAAAAGCCAAATCAAATTTGAAGTATGACATTTTTCTTGAGAGGAATACCATCTTATTCAGAATTGTAAATTTATCCTACAGAGTTCAATTGAAGAGAAGCTGTGCTAACAAATGGAAAGTTTACTCTCCTTCTTTAAAGCTGAATGAGACCTTGGAAGTTACTTCTAGAAAAGTGACATTGTTACAGGCTGCTGTGCATGGAACAAGGAATTCCACTGCAATCTTTTTTGCCATGTTTCAGTGTTAAACATAAATAAAGTACATGTATGTTGACCTGTGTTCCCAGCAAGTCAAAGGAGATGATTGCTCCTCTCCTGCATTGGTAAGGCTGCATCTGGAGCACTTGTCTTATTTCCACTGGGTGGAGTAAAGGAGGAGAGAAGCAAGGGCAATCTTAGAGATGATAAGTGCTGCTGCTGAAAAAGGTCGTCTCAGAAAAAGATCCTCTTCCACTCTCAGCAACCGGTCTGTCTTTCTAGAATTCTACCACAAAGTTTACTTTTCACCATTTCTAGTAGTTCAGGGGTCTCTCAGACTTTTTTTCTCCTCTATATCTTTATGCTTGGTTCCTGTTATATTCCATTAGAAAATTATAAAACAATTAAAATTAAACCTCATTTTCTCATACACTATACATGCTACTCCTTTGCAAGCTACGCAAAAAACCAGAGGGCAATAGACCAAGCTGAATCTTTTAAGCAAAGGAATTTAGTAATGAGTAACAGTCATCTTGTGACCCGAGCTGAGCAGCCTCACTGGAAAGGTTACATATCTGAATATTACACACACAAGATGTAACTTGTATTGCTTGGCCCCTTGTACTTCGGGGCTGCCTGCACAAGACAGTATTAGACACATCCTTGTCATCTTTAACCTAATACAGTCAACTTATAATAATGCTATAACTAATTAAATGAAACAGTATTTTCAAGAACAGTTTTTGCCCTTTTCTTTTTCTGACTTGGTCATAGATCCAAAACAGGTTCCAGAGCAGATTCCAAATCTGCAAGACTGGAAGAGTGTATCAAAGCTTAAAAATTGAAGGCTCTGTGGCATTTTTGTGTAAAAACAGGTAAAATAGAGAATGCTGCCCAGTTATATCTGTCATTTATAAAATTATCGAGTAAAGACTGAGAGTTCCTAAGTGTATTCACCCCCAAACTATAAGACCTGAGAATGGTTAGAGAATCTAAGTCTATACCTCATTCCTTTATTTCTGACAGTGAGTGCTTTTGCCACTTAATCCTATCCACTTCCTTTGGTGAAGGAGTCTTGTGAATGTCAAGATTATGCTAGTATAGCAACAAGCTTGAAGAACTCTTTTATTAGGGATAGTAAACAGATATTCTCCTGTTTCTACAAATTTGACATTGCTTTTTTAAAAAAACCTGGTTTTTAGGAGGAGAAACCAGTAGCATTAATAATTCCTATCTGTAGTAATGAATTTACATTTTTTGCATTATACACTGATGAATGTAATAGAAGCTCAGTATATTGAATCATCTTCATGACCTTAAATAATTTTTGTATTCATGGTGTCTATTTTGTTCTGGCAATTTTTCTGAATCCATTCATGTGTTATGCAATCTTTTCTCTTGAAGATGTTACTGTTTAAAATGTCCATTCTAAGGCTTTTAACTTCATAGTATTAAATTATTCACTCTCATAGTTCATCTTTTGAATATGTCTTACTATTGCATTGATACTCCTATTTCTGAGTTTAATTCCTGTACTTATACACAGAAGTAAATACAAGTACCTAAAATGACGGGAAATATTTATTTAAATGAAAGAAATTGCTGTCATTAAGAGCTACAATTACTGAGTTAAATAGAGTATTAAAATATATAATGTATTATATATATGCAAGTACATTAAAAGACCCTTTAAAAGTTTTCAGTATATACTTTATGCAATAACTTAAAGATATCTTCTCACTCATGTGTTTGTTCTCATTTCCTTTGTCTTTCTTTTTTTATTGTTATGAAGAAAACAATTTCTAATCAAATCTTGTGAGTAGACTTAAGCATTCTGGGCTTTCCATTTTTGTAGAGATGTTTTTCAAGTGATATCTGCCATAGTTTTCAGATAAAATCTTGAATAGATAAGAAAATCTTCTAAAATATATGTTGTTGTAAATATGACTCATTTAGCAATCAGAACTGAGTGTGAAGACAAACTGATGTGAGAATAGGACTGCATGAAATATGTGGTATATACTTATATTTTCATTTGTCTACTTTAAGAAGGCTTTGAAAAAACACTAGGCATGACATTAAATTGTACTAGGTGGGCCCTTTACACACACACACTGCGAAAAAGATGTTTTCTGCTGATCACCCCAGCAAATACTTGTGCTATTTATAAAGGTTGCAAGGAAAATTGGGTTCTGCTGCAGTACATTACTCCCCAAATCTTAAATAAAGTTGATGACAACTAAACCTTTCCTAAAGCTCCTACATCCCAGAATTCCATGTTAACAACTTACCTTCTCTCCTTTGTCAAACATGTGTGACTTACTTTGTTATTATTAACTACATCTTATTCTATTACTGGGTTTGGTAGTTCTACAGCATAGGAACACTGTATTTAAGACAAAAACCTACTGTTGAATTCAATGTCACAGCAGAGTTTTATAGCAGTGAGGAATTGCCTTGATAAATGGCCCTGACATTAGCGTTTTCATGACTCTACCTTCAATGTCATTGCATCGCAGTGCAGAGTGCTAAAGTAAGACCACTGCTTCCTTCCAACAACATATTAAGTTGAAGCTCGCTCTATCTCTAGATCCCATAGGCACAATAAATGGAGAAAATAACACATTTACAAACTGATAAAATCCTGCAAAGCTAATAAAATCAGACACTTTATAGCTTGCCTAATAGTGTCCTTTGAAGGGCATCAAATACCACATCATGTACTGCTCTGAGGGAAATCAATTTAGGTACAGCAATACTGCCTCTGAACTATGCATTTGAATACACAGGAGATACTAAAGCTAATCAACTCATAATGATAGAAATTTTACAATTAATGCCTTGTTTCTGTCAATGTGGTTTTATGCTGGTTTGATAGGAACAGCAATCATATCAAATTGTTCCAGTTGCAATATTTTAGAAATATTTAAAATTTTAGAAATATTTCAGCATTTCCTCATGTTGTGTGTGTCTGTTGGAAAGACATAATCACATGTCACCTTAATAAAAAGGACTTTTTTGTTATTGCCAGACAACTGCAACAATAACTACATTATTTATTTGTTCTGGCTCAAAAAGTAATACAAATCCTTTATATTTTTTAATAGCACATTCTATGCAGCTATTGAAAAAATATGGCTTGCATTCGTTCCCATGTCACAGTTTAAATTAATGCTTTGGTTTCCTTTTTCGTTTACTCTCACGGCTGGATTTCACTGTGTTGATCTTAAGTACCAAGCATCAGATCTAGTCTGTGTTGAGGTTTATCTGCCCTTGATCTCTGACCAGTTACCTCATCTCAATAATGTCTAATCTGCCAGGAGTTCAAAACCAAACTGGTTAAGTAGTACAGAAATGTGGTGCAGAGTGCCTTGAAAGGCAGTAACAGTCATTTGTGCTCTGATTCTATTAGACCTGACAAACTAATCAAAGTTAAACCTGGATAGTAATAATGGAGGAAATTTCCAAGGATGAGCTAGACTAAGAAAGATAATACTCTTCCATTTTTGTCATTATCTCAAAGATTATGAAGAGAAAGTCAGTATACTTCAGATCAGAGACTGATTTTTTTGTTTGGTTGGTTTTTTTTTAAGTCACATAGTGGTAAAAATTGAGACCTGAAGACCTGTTTGCTGCCCTTGCTAAAAAATACCACAATATATAAAATATTTACAACAGATAGTATGTTTTCTTGATCCAAGAACTTGCAATAGAAAGGCACAGCAGTATTCCTGTAGAGCACAGTAAATAATTTTCAAAAAACAAACCCACAAAATGGTTTTTGTGAGCACTGTAGCTGAAAATCATAAAGGGTAGGTGGCAACTTATATGGAGAACCAACTGTCTTTTCTGGGATCCTGGGCTCATATGTTGTCACCATATTCAAGCAATGCCTGCAGATCTATCAGCTGCAGTTCAATCTCATTTAATGCGAAGTTGTGGTCACCGTTATGAACTCATGAAAAATTGCAAAAAAATTCCATCACATTCACAATAAAAATACGTTATAGTAAGTCTGAACAAATAACTTCCTCATTTTTTATGTTAGGCTGCTTATAAGTAATTGGGCATTGATATTTTCAGGCAAAGTATATTCTTAACCCTCAATTACCTGTAGTGCAATTGCTATTTGGTCTTATTCAGCAATTGCATTCCATCTTTGAAATAGCTACATATCTCAGACATGTGAAATAACCTCTTTTTTTCTGGAAATTTGATACCTTTTTAAGGAAACATATATACATACACACACATATGCATATATATATATGTATATATATACATATATATGATCTTTGAAGAACCTGGAATAAGCTATGCATGGTAGAAGGTTGTTCATGGGATTTCCCGCAGTTTCAAGGAAGTATTGGGTATTGAATAGAACTGACCAAATAACAATATCAACATTAACTTATAGGCTGACTAAATAAAAAGTCAGATAAAACCTTACCATAACATTAAAAAATTGTCTTTGAGGAGACTTATCTGAATTGTTATATTTAAATATGACTGTGCATCCATATTTCTGACACATATGTTGGAATATTTCAATAAATATTTCTTTATTAGTAAGAGATCTTCTGCAAATCAAAACAGCCCTGGTACAATGTTTTCTACATTTTTTTTAATATTTAAAAAAAAGAAAAAGAAAAAGTGTGACAAAGTGTTTCTTAATTGTGAGGTCTTTTCAAATTCTTGACCTTTTGAACTCATATGAATTCTTGCTATATATCAGGCACTGGCACATCTGCCATAAATAAGTAGTTGGATTTGTCACATGAATTAAACGGTTCTGGCATGTTTTTATGAGATCACAGCATGTCTTGTTTTACCAGAAAGGTTGCTGCATGCTCTATGGTTGTGTACTTTCTAGGCCAATGTATTTCTTATAGAGCTGATCAAAGACTGACTGACATGCCTTGGAAGACAAGAATAAGCATTTCAGGAAGTGTTATTATTCCATCTAAGCATGTGTCTGTTACAGCCTCAGTCATCCAAATCAAATGTTCATGTATGCTGTATTAATGTCTGATTCTGTTATAATGTAATCAGTCATTCCTATGTATCAGTCATTCATATGAATCAGTCATTCATATGTAATCATATTCACAGTGGTTTGTATCTCCTCTAATTAAGGACAGAAAATAAGATGTGTGCAAAATAGAAGCTAAGAATTTCTATTCTGTACTGAGGAAACTGACTGTTTAAAAACCTTGTGATTTTGACTCTAAGTGGTGTCTATGTCATCTCATGTACAATGAAGAGACAGGACAGCTAGATCAAACCTCAATTCTCCAAGAAGAGAAAACTCTTGAAATTTAACATATTAGCAACACCTTCCTTTTTTCAGTCCGTGAAATGATGATAACCATATAACCTCAGTTTCTTCCGTCTCTGTCTGTAAACAGTTACTGTGTACCCTAATATTTAGGTAAAGTAACAATGTATATGAACATACATTACCTTCCTGTGTTCTTTTTGCAATAACCATTGCCTTCTTTTCTTCCGCTCCTTTATTTAGCCTCCCTTTTGCTCTGTGTGCATCAACTGCCTTGCTGAGATGAACTAAATGACGCAGATCTCTTTTTAAAGTATATGTTAGGCAGATAGACAAATAATAAATACATTATATCTGCCTAAATATCCATAGATACAATCAATAACAGAGTCTAAATTACAGCTATCTTAATAATTGACTCTAACTTGTATTTAAATATTTTTTCACCACCAAAAAAAACCACAAAAGATGGAAGATATTAATAAAAAAAATTTTATTACTGAAGTTCTTTTGCCATCAAAACTCCTACAATATGACAACTAATTAAATGTTAAATATCTAGGACACTTCAGAAGTATACAGTAGTGCTTCTTACAGTTCAGACGAAATAATTACATTTTCCATTAATCCTTATTTTTGCATCATCTCTTTTGAACAGTATGTTCAATATTTTACCTCCTAGAGTGTCTCATGTACTGTGTGGGGACAACCAACACACGACAAACACAAACTTCTAAAACAAAACTTAATCTTCCAGAAAAGTGAAGAGAGATTAATTTCCTGTAAACTTCTGTAAATTCTTCTTTTCTATGGTGTTCTTTCCTTTTCAGGTTGTGTGCTCGCTAAATGTACTCCAACAATAACTAGGACTGTACCTTTGGTGCAACATTTCTGAGTTGCTATAGACAGAGGTTATCTGTGGTTTCTGCTATGGCTATTGAACAAGTGAACATGTCTTACTGAGCCCCAAGTCTTTTCAAGTATTCTAATATTATAACTTCAATGTCACTTCTAATTTATCCTGATTGTTTCTTTGGATCTTTCTTCAATAAAAACAATAATAATTAATGGTTTAATGGCATCCTTACTCTGGTCTGTGCTCAGTATGTTTTAGTGTGCTGGTGTAAGGTCACTACTTGATAGCTGGTTTTAGTTTTACTTGTGTCTGTTCTCATCTGACTTGTGTTTCAACACACCTTTGGATGTCACCCTTTTTAATTGCTTTTTGTGCCAATTTGATATTGAACTTAGGCCTCCTCACCTATTCCTAGTGAACTGCAATCCTTTCTTTTGTTCCAGGCTCCTGCCTAAGAATTTCCATACACTTTCATTTTTTTCAGGCAGCAGAAGGTAATATTTCATGAGGCACTTGTGTGTCAGTAGATACAGGTTTGCTGAGCAGGATGAGAAAACTTCATTTGCACTTAACTCTAAATTCTTAGGAATTTAAAGTCAACTTGCATATTAACAGCAGAATGTTTAGATGCCAGGTACAGGGACATTGAGTGTTTGGTTATCCCCACTCCTGAAATGCATGTGAGTTATCACACTGACAACCCTCTTCCACCATGTGGCAGGATGTTATGAGGACAGGCTTCCCTCTCTTCTGCTTGTGCTGTCATCAGTGTTTCACCTGCTTCTATTTCATCCCATTAGTTATGGTGCAAAATTGACAGAGAAATGGTCTCATCTATTTTGTCATTGTTATCACTGGTTCAGCAGTTAATGCTATCAAATACTATTTCTGCGTCTCTGTGAGTGGGCAGGGGAAGATCTAATATTCAGATTCATACTTCAGTCATGTCTTTGACTTCTTAAATTGCTCAACAGTATGCAGAATAAAATTGAAAAAATGTTCATTGTCTGTTAAAAGCATGTTATCTATGACATAATTTTAAAATTGCTTTAGCCTATAAAATTCTTGCCCGAATGTCCTCGAGAAATTCAAACTTCAAGAAATCATTAGCAAGGAGGATTTTGTTGGCAATATTTTCTGGTTCTGGTTGTGATTCCTTGTGTCCATAAATTGCTTGCTGTTGATAATTGTGCATGTACACATTCCCGGCTTATATTCTGCCATGAAGATTTTTTTATGGAGCATTGACAAAAGACATTTCTTTTAGTACATTCCTGACACAGTTCTACCTCTATGAAAAGTATCTTTGTTTTATTTAGCAAAACCAGATTATTGTCCTGTCACTGAAATCTGGTTAATAAATCATCCCTCATGAGGTGTAAATAGGTAATATCACTTAGTATGTCTCTTTTACTTGGGTTTAACTCCAGAATCTGATTGTTTTCTTGTGTCAAGTTGTCTTTGTTCAGTGCTTTGTCAGACTGAGAAGATTCTTACATTAAAAATACATTTGTGTTGCAACTCTTTTTGAGTTAGTATGAGCAAAATTCATGCTATACTAATCTGTATAAAACTGTTTAATGTTTCTATACTGTATAAAACTGAATATAATTTAAGGACATGGCCTTTCATGTTATTATTACAGTATATCAGGCTATTAACTCCTGGAGAAACTGTTTTCTCATAGTGTGAGTGAGTGTACTCTTAGTAGGCAAAAATTCTCTGGATGGCCAGGCCCAGAGTGTGTTGGTGAATGGAGTTGCATCCATCCAGCAGCCAGTCACAAGCACAGATCCCCAGGGCTCAGTACTGGGGCCAGACCTGTTTAATATTTTTATCAATGGTCTGGATGAGGGGATCCAATGCACCCTCAGTCAGTTTGCAGATGACAGCAAGTTGGGTGGAAATGCTGATCTGCTGGAGGGCAGGAAGGCTCTGCAGAGGGCTCTGGACAGGTTGGATCAATGGGCCACGGTCAGTGTTTTGAGGTTCAAAGAGGCCAAGTGCTGGGTCCTGCCCTTGGGTCACAACAACCCCAGGCAGCTCTACAGGCTGAGGGAAAGCTGCCCACAGGAAAAGGACCTGGGGGTGCTGGTCGATAGCCAGCTGAACAAAAGCTAGGAGTGTGCCCAGGTGGCCGAGAAGGCCAATGGCATCCTGGCCTGTATCAGAAAAAGCGCCAACTATTCCTGTCCCCTCTACTCTGCATTGGCGAGACCACACCTCAAATCCTGTTCAGTTCTGGGCCCCTCAATACAAGGAAGACATTGAGGTGCTGGAGCATATCCAGAGAAGGGGAACAGAGCTGGGGAAGGGTCTGGAGCACAAGGAGCAGCTGAGGGATCTGGGGTTGTTTAGCCTGAAGTAAAGGAGGCTCAAGAGGAGACCTTATTGGTCTTTACAAGTGCCTGAAAAGAGGTTATAGCCAGATGAGGGTTGGTATATTCTCCCATGTAACAAGGGACAGGACAAGACAAAGCACCATCAAGTTGTATCGGGGCAGTATAGATTGAATCTTAGGAATCTTTTTCACTGAGAAGATTTTCAAGCACTGGAACAGACTTCCTAGGGAGGTGGTAGAGTTGCAATCCCTGGAGGTATTTAAAAGATATGTGGATGTGGCACTTTGGGACATGGTTTAATGGGGCTTGGCAGTGTTATGTTTATGGTTGGACTTGGTGAACTTTAAGGTCTTTTCCAACCTAAATCATTCTGTACTTCTGTTTCCTTCTTTTATTTTCAACACATATATTATGAGCATCTAACATATCATCACAAAGGAGAATAGATAAATAAATAATAAGCAAAATATATAAAACAAATATGCAGTATGAAGACATTAAATCCATTTATTAATCCATTTATTAACACTGTACACAATGATTTATTCTTGTGTTTATTTTATATCAGTTGAGCAAGTCTTCAACTTTTGATATTTTACCCCCTAAAATACAGAAAACCAGTAGTCTGGTGGCTTAATCCAGGCTGGATGTTAGATCACCACCCATCAGCTCTCTCACTCCCTCTCAGAGAGAAAATAAAATCCATCAAGCTAAAGGCAAGGAGATCATTCTCCAGTTACTGTGACAAGAAAAATGGAGTTGATTTGCAAGAATGTTGATTTTATGTATTGGTAATTAACAATATGGTTGGATGGTTAGAAACAAGACAAAACTAAAGACAATTTCTTCCTACTACACATTTCTTCCCAAGATCAACTTCACTTCCTCATTCCCACCTTCTGTGGTTCAGGCAAATGACGAATAGTGGTTGCAGTTAGTTCATTACATCTCTGCTGCTCCCTCTTCACACTTTTCCCCTGCTCTAGCATGAGACCCCCTCTAACAGGATACAGCCCTTTAGGAACTACAACAACTTCTCATTCCCATGGGCTGCAGTTCTCCAAGTGATTCCATCACAGGTTCTTTCCATGGGAAAGTCTTTTAGGAACAGACTAGTCTAGAGTGGGTCCCCCATGGACCCTAATTTCAGTAAAAAAAAGGTGATTCTCTGTGGGCTTCTCTCCATGGCCTGTAGTTTCTCCCAGGACCCCCGTGCAGAACGGGCTCACCATGGTGTTCAGCTTCCTTCCAGCCATATCCATGGGTTCCTTTCCAGGCTGCAGTGTATATATCTTCTCTAACATGGTCCTCCAGGGGCTGCAGGCAGACAGCCTGCTTCACCTCTGCAGGCTACAGAAGAATCTCTGCTCCAGTGCTTGAAGCATGTCCTTCTCCTCCTGCCTCCCTGACCTTGGTGTCCGTGAAGTTGTTTTATTTTTTTCTCATTTGTCTCTCTTACAGGTGTTACAAGGTGTTTGTTACCCTTTCTCAGATCTGTTTTTACAGAAGTACCACTAATTTAATTGATAGACTCAGCTTTGGCCAGCAGTGGGTACAATTTGGAGCCAGGTGGAATTCACTTTGGCTAAGACAGGCTGTCTTCTCACAGAGTTCTCTCCTGCAGCCCTCCCTGCTGTCAAAACCTTGTAGCATAACCCCAATATAACCAGTTTCCAAAAAAGTAAGGAAATTGAGGAACTTGCTCAATCAAGAAGACATTCCTGAAGTTCATCTTTACTTAAATTAATTAGTCAATAAAATACTAATTTCAGCTTCGACCTGAGATTTTAATTCCTGAGAGCAAGACAAAACAAGCTCTTGAAGGATCACATAATGCAATGTAATATATCAGTGAATAGGCTAAAGGAAAAATGGAAATCAAAGCTCTTATGCTATTTTCCTCTACTTAGGCAGTTATTTAGAGTATGGTACTGCTGTATCTGGCAGTGACCTTTGATATACTAGGACCAAAGTATTGGAAGGGATTGAATTCTTCTCCTGCAGTTAATTTATAATTTTTACAAGCACTGTCTCTGAGAACAACCCTATGTATGTTTTTCTTGGTTTTTATGCTGTGATCATGAACATTTCCCTTGAGATAAGTGCTTTATTCTGCTTGCATTCTTTTAAATTTCTTAGATTTCTATTAGCTTTCCTACAGTCATGCTTCCAATTTATAACTCACAGATCTGACTTATTTATGTTCCTGTTTCCTTCTCAGCTCTTAATGTGAAAAGCTTTTGATGTACATGTAAATGACATTTAAGTGCATACCAAAATCTCTATGATAGCAGTCAAATTAATCTTTTACAAAAACTGGTCTCTGTCACAGAGGTATGAGTTCCTTATATACTCTTCTAGTTTAGCCAAAAATATTTTTTGTCACTATTTCTCCACCTCTCTTTCTTTCTTCACCCTCCTACACCAAGTTTTGACCAGATTTACTAGTGGTTCTTAAAAATACCCAGTTATTGCTGGACAGTTTCCAGTTATCTAACCTCTGGCAGCTGCTCAAAAGGTTATGGGATTATATTTGTACAAATGTTTTGATGTTACTAGTGGGGATCTAAAGAGCTCTGTTTTTCAAATATTGCCCATATCTGTTCCAGCTTTCCTCTGAAAAATGACAGTGAGATAACACTTGCAATTCTCTCTGTTGGATGTAATCTGCATTATAACTAATATATCTTTATTAGAGTGACAACTCTCTTCAGATATTTTGTGTGCTAGAATCTAGATCCAAGGGAAGCAGTGATGAGGCTTGGAGCATGTCCCAAAACCCTGAGGAACACATGTATTTCACTACTCGTTCAGCTGGCAACAGCCTGTGAGTAGTTAGTTATGCATTCACTTTATATTACAATGCTAAGCTTAATGAAACCGTACCTAGTTAAGTTCTTAATAAATTTATTTAAAAATTAGTCTTCACTCTCATGGACAGCTACCTTGTTCACAAAACTAGCTTAATCTCTTTGTCAAATGTTATGTATTCTTTAGGATCAATAATTGAAAAATATTTTACAACAAGGACTTGAGACCCTGTCTTTAAGTTCCTTAGATATTCATGCATTTCCAATACTACAAAGTACCCTTGTCTTCTGAGTTAAGTGAAGCATGAGTGGTGTATTGGCCTTGTCTTTTTTTTTTTTTTTTCCCACACTCAAAGGAAAAACCCAGAAACAGCTGTGTAAAAAGTGATGCAATCCTGATGTCAATCATCTCTGCACATTAATAAAATAGAAATAGTTTGGACAAACTTACATTCCCACTGACTGCATTATGTTTGATCATTTAAGTTTTTTGGTGAATAGGATGGAAAATGAACTTGAGCTTTTGAGTCCTAAAAGGTAGACATGATTAACCAAGAGTAAATAAATTGTTATTCCATTTCTTTAAATTCTAGACTGTATTTTCTGACCATGTATAAAACAAAATAAACCATGTACAATTTTCATTTTATGTGAATGAAAAAATATATCAGGCATAGCTGCTAGCTTGTCCTTAATGTTATGTGAAGTTCAGCAGCAGGACATGTTCTTGCAAAAAGTAAAAAAAAAAAAAAAATCATTAAAGACTAGGTGCCCTGAGGTTGACTTGCATCCTGAATGTTCATACTGTTAAACAGTGTGATAAAGTTTATGTTCCATCAATGTGTGAATGTGCTCTTTGGAAGTGTTTTTTCTTCATTCCTGAACAACTGGCAATAAAGAGAAAAGACACAGCATGTGAAGCAGATGCCATCCAGATGCACCCTGATGTCCTTTCTCTGTACTGGGTCAGAGAACAGACTGGATTGTTACCAGTGATTACTGACCTCAGTTTTGTGTTCAGTGAAAATGAAAGGTTCAATTCTCTCTTCTTATTATAAAGACTTTCTTCTCTCTCTTTTTTTTTTCTTTTTCTAAATAAGAAGAACCTAGTAGGCAGACACTAGAGGCAGGACTTCAGTGTCAAGCAACATCACAAAATATGACACAAACCACAAAGTGACTGAGCATGAACTTGTTTAGTGAAAAATCACAGATAATTTGAATACTGGATGCTAGCTGCCATGCATAACACAACAGCTTTAATACTATCAGGCTATGATTTCAATGTTTAAATTATAAGTTCAAATGTATGACAAAGTAGTACACTAACAACTTAACCTCTTCGATCAGTATGTATTTCCAGCAAGTTCAAAAGGAGCAGGTTTTCATTAGTCAGAACAACTAAAATTAGTTGAATTCCCATCCCACCACTTCACAATAGGTCTATGGTCATGAGCCCTTGCTGAATGCAGTTAGTCAGAGAAGATGCCTATCCAAATAGCTTGCCTTGATTGTAGATATTCAATGTAAATATCTAAACTCTTCTTTTGTGTTTTGGTTTTTTTTATTCTACATTCACAGAACACAGAAGATTACTTCTTCCCATGTATATACATATATATACACACACATATTTGAACCCATGACTAGCTAGACTGGACACTCATACATAACAGAGGCTAAGAAGTAAATACAATTCCAGTTGTTAAGCATGGAGTCAGACTGCAATATTACATTGGTTTAATTTGTAAGTATTTCTATCATTTATGTAGTTAGAAGCATGAAGTCAAATTGAATAAAATTTTGTTTCCTTTTATGATTAAATCTGGCAGACATTTCAGGTAGAATATGAATCAGGGTGAAAATCTGCAGTGCTCATTATGCTTGGAGTTTGCAAATTCAAATACAATGCAAAGTAAGAACTCTCAAAGAAGCTTAGGAGACTTAAAACTGCAGACTGTTTCCTAACAAGATACAGGCTTCTGAGAAGGAGTTGTGTCTGATGGTACAAGTCAGTGCTCATCCTGAAAACAGGTTTTTCTCCAGCTGTAGTCACATCTTAAGGTATCACAGTACGAAAAGTATCAGTGACAGATAAGCAGAATCCTGCATAGGGTTGGGTTGATTTGCTTTGGTTTGGTTTTTGAACTGTGGAGATTTTATACCTTAAAGTGTTCACTGAACATTAATAATTATTATTAGATTGGACTGTAGTCAAAAATTCATACCACAGATTTAGTACTTATTGTAAATGGTACTGTATAAACACTGTGTAAACCTGCTTTCTCTTATATAAATTGCAATACCAGGGCAATATAGATAAGAGAAAATAGGAAGGAATAGGGAGAGAAAAAAGCCATTGTACAAACTGTGATGCCTAGCAGTTACATAATTATGTTATTTTCTATCAGTTTAGTTCTTCAATTAAAATCATTAAGTAAACCTAGCTATTCTTTGTAAATGTCTGACATTTGCAGGTGTCATGATCTATGAGCTGATCCTAAGAAAACTGATTTGAAAAATGTTTAGGCCCTGAATAATTAAAAATAATTCTAAAGATGCATATGAAGCAGCTTTGCAAACACAAAGAAAAGATTCTAGGGATGAGGAACTGCAACAGGTGACACACTGCATTCTCTTAATCTTTTTATTTTCCTGCTCATTCAACCATAGTGTCTTGAAAAAATCCAGCCTCAACTAGAGTCATATGTAGATTCTTTTTCTCTAATAACCATCATCCATATTCATAAGAACCAATTGCTCTGAGGTGCATGGTTGCTGCTAGAACCCAATGGCTCTGCACACTTCACTCTCAGTACAGTATCATACATCCTTAATTGATATAACGTGTTCTTCAATTCATCTCATGCTACCATGAAAGTTGGATTATTGCCTAGTTAAATAATCTCATTTTATTAAAGGAATTAGGTAAGTATGGCTTTCTGGAACAGTAATTGGTTAAGTGCTTATCTGGCAGATTCTGATTCCTGAAGTCGTGGACTACACAGGGGATAGAGAATAGTTTTCTAACTTTTTGTTCCAGCTCTGTAAATGTACTGGGACTGGATTAGAACAATTATTAGCAAAAATTCTCCTTGAAAATGTATGTAGGTTTTCATCTATAAAATTATGTGGAATAACAATGTAGAACAGCATTTGTCTTATAAAGTTGATTTTTTTAAGGTTTGGGGGTTTTTTGTATATTCAGTCTTCAAGGCCTTTTGAACCTGTTCTATTGTACATGCAATTCTACTTCTGCCAAACCTGTAGCCCTGTCACTTTCTAACATTGATAGAATAATTTTCTATAAATCCCTGTGAGATTAATGTTTTTCTCCATGTAAATATAAGAAATTAGATTTAGCATGACATCAGAAGCAGAGTTCAGCCATCTCAGCTTCCATTACAAGACTTTTTCTCAGAAAGCTGCTTGAATATTAAGTGGGGTTTTTTTAAAGTTTCATAAAGGACTACTCCAACCATTTCTGAAAATAAATTAATGAAAGTCTTTCTTTCTTTTCAATCTCAAATTAAAAGTGGTTGCTAGAAGTGTTTAAGCAAGACATTGTAGCAGCCCCATAGTTAAAATTGGAATTTGAAACCTATCAAAACCCATACCCTCAGTGTCAGGGTTATAAGCTACATCTTTTCTAACAACTAGAGACACAACACTAAGATGGAAATCTTTAAAGACTTGCTATTTACATATGCTTGGTAGAAACACAGTAGATTGTAGCAGGTAAATTCAGCTAAGACTTCATCTTTACTGAGCATGCTCTAATGTTAAAAGTACTTCTTGGTGTTCTCAGTTCTGTTACATCAGGTAGAATGGAACATAATGCTGCCTGAATTAAAATAACTAGGTTTGGATGCACAGCTAAGGCTATTGCAGAGTGCAAGTTTAAAAATGCATGTATGAAAAGTGAAAATAAATGGTGTTGTGTAGTTTGGAGAAACAACCTGTAGAAAAAAAACCCTCTGAAAACACTGATGTGTGACATTACATGAAGAACCTGATATTTTCCAACTTCATTCACTTCTGGAACAACCCTAGCAAAACTAATTAATTACAATTCTCTACACAATGAGAAAAACTCACCAAACTACAATTTTAAAATTAAAATTTAAAAATTATATCTTTTAATTATATTTAACTTAGGCCTTTAATCAATTATTTAATTCTTCATCAACTGGAAACAGACAAAAGATACTATGATATGTGACTGTGGAGGTGAATAGATATGGGCAGAAAAAAACTTTTCTGGCAGTTATTTGGAAATGTTCTGTAATGAAAAGTATTAGAAATTTCTTTTCGTGTTGCAACAATTCTATCGTATAGCCTTTGGATTAGCACAATGTTCACATTAAGAGAAAGCAGAAAACACACACTCATAAAATTTCTATTAATTTCATTTTCACTTCTTATTCTATGTTTGAGATATATTTAAAAATTATATTCTTGTTCAAGAAGCGAATAATTGTAATACAAGTTTAATTTTATTCCCCTTATAAAAAGTTTTCCTTCACAAATTCAACTAAAGATGTTTGACAGAATAGATATTCTAGTTCAGTAACCTTGATTTTCTGTTGGTTTAGTCCTCTGCAATTTGGAAGAGAGTGTCAGCCCAGGGGCATAGTATAAAATGGATTTCATATGGTTTGCATTTCTTTTCAGCTTTTATTATTTTACTGCAAACGTAATATTTTCCTAAGAAAAAGGAAAAGAAGATTTTGTTCTATTCATTCTTTGCAGCTCTACCTTTCTTGGGACTTATTTGAAATAATAGTATTTAAAATTAAATGCAGGGCTGTTCTAATTTCCTAAAGCAAAATCTTTTAAGATTTGGCAGATACATTTTAAAAAGCCCCTTGGGAACTGAGAGTTAAAAAAAAAACTACCATCAACATTTTTTTTCCTGTCTGAAGCAGTATGATCTCTAACTTCTGCATATGTTAAAACTTGTAGAATAATCTCTGGATTTTCAAAGGGATCACTTACACAATGATAAAAGTGTATCTTCCCATGAGAACAATATTCTCAATATTCTTCTGAAAATAAGCCTCAGAATAGGGAAAATATAACTTTCTTTTGGAAGTTTCATTTTTACTGCTAAAGCACTGAAAAAAAAGTGTTGCAAAAAGAAGAGCAAATTAAGGCAGTAATCATAAAATAAATGTAAAGAACAGCCTCAATCCATAACAGAGAAC
Organism: Orthonyx spaldingii; assembly: GCA_013397795.1. Lineage (NCBI taxonomy): Eukaryota > Metazoa > Chordata > Aves > Passeriformes > Orthonychidae > Orthonyx > Orthonyx spaldingii. The sequence goes on along the minus strand of VZTJ01005114.1, from coordinate 122,491 downwards.
TGAATTATGCATTTTAAGTAGAGGGCTAGCTTCTGAACTATAAAATTTTTTAAGGTTTTCATAAAATATATATAGAAATTAAATTTCTAAGATGCATGTCTGTTGTAATCAAAAGACAGGTGTTGGGAGCAATTTTATCTTCCTTAATGCAGACTTATTCCCTAGGAACACCATATGAGTGTCACTTGAATTCATTAGAGCACCATTGATGACACTAGCAATAATAGAGGCAGAAATGTCTCCTCCATGTATAATGATGAGAACATAAACATGTTGATGGGTCTCTTCCTTTACAACCTCTGTCATTTTCTCACCTACTGTGACATCAAACCCATAACCCTAACTTAGACACAACACTACTGAAAACATTGCTCTCCACTGAAACTCCTCCACACCTTGCAGAATACTTCTGTCATCTGGACTAAGGGTCTCTGACCAGGTCCCACACCATATTTTTTTCTCACCTCTGTGCATTCAGTTGTCTCCTCAAGCTACAGCCTTTTCTTTAAGGCTTCAGCTATGTGTTGTCTTCTACTGCAACATCAGTTCCCTTACACCAGAACCCAGCTATGTTCCATTCATTTGTAGATAAGTGATCTCATTAAGCTTACCTTTCACATTCTGCTTCAGGGCTATGTGGAGCCTTGGTAGGACTCAGACTTTTCTGTAGACTGTTTTAGAATTACTTAATTGGGACCTTCACAGTTATTTTTTTACTGAAAGTATATGCTGCCAGATGTTCAAAACTCACTTGGACAAGTTCCTGTGTTATCTGGTTCCAGGTGACCCTGCTTTGGCAGCAGGATTGGACTACATGGTCTCCAGAGGTCCATTCCATCACTAGCAATTCTGTAATTCTGTGATTTGAGAGAGAAATTTGATTGATTCATGCCATGACTACAGTTCTGTATTGCAAAGCTAGTTTAAGAGTCTTACAGTCTCCCTGTTTCCTATCTGCTTCCCTTGTCCCTCCCAAAGCAATTGAATATCCTGTCAGTTGTGTTGATATTGCTGTTTGAGATGACGTTACAAATTAGTGAAATCATCTAGATGAAAGAAAGAGTCAAGAAAAGGAATTGTATACAAACATTTAAATATTTTTTCATAAAACAACTTCTTCTTCCAATAATTGTTTTCCCTTTCTCTTCTTTAGATTGCCTCCAGCTAATCTGATTTCTTCTCCTATCAAGGTACCTGAAGGCTGACATATTTATTTAAATTGTGAAACTATAGAAAGGTCTATTTTTAAAAAACCTATATGGTTATGTCAGGTTAGTTTTTCAGATCAAAGATGTCTGCTGTATCATGCAGCAAGGCAGTATCATAGTTGTTTACTGTGATCTTTGATTTCTAATAGAAGTGTCATAAGTTCAATACTGCTACAAAATGGACAGAGAATTATGCAGAACTATAGGCATAAAAATACTTGGTCTCCTTAACTGCTACTAGGCTACTGCAAAAGCAAATTTATATACCTTATTGATAGCTGCAAGGAGAATGGATATCTGTGCTTCGTGATGTCATGCTGCTTGATGTCTTCTATCCTTTTCACCTTGAACTGTATTTCATGTACAGTTAAAAGGTTAAAAGAATAGTTTTACATCTAGCAAAGTATTTCTTCAAGTATTTTATTGCACCAGTATGACTGTTCACTCAACTCCTGCTTAAACTTTTGCTAACCCAGCTCATGCTAAGGCCTGATGAAAGCTGGAAGCTGCACCACTAGGTCGAATCAAGAGCACCAGGTAGGCAGGAAAGGTGTCCAGGAAGAGCTGAAGAGCCATTATGCATGGCCATCCATGGTCACATGCAAATTGATGTCTCCTCCAGCCATTTTTCTTCCCGTTTCCTCAGAATTCACTAAGGTATGGAAATGGTCTAGAAAAAATCTTCAAGCTGCAGGGTGTAAAACTGGTTAATCCAAAAACTTTCTGAAGTGGATCTAATGGCAGCTGGACCACTGAGTCTTTCCTGCTTCCAAATGAGATACAGGGGACACCCACAATGAGATGGAAGAAGAAGATGGATCACCTTCAACATCAGCTAACAAAAAAAATCTCTTCTTTCGTTCATAGGTGGTGCATGATATTAAGTTACAGGTTATAAATAATGAAATCTTATGACTTAAATGGATAATAAGTGAATTAATGTGACAGGTTGGTCTGGGCAAAAAGGGGATTGAGCCCTTTTTTGTCATGTTTGTTTATTATGTTTCTTAATAAGCACATTAATGAAGGTTTAAATCACAGTGTACATTGTCCTGTAAATTTGAGAGATCAAAATTCACAAATATATTCATGCCATTTTTGCTTACTTATGATGTTGAATGTGGAAATTTTCCCTTCTGCAAGCCTATATAGGTCGAAGGTATCTTCTCTGTGCAAAAAATTCTGTGGGTCCTAAAGAAGTTTCATAGAAGACATTAAACAAATATTTATGCCCTATTTATAATGAACTATTAAAATGATTCCCTGCAAATGTCATGTTTTCTTTGGTACTTTCAAAGCTTCATTTTGATGTAGACACATAAATCTGATCAAGTGGTTTCTCAGGAAGTTTTATGACAATGTAAGATTCTGACTCCAAAGCAGTTTAGAGTGATCACTGTTACAAACTATGTTCATGATAGTTTGGTTGTCAATTTTCTTGCTTCTGCCCAACCATTCTAAGGTTCATGCACCAAAGCACTTTTCTCGCCTGAGACTAAAAGAAAATCACTTGTTCATTGAGGCTTCAGGTATTTCCTCACTGTGGTTTTCATTGCAGAGCAATTTCATGTTACAAAAATTAGGCTACCTTATATGAGTTTGTTTTCTGGAATGCAACCATGTGTTTTACAAGCACACAGTATGCTTGGTAATGTTTATTTCGTCCATAGGATGATACTATAGATAGACTAAAGCAACCAGATCATACCAGATATATTGTGTGCTGGGTCTTCCTAGAGGTTTTTTTTATCATTCCACTGCTGTTGCATCATACTGCTTGCTAATGTATGTCCAGTTTTAAAAACATAGAGAACAAACAATGCAACCCTTCTGGGTTCTGAGAAAAGGGAAAAGATTGAAAGTCTTTTCTTAGTTATAGTCCCAAGGAAATATTTTATAGCCTAAAATTACTATGGGAAAACCTAGTTTAACACAATTCTTAAAGCTTAGGTAATTTTAAAACTTTATTAAATGATTTCTAGGGCACTTTAAGTACTTTAGATGCACAATATAGAGGTAGTTTAGTACTCTCTTATAGAGTACTTTAAGTGCACAGGTAGAATGGAACTGACTAATGATTAACTACTAAAGTTCTAGGCTGCAGATGGGTTTTTTAATGACTAGTCTTTACATGAGTGTTTTTTGTTGATGTTTCAACTGCTTTGTTTGCATTTGCTCATTTGCGAGTTTATGTACACAGTGATTATGTGATGTATACATTATACGTGCTGAAGTTGAATTTAACTGACAGATTATTTCTACATCATTATAATAGGTATGTTTTCCCAATCATTGCAGTTAGATTTTTAGAGAAACATTCCATGCACCATTCCAATATAGCTTGCTAAACGGATCTCCTCTTATTTTAAATTAGACAATGGTAGCCTGTTTCAGGCATTGCTAAATTGCATTAGACAATATCAAGTTGTTACAGCCAGGTTGAAATTTCCTTGTTTTGTGTCGTCCCCCCCCCGTCCCCCCCCCCAGTTTATCCGGCATATAGTCATGATCCCTGACAATTGCACAGGCATTCTCACATTAAACACTGATTATTTCATTTCTTTTAACATATCTTATGACTTCATCAAGAACAGAAGATATTTTCAGAGCCATACTATTTCCAGAGTTTCAGTAGATGCTCTTTTTAAGCAGACTATATACCAATACATAGACATATTAACATGCAGATATACACCATAGCTTTCCCTGTGGAAAAGTCTCACCTAAGTACTTCCATGGGGAAAACATTGCTGTTTGGATGGTTTCATGTGAACTCTGCAACTACTAAAATGCCTATCCCAACAAGTAATGTAGTAAATGTATGACTCACCTGGTTCATTAATTCTTATTGGATATTAAATGTTTGGGTCAGGTTTTTACTGATCAGTGGTTTAGTGGCTTACAGTGAAAAATAGGTTTAGACATGCTACTACTGGTCCCCATGTGTTGGAGGAAAAGAATGTCAAAATGATGAAGTGCCCACTACAAAGGCTATTGGAATTTCAGCAATATACAGTGCTGCTCAATTAGATTATGGCACCAGTAAAACTTGAGTTGTCACCCACTGACATTTGTTCAACATAAACCTGAAAGCAAGAGTTACAGGTCTCTCAGATACTGATGCATCAATGATTTGTAGATGCATAAAAAGAAAAAATTACAGAGTAAGGATATACAAATAAATTTAATCTCAAGAACTCCTTCACTTTCAGAAGTTGAATATTCTTGAAATCACATAATTCTATGATTAGTTTCTTTAAGCTTGTTCTATACTCAGTGGATATCCTCAAAGGGATAATTGAGAGCATGTAAGTTGGATGCTTTTGTACAGCATTTTAATGATTTTTTTAAAAATTAAATTGTTTCTTTAAACCAGGTGACCAAGGGAGACCATTATTTGTACAGTGGAATATTTTGTACTTCTGTGATAGGAAACTGTAGTTGCAATGTAAGAGTACATAAAGATACATAATTGAAAGGAATAAACATCAATTGGGTGATGACAGAGTGAAATGTCCAGACTTCCCATGGAACAGGTTATGGGAAACCTTAATGCCTTTGCACAGAAAGAATTTGAGTATTTGTTCTTTGCAAATATTTCTCAAAATTTTAAGTATCAAAAATGAGCACATAGACCAAGAACATTCACTTCTATTCTTCAGAGATCTTAATCTTACAAATAAGTGAAAGATAAAATAAGCTCAAAAGAAATAATTAAATCTCAGTAGTTTTTGTCAAAAAATCCTCTAAGATCATTGAGTCCAACCATTAAAGTAATACGATGACTGAATACCAACAAAAAAAAGTTGAACAAGGATTTACTAAATTCTTCTCTGGATCCTTCATATAAACAGACAAAACAGCAAAACATCTAGTCTTATGCTCATTGTGTTAACCATCTTCATAATGCTAAAGTAACAATAAAAACATGAGAGTAGCAAATTTAGGACTTTCAGATTCCCAGTCTGTTCTACTTGCAAAAATTTCTGTATTTTATTAGAGGTTTAATACTTCTAAGGCACAGACCCATTTGATTGCTTAAATTCATGAAAACTGTCTCAATTATACCTTGAAAATACTAGGAATTTAAATAAAAATAATTATATCTGATGTCTGCCTTGGTACAACTTCTTTCTCTCAGGATCCTTGGTACAACTTCCTCCTCAGCACAGAGTGAGTCAAATCTGCATAAGTCAATGACTACTTGTCACTCTCACAGGATCTGTTTGTTTATAGAATGCATTAAAAATTTTCATCCTTTGCATAATTCTTTAATTATTCAAGTTGGTTTCTTTATTGACTTCAGTCATTATATTACAAAAGCAGTGTATAAAAAGTTAAAATAGAGGAAAATACTGAGACTAAAATTAAACAGAGCTACTTAAGAAATTCTGTGGATCGCTCTGCTAAATTCTTCTAATCTCATTTGGTAGATTTAGTACTGTCATGGACACCTTGAATTTTTCACCTTATTTTATGGCTTTCAAGCACCATCTCAGTTATTTTCAATGATTTAATCAGAAACACATGATTTACGAACTATTCTATCTTTTCATTGTTTCATATATTTTTGGAAGACAGACCCTTGATACTTTATTTATTAGTCCAAAAATTCAGCTGAAATTACAGAAAATCTTTCACTTACTTTTAGACAGAAAAAACCTCATTTTCATGATGTCAAATGATACAAGTATACAGGTAGCCTGACTATTGACAACAAAGGTTAATTATAGTGGAAATTATGAAAATAAAAAGCCCTAACTACTGCTACATTCAAAACAGAATGCCTTGACTATGAAGCATTTATTCATTGAAACAGTAGTTAACTATTCTTTGAGTCTGAATAAATGTAATATAAAGTTAAGCATAAAGAATAAAAATAAGGGTGACTTAAATTGTAAAGAAGTTACTTCCAAATACCAGGTTTATAACACCCAAACTTGGAACAAAACTACATGGAATTTGTTAATGTAAAGTATTTTGGGGGTAAACTCACTTCTGTACTTTATGAAAATGAGCCCATCTTGTGTACTTCACTGTGCTCATGAGAAGCTGGGAGCTTATGACCTTTCAGTTTCATATGGATTAGATGTTGAATGAGTATCAAAGACCCTGGAGATTTCTCAATTTATATACAATACCAACACCTCAGTGTTTCATGGGTAAGGCTTCTTTTATAAGAGTTCTGATTTTGTGAGTAACAGATTAAGTGGGGGACTATCAGACTAATTTGGTTTAATATTGGAAATTGTAATTAATGACATTTCTTATACAGACTGCTCTATGTTATAAGGACATTTTTCTTTTTTTCCTGGGAATGGCAATTTGCACTTTTTTCAAGAGTTAGCTCTTGGTGCAAAATCTTGATTTATAGTAGAACATGTTGCTATCCCTGTTGACTTGAGAGATTTGTTTCTTTCAAGGATGGGTAGTTTGTTTTCAACAGGTAGAAAAGGAAAAACCATGACATAGAAGGTGGCACATAATCTGAAACAACAACTTAATTATAGGAAGAACTGTGGTACAGAAATATCCTCTCACACTCACAATAACAAAATGTCAGTTCATTTCCATTATCTGGGAATGAGATTGTGGAGGAGTTTATGTGAACAGTAAATTGAGACTATTTCACACCTGCACCACCCAGTTGTTGATGGATAGTGTCACTCAGGGCAGATTCCTAGTACCTTTTATAAGTGTGAAATACAGTTCTAGGTTTAGTAAATGGAATATTTTTTATTCATACTGATGTCCATTTCTAATCTCAGTACATATTTTTTAACACAAAATAAGTTTTTTCATTGGAAAGTTTAAGTTATTTCAGTGGACTTTCCCTGGACCATGGGCTTCATTCAACTTCAGCAACAACAGTGTAATCAAATTAATTGACAAATTTCTTAATAGAAAGTGTTTGCTGTGAAGTATGGACTATCTGGGATCACTGCTAAAGCCAGGAGAATCCAGGCGTTAGATTTGTGATATTCGCTCATTTTGAACCTATCTTGTATTTCCACCTATTTTGAGACTCATGACTTATTACAAAACTACTGTTATGCAAGTCATTCTGAAGGGCAGTTTTGAAGCAGTATTGTATGGAAATTTTAAAGGCATGTAGACAAGGATAGCAATAATACTTTCCTGAAAAATTAAGGGCTGCACTTCCTGATGGATTTTACAAAGCATTACACCTTATTCAATAAATAGTATCCTTTTCTTAGAATTAAAATAACTAAAAAGTAATTGAGTAAAAATAATTTACTTTCTATGAAATGCAGAAAAATATGCAGTCTCTGTACCATCAGAGTTTAATTGCATATCATAATATTAATAGGATACCCTTGTAGCCTGATTTTTAAAAATGCTGGAAACCTTAGCTAATTGGGAGAGTAGAACACACTTCAGAAAATATTTGTGCTAAAAGAAAGAGAAGGGTCCCAATACTGTAAAACATTTTTGTTTTAACAAACATTTCCCTTTTCATTCCACTTCATGATATTATATATAAAATCTTGGCTACAATTTAACATAATGAAGGTTGTTGTCTGTGACAACAGTCCTTGTTTTCACTGACTTATTGTTTTTTCTGACTAACAGACTACTATGGTAACAAGTAGAACAACTATCTCAAAAAAGAAATTTAAAGTTTACAAGATTAAAAAGTAATAGAATCTCACAATCTGTATATTAACAAAACCCCAAGTGATGTTTCCTTTTTCTTCCTACATAGATATTCTCTTTCAGCTTAGCCATGATGCCAAAAATGTTTGGTTTGTCCAGATATAGAAGCCCAGAAGATAAGGGGCTAATATATAAATCTCATACACCTGTAGCCGAATAACCGTGGAGCCAACCAAGGACTGCTGGTAAGAACAGACTGTGAGAAAAGACGGGAGAAAAGCCCTCTGGAGAAAGGGGCTGTACAGAGGTGGGACAGCCTGTTTCTGGGACAAAAGTCCTTGTTCTGGCTTCTGGAGATAAGCACCATGCAGTACAGTGCAAGCAGTAATGAGGTTGAGAAGCAGGCCTGTACTATACATCAAAGGTCAATCTGAAGGGGGGTGGAAGTTCACCAAAGCCTCCTGAAGCCCTCCTGCCCATTTCCAGAAAGGTCTAGAAGAACAAACTGTGCATGATAACTAATTTGTATAGAAAGAGAGAAACTTCCCTCCAGAGCAGGAAAAACTTATCTATAAAAAGGTACCAACACAAAACCTGCATGGTGGGCACAGAGCACCCTGAATGACACATTAGCTGGATGTAGTTTTAACCAGACAAAAAAGTGATGGATAGACAAACATTCATAGATGAATGCAAGTCACCTGTAGTGCCTTATTTTTCTGAAAAAAGGACAGTATATTACAGTTACAACTTTCAAAACCTGTGGAATAGCAGTAACCAGGAGTATAACGATCAATTCCTTATTCTGCACCCAATACAAAGCAAAACAAAACAAATTTGGGTGGGTTTTTTTTGGGGGGGAGGGAATATAATTCAGTAAAGGTTATTCATCAGAGTATTCTCAAGCTGTCCATATGTCTCAAATTAAAATTATCAGTATTCAAAATACATTAGAAAAATTTAAAGGCAGTAATCATAATTTATAAAACTGAAATTACCAAAGTAAAATTAGAGCAACTCCAGAGAAGCTCTAGAATTTTTAAAATATGTGCTTGTTTCTTTGAATTTTCAATGTGGTAATTCTTACCACATTTTTCTAACTATATTCTGACTATATTACATAATATACATGTGCTGAGCAAGTCAATTCAAGCATCCCTTCTCTTATGACACAGTCCAGTTTTGCATTATCTACCTGTCAGAAAAATCATCTACTTTTCAAAAAGAGAAGTGCTTCACTGAGCTCTGAAATGCCTCTAGGTGACCAGATTAGAAATATAGTTTGGCCTAAGAGCTTATCAAAGAAAACTACTTAATCCTCTTTCCTTTTTATGATACAGTGCATGAGATGTTTCTGTTTCCTCACAAAATGCCGATCTTAATTGGGCAATTGACAAATCCACTGGAATTAAAAAATTCATTTTCTAGTTGCAGGAAAGAAAAGTAGTAAGAAGATTTAAACCTATCTTCAAATTACCAAGTTTGTATTTTTTGCTACTAATTTTGTTCAAATGTATATGGTAGCAATGGTCAAACTAGATAGCAAACTTTTTCTTGAAGTTCCAGATTCCATTTCTTCCAGCTGCATCCTAACTATCATCCCCAGCGTTAACATTGCAGCACAAAATAGCACAGTTAGAGCTCTTCTAGTTTGGTTAAAATATTACCTATATAATACTCACTTTTCTGTGTGGTGACAATATTATTTATAGTGAAGTTCTCAATTGAATTCTGTTTGAATTATATGTTTCTGGTCCAGCAATTCAAACGCCAGGGAAACAATGAAGCTGAAATAGATCTAAAAAGATTTAGTGTTAATCAATGCATGGAGAGAAATCTATTCAACTGTTTAAAGATTTGATATTCTTCTCTAACGGACAGAAAGTTTACCTTCAAATTCACAAATTCCTCCAGAGATTCCGTGATCATTGATTTGGGAAAGGCTGGCAGCCTCAGTCTCTTTCTGTAACAGTGCTGCAGATGGTAAAATGATTGAAAAACAATGTCTACTTACAAAATTCAGAGAATCTTTCGAGTCTTGTACTTACTAGTCATAACTGAAAATTACCAGCTATATGAGTGTAACATAAGTTGTGAAAAATTAATAAGTAGTGAATGTTTCAAAACCAAACGACATGCAACAGGACATTCACACAATGTAAATCTTTTCCAAAGTACTATGAAGCTTTCATGGGGGTGGGTTTTGGATTTGTGCTGAGCATGGTGATAATAGTAGAGATGTTTTTGTTATTGCTCAGCAAGGCTTACACAGAGCCAAGGCCTTTTTTGCTTTTTGTACTGCCAGGCTGCTCAGGAGGCTGGGGTTGCATGGGAGGTTGGGAGGAGACACAGCCAGGACAGGTGACCCCAACCGACCAAAGAGAAATTCCAGATTATATCACATTATGCTCATTGCATAAAGTGGGGGAAAGAAGGAAGAAGTGAAGAGACATTTGGAGTGATGGAACTTGTCTTCCCAAGTAACCATTATCCATAATGGAGCCCTATTGTACTAGAGATGGCTGAACACCTGCCTGACTGTGGGAAGCAGTGAATGAATTCTTTGTTTTGCTTTGCTTGTGTGTGTGTCTTTCACTTTCCCTATTAAACTGTCTTTATCTCAACTTTCTAATTCTCTCCCCAGTCCTGTTGGTGGGGAAGTGATCCATTGGCTGTCTGGAACTTGGTTGCTGGTGGGAGTTAAACCTTGACATCCCTCTGTGTGCCCCTCCTTAGGAATGTAAGAAGTTAAAAGAATCAAAGTTATGTCTGTGATTTCAATGCTCAACAATTTCACAGGATTAGGAAATTTATGATTATTTTGTCTTTAATAATAAGTGTATCAAAAAATTATAGCAAAAATAGGTGTAATTTTCTCAAGAGGAAATAAATGACCTGCATGCTCTAAAGTGGCTTCCCTTGGACATGATCAAGATGTATACATACTATTGAAGGACAGTAAGGGTATGTGAAATATATTCCACTGCATTGCTGACTCTGTAATCTTCATTCTACATCAGGTTTGCCAGCTTGATACAACATTACTCATAATGAAGTGAATGCTTCAGTTAAGACCTACACAGCATTATATAGTTTTCACTCTTTGTTATCACAAAATGAGCTTGAAGAAAGTGTTATGAATTAAAAATGCCAAGTCTGGGCGAATATCTCTCCTACAGTGGGGCCCACTATGAAAATCTAAAATTGTTATCTATAGCATTTCTATTTTTACAAATTCTTGACATTTTTTCATCATTTTTGGGGTTTTTTTTATCTTGATTTCATTGGAAGGTACAATCAGAAAATAATTTTTTTTCTCTGTTACAGATACTTACTATCTTACACTTACTGTGACAGTGCTGGTTGCAGTTTCAGAGTTGAGTAATCAAGCTTTGAATGCAAAGCAAACATTTAATGATCTTCTTTTATAACAAAGCTATAGTCTTCATTTTTTTTCTGAAAACTTGAAAATAAGTTTTCATGGATGAGTCTTAAAAATGTAACACAAATTACTTGGGCTTAGCATATACTACTCCTTCATCTTCAATTATCCTTAGAATGAAAGAGGTGTAAAGATTTCTATGTCCCTTGGTTGAAACTCTTTAGTAGGATTCTTTGGTACTACCTGCCTTCATGTCATATAGGATAAAAGGATTTTTTCCTCTCATAGTCTCATTCCTGAAGTTGATTCCTTCACAGGACTGATGAATACTGCAAAATATTCCACATAGTACCATCTTCTTTCAAAGCTTGCCAACTTCTAGGTGATTATGCTGAAATGGTTATCTGCCCCCCATTGTTTTCAATTTGTTCTTAAGAAAGATGTCCGCTGCCTCTTCTCTCTGGAAACAATCAGAATTTTGAAAGAGAATACTGCACCTTAACAGAATTTCATTAAGCATAATAGGGAATGGAACCATTTGAAAGGGAGTGATGGATGATCTTCTTTAAAGATTTTACCTCTGATGAAAACAGCGGTAGAAATAGCTATTTAAGCTTTTCCAAAAGTTTGAAAAAAACCCCATCCATTATTTTTTTCTCCTAAGGCTACTTTGAATAACCTCTCCCTGATAGGTTTATTGAATTTGGTTTTATGTACTTCCAAGAAAAGATTTTACAAGCTTGCTCATTAACTAGTTTGTATATTTAACTCTCCTTATAATGAGAAAGCCTTTCTCTGAAACTAAGATCATTATTTCTTGCCCTATCCAATGGCATAGAAAGTACTGCTGTCTTTACAAAAACTTTTTATTTGATACTGAAGAACTTTTATGTCTCTGAAGTCTTCTGTAACCCAAAAAATTGAATTCTTTCAACCTTTCTGTCAGTCATATTTTATAAATAACTTGTCCTCCTAATTATTTTCCTCAGGACTGACCCCAGTTATTCTCTACCCAAAAGCATTACTGGCAAAACTGGTTGAAACACTCTGTGGAACCTTATCAGTGTCAAATAAAGCAGAATAATGATTTGCATGTATCAGTTTCATTGCCCCACACTGAGTGAGCCTCCCCAAATGAGTTGCAGAACTAATTTATCCTTCCATAATTATTTCCCATTTCCAGCTACTTATTTCCCATCTTATATGCAACGTATATTCATCTGCTTTCCCTTTTCTAAGAGCAGTACTTTGTTATCCTCTGACTGAACTCCATTTTCTTGATTTTATATGATTTCTCTTGTCTATCAAGATTACTGTGAATTCCAGTCCTCTTCTCAGTAGTGTGTCAGCTCTCCCAACCTGTGTGCCTGCAATCCATGTGAACTTACCACAGGATCACTGTGAACTACAGAAAAGTCTGAGTGGGAAGAGACCCACCCACAAGGATCATCGAGTCCAGCTCTTAAATGAGTGGCGCATGCTGAACCCACAGCCTTGGTGTTAGTAGCATCATGGTCTAACCAACTGAGCTAATTATGTTTTCTTTTATCATGCAAACTAGTGATGAGAGTGCTGGTCAGAACAGAATTCAACACAGGCTTTCTAGTCAGACCATGAACCTATGCTAATTAATCTCTGAGTATGATTTTTAACAGGATTTGTACCTATATGGTAATTTCATCCCAACGTTTGCTTGCATAAATGCTAAGTGGAACTTTTCATTCCAACATCAAAATATACCACATCTATTGTCTTCTGCCTTATCTATTACACCAGTAACCCTTTCAGGAACGGAAATTTGGCTGGTTTGAACTGATTTCTTTTTGACAAATCCATGTTGGCTATTTCTCACCATATTGTTTTCCTCTAGGTTTTTTAAAATTGATTGTTTAGCAATTTGTTCTGCTATCTTTTTGAGTATCAAAGTTGGTCTGTCTGGTCTGCAAATTCCTACTAATTTTATTCTTTTAAATTAACATGATCAAATATTGAACGATCCAACACTGCTTGTCAGGGTGAAAGTGTGTATTGCCAAAAATTACTTTTAAATACCTGACTTTGCCATTTTAAATTGATGGAGAATAGTGTATTCTGTGGACATAGTTTTAACAGGAAATTGCTTTCTACATCAGTTTTGTCCTAGATATATATCAGACAGAGGCTGAAGGAGAAAAAAGGGGATTGGCCTAAAGCTTAGTCTGAGCAGTAGAAAGCCTACCAGCTGAGGCTTCAGACTTTGGATAAGGCTCTTAGTATGTGTCTGGCACTTGCATCAGTCTGGCACCTGCATCAGTTTGACAGACAGATCAATTTGTGAGCCTGGCTATGCAAACTAAAAGTCTTTAAAAAGGCTTTGCTGCTGTACAAAATGGGAAGCAATGACATACTGACCATAATTTCATTGAAAAATGTAGCACTGAATACTCTGTGGGAGTCCTCATGCTAGTGTTTTGTGTTTCAGTAATTAGAAATTGAATAATAAGAAGAGAACTGCAATGTATTATTACAGTGGAGAATGGAAAAGTGAAGAATTTAAGGAATTCACTCTAACAAAATTATCTAAGAATTCACTATAAAGAATAAACTCTAATAAAACCTGCAGCCAATTAAAATGCCTGGAGACAGTTTATGCACAGTTTAGGCACTGTGTTTTGTTTTATTTAAAAAAAATAATCCCCACGAAATATAAGCTAAAACAAATCAATCCACATTCAATTTGGTTTGTTGTATTTCTGCAATTGTAAGGTCGCCATCTGGTGGTTGCTTTAACATAAAAAGTGAGGGTTTTTTGAACAGTTGTTGCTAAATAGAACATGGGACGACAAAAAAGATCAACATGTGAGCAATGACTATCTTAACAAAATGTAGGGAGTGAAAGTTACTATAACAGCTTTAGCCAGAACACTTTATGGATTGCAGTGGTCATAGGTTTGGGTGCATATATAAAAACCCCTATTCAGGAAAGTAATTTAATCAATTAAAAGACTTGCAAATAATCTATGTTAGATTCCAAAATCAAAGATGGGATTTACTTGATGCAGTTTCAGCAACTGAAAAATTAAGTCAACTAGTGATCTGGGTACCACTGTTGTCAGTGAAACAGAAATCCCTTTAAATAGCAATTTATCTTCACCTATTCAAGGCATGCAAGATACATATGATCGCAGAATCACAAAATATCCTGAATTCGAAGGTACCCACAAGGATCATCGAGTCCAACTTCTGACTTTGCACGGGTCCATCACCAAGAGTCACACCATGTGCCTGTTAGTGTTGTCCAAATGCTTCTTGAACTCTGCAAGGCTGATGTTGTGACCACTTCCCTGGGGAGCCTGTTCCAGTGCCCAACTACCCTCTGGGTGAAGAATCTTTTTCTAATATCCAACCTAAACCTCCTCTAACACAATTTCATGCCATTCCCTCAGGTCCTGTCACTGGTCACCACAAGAGAAGAGATCAGTGCCTGCCCCTCCTCTTCCCCTCACAAAGAAGCTGTAACTGCAATGAGTTCTCCCCTCAGTCTCCTCCAGGCTGAACAGACCAAGTGACCTCGACTGCTCTGCTTACAATTTTCCCTCAAGGCCCTGCACCATCTTCATTGTCCTCCTTTGGACACTCTCTGATAGCTCAATATCTTTCTTACAGTGATGAAACACTCTCTGGAAGGATTTAACTCTGTCTCTCATTTACTAGCTTTGTGACTGTACCCTTTAGACAAGTTAAGAAAAATGGAATCCAGTTTAAAGTCAAGTACTGGAAATTCCCTGTCACCTAGGAGGGCTCTGCAGAGGGACCTGGACAGGCTGGATCGATGGGCTGAATCCAACAGCCTCTCAATTAATGCTTTTAACTGTGTATCTTGGCTGCAAAATAGAAATCATTTAACCAATTATCTGGTTGCATGACATTTTTCTTTCAACATTACTCTAACTCTTCCCTACACCCATGTACATAGCTGTTGTTAGAGGACCTTTTTGGCTGCCAAAACAAGGCTTCAAAAATGTGCTTCAGTAATGTTTCAGCCATTCCAGTTATTAGTAACCATATTGAAATATCATCTTCCATTTAAAACATTGATGTAATCTGTACATGACATATTGGCTAGCTACTGGAATAGGGCCTTCAAAGGTGCCACGAAAATGCTGAAAGTTTGGCTAGGTCTTCCTTGTTCTAGTGCAGAAAATCAAGGAAAGGTTTAACAATGAAGACTACTGTGTTATGACTTTATGGTTTGATTTTTAAAGAAGGTAATTTTTTTGGTGAAGAGATAAGAAATCAAAAGACACAAAATATAAGCTTTAACCTCTTTTGGTAATGGTACCAATCCCTCCATTGTTACCCCAAATTCTTGGTATAAATATGCACTATCATGCACCAACACAGCACCAAAACCATCATAACATTTGTTAACCTTGAATATGTTCTAGACTTGTTTAGTTGTAAAATCAGGTTTTGCACCAAATGCGAGAAATTAATGTTTTATGAAATGTGCTTCATTACAAGATGCAACTCTGATGCAGTGGTTGATGATGTGTTGTGTCTTTTATCTCTGGGACCATCCTCAGTGGGCACTGAGTTCAAGTTATACATGTCCTGGAATCATATTTTGGAGACTTGATCAATGAGCTGGTCATAGACAGACAAACTATTTAATTGGTTGTTATTATTGCTTATGGAATTATCTAAGCCTAACTTATTGAACATGGAATTTGGTTCAGGGTCTGAAACACGAAACAATGCAGAAGTGATTTATCTGAACATTCTATTTACATAAACTCAGAATGATTTGACAAGGAGCATCAGGTTGATTCCAAATTTAAGACAATAGAACTTTGCACTTCAAAGAGCATACACATGAAGTGTAAGACAACTCTAGAACTAGTTACCTCCTTAAGCTGCTGAATCATACACAAATGTTCATGTTCTGCAAAACATGGGTTGGCAAAAGTGCTGAAATAAATAACTTCATCTACAAAGAAGGAAGGAAAAAATAATTGCTTCTTATGGATGACATGTCATATCCACCTTGTTTATTTTGACATGATATGACAGTGTTGACCAACTCCTTGGATTTCCTGTACTGAGCAAATTGTGGTCATTAGCAAATGTATAGTGCAAAGGCAGAAAATTACATTTCCCACATAAAAAGAAGATATTTATAGTCTTTTGAAAGGAAACAGCGCAGGTAATTTATTTATTTCATTCACTAGGTCAATCCAGGACCAACAAAATCTTCAAGCTGGAGAAAAATCTGCCATGATTTTATGGTATGTTGACCATGTTTCTTTTTCCTGAAATGTTCTTATTCAGAGAATTTACATTTTTATTATGGTAACTAAGCTTAGGTAGAATTAAAAAAATAATCAATTCAAAATTTTTTGTTTTGGAATCTCCAATTAAATTACGGGAATAGGTCAAATCTCTATGTGCTGTATTTAGGTGCATTTAGAAAACGAAGACATTTAAGATGAAATTAAGCTCAAAAAGGCATTTGGTGTTTAGGCTAAGTCCACCCAGTTTGCAACTTTTGTGCTGAACTCAGTGATGTATTTGGCGTATAATATGTTTGCAACAAGTGCTTATTATCTAAAAGCTTTAAGATAGGTGTGTTGTACTTGTGGGAAGAGAAAAGAAAGAATCCAAGTCTCTTCAGAAAAATAAATGTATAGCTATTTTACTTACTAGAAATGTGTAAATAGGAAAATCACTACTTTAGCCAATTCAATTCTTAGACTTTACGCATTGGCAATCTACTTTTTGAAGAATTTTAATTCATCAAAATCATAATTTGAAGCTATTCACATTTCAAAACCTTCAAAATATTTCCTTTATAGTTTGTATCCTTTCAGAAAGCCTTTTTGTTTATATTTCCTCTCAGAACAAAAGTTAAGCAAACAGATAAAGTAAGCAGAGAATGAAATAAAATATTTTGTCTCAGTCTGGTCAGCATGCTTCTGAACTGTTTGCTTGTTTGCTTGTATCACTAAAAGAAATACTTGAATATTTAAAGTAGTTTTCATGTTGACCTGAGAAGATCTTTTTCCAAGTTTTCCATTAAACTAAAGTTTCTTTGGTTTAAGGTTTTGGAATTTCTGTCCATGTGCATACCATATGAAAATTAAGCCTGTGCCACTGCAAAGAATAACGTTACATAAGAGAATTTGTATATATCTTATTTAATTACCCTATGAAAACAGAATGTAAGATTTGAAGAATCCTCTCACAACAAAGGACCACTGCACAAAAAGAAAGATGACATTGAAATTTTAAATACTCACGGAGAAATTTCTATATACATCTATAACAATCTATATACATAGTATCACATAGTAATTCTTTTGTCAGCTTTCCTTTTGAGAATATCTCAAGCCGTTAATAAAAGGATGAAAGGAATGGTTTTGTGTGAATCAACCTATAAATTAATGACACTATACCATTTAATAACAGGGAAATAATAATTCCTCAGAACACTCCCTTTGCTTCCCTTTGGCAGCCAACTTCAGCCTTTTTAAAGCTTTCCTATACTCTCTCAGCATTACTACAAAGCAAAATGATTAGTGCATTTCCTCTGTAAATAGGATAATCTCAGGGAAAGATGATATCATACCGAATATGGCAGGAGAACTAGTTTTCAATTTTGTTTCAAACATATTTGTTACAAAACTCATTTTAGAAGAATGACTTGAATATTTTGAAATTATCTTTGAAAATATTTTACAATTCACTTTTAAATTTCAATTTAGTTTTACTCAGTGTGATTTTTTTAGACAAATAGTTGAATTTGGAATGTGAATATAAATGAAAATATTAAAGAAAAATAAATAAAGATCACAGCCTTTTTTTTCTCTTTCATGAAACACTTGGTTAAAGGAGCTTTATACTAACTTCTGTAAGTGTTAAAATGGTCATGAAGATAAGAGGACTTCTGCCTTCCAGGAATCCTAACTTCCTGTATTCTGTTGCTCACAAACTCTATTACCAGAAAAACATGTTGGAGTTCTGAAATTACTCTGAAACACCACTTTTAATAGAATCATGGTTATCTAGTCCTGACAGAAGGAATATTAATGTTCCATCATGCAAATATTGCATTTTGTTTTGATTTTAAAAAAAATCCCAATACATGAAGATTCCAAGTAACACATTGTTTCATATACATGGTTCGGTTACATTAAAACATCGACTATTCTATCATACTTGTATATCTTTTAACAATAAACTTACGCAATCCATTTAAAAATGTAAAATTTTCAGTCTTTTCTCATAGTTTTAACTTATTGTTTACATTGAATTGCATGTCCCTTTTTGTACCTCTCCTGGTTTTGGAAAACAGAACAAATTTGAATTACACAGAAACATACCATACTTACATTTACTGTAAATCTGTATCAGAACAACAAACATTGTTTACGTAGGAATAAAGTGTAATGCAGTAAAAGATTACAGAAATGAAATGTATACAAATAAACCACAAGTAAACTAAGTGCTATCTTAAAGTATAATGAACTATTGATTAATAATGCATTAGAAGTTAACACTGAAATCAAATTAGTCATCTCAGGAAGTTTGCATGCAATTTTTTTTTCATGTCACTGATGTTGTGGTAATAGTTTTTAAGCAAGTGTGTTTCTATGATGAGTTCATTTAGTATTCAGCATAATAGCACTGATAATAATGAGCTCAATTTGGCTTCCATTATATAAGCATTAGATAATGGATACCTATATTAAAGTGTTGCTGTTATGGTAGTGCTTTTTTTCTTCATTTGGTACACAGTGCTAAATCTTGAAAGGAAAGCTTTTATGCAAATTGTTGATGTTTTTATCTTTGAATCATGACTAATTTTATGGACTCTGGAACCCCATTATTGTCAAACTTGCTTTTGATATGAGACACTCAGTAATTTGACTTGCCAAGAGTTTTATTACCATTAGTTATATTCCAGCTTTTTGCTTTCATCTTTTCTCCCTTTGTCAGCTTTTTACATACTGCGACTTGTAGTATCATCCAACAAAAGTATACAGACACACTTTTGGTGATGTTCTGCTAATTTTTACACTGTTAAAATGTCACAGCCCAACACATTGGCTTGCTCTTCAGTGAATGACCTGTTTGACTTGCCGGGTACTAGAATTTCCCCTGACAATTGCTGATGCAGTGCTTCTGTGTTTTTAGTGGGGAAGATATTTATATCAAAGATTAAGAGATTTAAGTACAAGGAAAGTAGAGGCTGGAGCCTTATTTTATTTAAGGATCATCATACTCCATAATCATTCAGAGTAGATGCTGTGGAAATTTATTCACAGTCATTTAACTATGAAGTAATTTTAAGACATTTAAGACATTGAAAATGCAGAATATTATCAGATCATTTTTGTTTTCTACTACATGCAAGTGTCATAGACAAAATAGTAGTTACAGTTCTACTTGGCTCAGCTTTCTGTATACATTCTGATTTATTGTTTTTGCATCTACACTGCTGGTAGGTAGCTGTCCCTGTACCAGGTCAAAACACAGACTGCTTTCTGACCTGTGTCTGTCCACTTGGCCATCGCCCTAAGGCAGTAGATATACTTTTTCCAGTAGATCAAAACTCAGCAAGATCATAGGGTTGCTCTTTAGGATCTTCTAGAAAAGACCTCAAGTCTGATTTCCCTGGTTGTGTCAGCAATATGGCAACTGGTGCCGCCAAGCCAAATGTGCCCATGTTGTCAACATTGCACCCGGCCACACATGGTCTGGGCTGGTGACAAGAGACTGAGTAGATTTAGTGTGTCTTTGCTTCACTCAAGATAATGCTAAAACTGTTTTGCATATGTGCAATTAGGACATTGTACAGGTTTGTGTTATTACACCAGGTTTGGGCCTTACCAAAAGATCCCCTCTGAGACGGTCTCACCAAAATGGAACCAAGGTATTGGCCCATGAAAAGAGGACTGGGAGGATAAACCACTGAAAAATGTAAGATAATGGATCTACATCAGTATCAAAGCTTCCAGTTAAAGCCATTGATCAGTATCTGTTGATTTATAACTTATGAATCTGAGGACAATACACTTCTTAACCAAAATGTAGCTGAGGAATAATTATGACGATTTGCCACAGTAAGTCAGCTCAGGAAGCACTTTATCCAGACAAGAGTAACCGCTCTTTTGGATTTTGTTTGGATTTTTTTTAAAGGGCATAAATAGTTCTACCCATAAAACAGAGAACTGAGAATGAAAGGATCTGCATGTCTGATGGATCCAGGACAGGGCTTGTAGTTACAAGTGTACTGCTTACATTTCTACGTTCTGCAGAATTACTGAATTTAATAAATGACATTGAAACTGAAGTTAGTAATTAAAGGTAATAACTCTGAAACTGAGTTACGATTTTTTTTTTTTTTTAGGTAAGCCCTATATCATTTAGAACCAAGTGAAAATAGACATTTGAAGTACCTAGTCTAACCATCAGCCCTGGAACCAGTAAATATTCTCTGACAGATACTTACTTAACATATTGCAAAGACACGACTTGGCAACTTTTTGGGCTTATTTCTATACATACTGTTTATATATATACATATGTGTGTGTGTGCGTGCGTGCGTGCGTGCGTGTGTTTGTGTGTGTGTGTGTGTGTGTATGTGTGTTTCAATAATAATGATCCATTAATTAAAAAGAGGAAAAGAGTGCCACCTGGGAATTTGCTCTGAGAAGTCCAATTAACTTTTTTTATAAAGGTCTATGTAATGCTATTATCTGGTAGGACATAAAAACAATAAAAGCACTACTGGATCCAGCAAAAGGTCCACCAAGACCTATGTTTTGCCCTTAATGAGGGTCAATTAAAAGTCTAGGAAGAGAAGTATAGGCAAGCATAAATGATGCTTCCGTTGAGTACTCTCTCAGTCTCCAATTGTTTTTGTGTCAGAGATTTCCTGGGTTGATGGTAGTTTCCGTGTATTCACGACCCCAAACAGCCTACTCTGCAGTGAATGTGACCAGGTTCCCCTTAAACTGATGGAGGCTTTTCACATAGGTGTTATCTGATGACAAGGGGATCCAAAGCTACAAGATACATTGTATTAAGACTGTCAGCTTTTAAAAGAGTTAGTACCTGAAAGCAGACTTCAAGGTTCTCAAAATCTATAACTACTGCAATCAGTTGAGGCATTGACAGGGGTGATTCTGCAGTAAAATGAAAAATAAGCAGTTATGCAAGGTTTTCACAGCTACAGTTCATTTAACATTTTCAGTTTTAAAAGTACACATTCTTTCAATAGCTGTTCACACCAGATATGGGTAAGCTTTCTTCATATTATGCTTAGTAAAACTCAACAAAATACGAGAAAAATAAAATATTTTTTCTTTTAAAAAGCCATATTTGTCATACTTGTCATGTAGAACTTTAACATTTCGAAATTCTTATATATGCAATGAGTGCCCCCTTTTGAACATCCAGAAATCTAGGTAATAAGAGAAGAACTGGTCTTCTGAAAGGTTCTAAACTCCTTCAAGTTTAATAATATATTAATCTCCTAATGCCTTCAGTTTGTATAACACCAGATCATGAAGGCTACCTAGAGCTGATTTAAAATTGTTTGTAATAAATGTATAACTAAAGCACAGGACATGTGCTCTGAATTCATTTTTTGAGTATATCATCTAAACTTTAACAAGTGGATAAAAGAGGATAAATTATCTTTTTGTCTGGACATAGCCTATTATTATTATAGAAACATTGTAGGGACATGGACCTTGACTGGTTGCTGTGTTGGTTTGTTTCTCTTGCACAAGTAAAAACTGTAGATCTCACTCACCCCTCGACCCAGACAGTCTCTTTTGAGTGGATTTGAATCATTGGCAGACTAATCCTGATCTTGGCTTCTTGGAATCTACCAGTAGTACTATTTATTTTCTAATAAGACTTTTCCCATGTTAGATCAAAAAGAGGTAGAAAGCTAACAAGTTGGTCAATCTTAGGCAATATTTCAAGAAGCTGTAGAAAAATCAAATTGAGAGAAAAATTCTCAGTACTGGTGATAGAAAATGATGAGAGCTAGATGGGAATGGTTTCCTGGTGCTTAACATTAAGGTGTTGAGCTATTGTCCGAAGAAAAAGATGAACTCATGTTCTTTATGCTTCCTTCTCCTGAAGTATGCAACCCTGTTCTAAAAGGGAATGTTGGTAAAACTAAAAGTAAGAAAAAGAGCTTAAATGTAACAGAACAGACCTCAGAAGAGTCAGATGAAGGACACTGGTGGACATCTTTTGAATGGGCAAATAAAAAAACCTGTCTGTAGCTTACCTTTCAGGATTATTGTTCTGTTTCATTCTAGTTTTGATCTCATTTTTCTTCAAAGTGTATTTTGAAATGTAGTAGATTGATCAGATTGCTGTCTCCTCAGCTGAACATGAAAACAATATACAAGTCTCAAGAAACTTCATATGATAACCTTTTTAATTTTCCAACAACATACATAAAAACTGAATTGATGGAAGTGCATTTCAGCATAAATAGTGTTCTAGGTTCATTCTGTAATTATTTTTTAATGGAGAACTTCACCAGTTTGATCTGAAAGCACCATGCCATAAGGATTTCATCTTCTGAAGCAGGCAACACCATGTTTCAAAAAGTCAAGATTCAGCTGAGGAAGGAAGAGAACAGATCGTCAGTGTTAGAGTGGTCTCTAATAACAGATAACAGGCTCTGGAAGTTTTAGACTAAGGAAAACACAGAGAATAGAGGGTGCCTACCTCATATATGATGAGATAAATAGTTCCTGTGTTCTGCACAGGGAGTATTTTTAGGGATTTATACTGATTTCAGCTCAAGACTGTAACTAATGCTTGGAAAAGAAAGATGAAATATCTTCTCTCCCTTTTGCAATTTCAGAAAACAGTGATTAAGCTAGAAACCTCTGAAAATTATGGTTGGTTTTTTTTTCAATTTTTTTTTGTTTTGTCTGGAATGGCAGCACAGATAAATAAGAAAGGAGACTAAAGTACCTGTCCCTCACTGACACTTGCCTGTTTAGCTGAAGCAGAACGCTGTAGGGGGAATCTGTGTCATTGTAATGGACATTGTGCTGAGCTGCTCTCAGTAAGCAGCTATGTGCATAACTTTGAGCACTGTGAGTCCTCATGGGCAATTTCCCTAACTAATCTCCATGGGCCACTGAAGCCTTGAACTCTCATCTGTGCACATCTTAAAGCCTAAGTAGCAACTGATTATCCAGCCAGTTTGAAGGAGAACAGGATTGTTTTCACACCCTTTCTAGATGAAAGTCAAGGGAAATGGAAACTTTTAAATCTTTTTGGCTCCTCATAAAATCCGTGTTGAGTTCAGTGGTCTTTGAATAAGGGAACCAGTTAACGTATATTGACAGGACTTTGCTTCCCTGAAATACCTTAGAGACTGCTAAATCCATAAGAATGTTAGAATTGACTCCTCTTCACCACTAAATAATATTGGAATGTTTCCCTGATTTAGTGTTAATACTAAATCCCAAAGTATCATGGGTTGTTTTTATTTTGAACTGCAGAAGAACACTTTGAAGTTATATAGAAACAGAGACTCAGCTCCAGAAATCATCAAATGAGCTTCCTCCTTGGCTGCTGGTTTGATCATTTCTAGGGGCTTTTAAGGTGTTTACACCTCACAGTATGTTTTAAAATATTCCGACATTTTATGATAACAAGGTTCTTAAATTTTGCCTTAGAACAACATAAAAATTTCTGAGATCAAATGAAATTAAATTACTTGGGGGGCTCCTTTTTTTTTTTTTTTTTAAAAGTAACTTGCACTCCAATATTAAGGAAAAAAAAGCCCTTAGGTATTATATCCGCATTTTTGGTTTAAGTCCTAACGCTAAATCACATGCATAAATATAATTGATTTAAGACTAATTATTGATTCTATTAATCAAGAATCAATAATTAAATACTTTTGTCCTAGCATATGTTGCTGAATCACAGAATCACAGAATGTGCTGGATCATTGAGTCCGCCTCCTGGCTCTGCACAGAACACCCCAAGAGTGTTTTCCAAACGCTTCTTGAACTCTCTCACGCTGGTGCTGTGACCACTGCCCTGGGGAGCCTGCTCCAGTGAAGGACCTTTTTCTAACATCCAAACTAAACCTCCCCTGACACAGCTTCAGGCCATTCACTTGGGTCCTGTCACTGGTCACCACAGGGAAGAGATCAGTGTCTGTCTCTAAAGGATAATCTAGTTTTTGTATATAAGTCATATCATTATTACATGTTCAACATGCAACAGCATGTCTAGTACGTGATGAGGTATTTCATATTTTGCCATACTTGCCTATCATATTACAGAGCAATAATCAGGGCTGCAATTTTCCAGTGCCTCTAAGAGAAGTTATGTCATTGACCTCAACCTAAAGTCTGTTACATGAGGGAGAGGGTCACACATGTTTGAGTGCATACTTTGTGTGTATATACTTTTTTATTTCTTTGTTGTTTTGTGGTTTGGGGCAGGTGTGTGTCCGTGTGTGTGTTTTATGTTTTGGTTTGTTTTATTTTTTTTTAAGGGACCATTTCAAGAAGTACTTTCTACTTTTGAAGTCTTAATGAGAAAGTGTTTCACAGAGATAACTAGGGTTTGGGAAGTGGTCTTGCATCATGCAATTAATTTATGGACAGGGAGTACTGGCTTGAAGACTCTAGAAACAGACCAGTATTATGCCAAAAAATGAAATCTTCAATAACGAACACCAAACTTAAAGTCCAATCCCGGAGAGGGAGACCAGGACCAAAGTGTATGCTGGGCTGATTTAGGAACACAAAAGCATATTGATACAGCATGCATTTCTAAGAAATAGAAACTTGGTCTGTTACAGAAGGGTTAATAATTTTCAGTACTTTTTTGTTAGTTACAGTAGATGACAACTTTCCACACATGCAGCTGTGGCAGCAGCTTTGAAGTCATAGCACAGCATGAGGGTTTCCTAGGATCAAACAGCATAGTGAATCATGCAGTGGTGGTGGGAGTTCAAGTTATCACAGTAGTGGCTCAAGAAATACTGACAGGAGTGACAGCTGTACCAAGAAGCTCTTCAGAATCATTCCATCCCCACCCTCCACTAAAAAAATTATGTCAGGATGCTCAAGCCAAGCTACTTGCAATTGCTTGCTTTCTAACTGTAGTTTACAGAGCTTCTGAAACAGACCAACCACCCTGTGTCCCCTCACACCTGTCAGTGCTAGTTACAAAGCAGTATTTCTTGCGTATACAGAGTTCAGTGCTCAGTATATGTTAAGGTAGTCTGCAAGGCTGCTGGCAATTAGAATTTTCTGATCCACTAAATCGTGACTCTTCTTCATGTAAACACTTGTTTGGAGAGAAAGTTTTTTAAACGTGATCTGGTGCTCATTCTTAACTCCAAAGCACACTGAACAAACTGTTTCTCTGCTGCTTGATGGAATGCAGAACTAAAACTAGAGTGTAAACAAACCCATTGACACACGGTGTCAGTTCAGCTCAGCCTTTACTAGGTATGTGGATATGAGTCAATGGAAGGAACCTCCTAATGTTGCCCTTTTCCCAACCTGGAAATGCAACTCGAGATAGTTTTTAGTATAGGAGGTAATATAAACGTGGATCTTTATTTGGAGGCCTTCAGGGGCAGTTATGGAAGAGTGTCCACAAAAGCCCACCCCCACAGGGATGAATACAGTTTTATTCAAGAAGCTGTAGAAAAATTAAATTGAGAGAAAAATTCTCAGTACTGGTGATAGAAAATGATGAGAGCTAGATGGGAATGGTTTCCTGGTGCTTAACATTAAGGTGTTGAGCTATTGTCCGAAGAAAAAGATGAACTCATGTTCTTTATGCTTCCTTCTCCTGAAGTATGCAACCCTGTTCTAAAAGGGAAGTTTGGTAAATTAGCATAATTGACAAAAAAGCACCAATTAGGAGGACAGGCAGTGAAGTAATTCCCCCTTCTGGTTCAGACCTTCTCTGGAGCACCCCCTTGGTACTAGTTGTACTTTATTTATGAAAATGTCTCAAAGAGCTGTTTTCAACCTTGGTAGCCAGGGAGAACCAAGATAGGATAGGGGCCCTGGAATTTGTTTTGTCTTCCTGCCTAGGAAAATGCTGAAGCTAAGCTACAATAGGAAGCTACAAAGCTACAAATATATGTGTAAAGGATACAGAGAATATATAAACGAAAAAAGGATAAAACAGCAGCACTACCATTCCCACCTCCCCTCTTTTTAGGCAGTGTGAGAATTCCAGATCTAATCCATTGTTTCACAATATATTGGGTTTTGTTTTGCCCTTTTTTCCTTACCATCTTTTACAGTCTGAAGCACATAGAATAGCATTTTTCTAAAAACACACAGATTTTGTGGTTAACATTTCAGTAGGTCAGAAAAAGTCACACTGAGAGTATGATAGAGGAGTGTCTTTCAGGTAATTCTGTCTAGATCAGGAAGTGCTATGGAACTAGGTTCTTTAAATATTGAGAAAATTCAGAGCTTGGTACTATGGACAGTATATCACAATTAGAAATCTAACAAAAGAAATCAAACACAACTCCATTTCCTAAATTGAAACAAAATAATTTCCAAATATACCAGCAGAATTTACAGGTTGTTGAAAACACCTACCTTATATGCAGTAAGAACAAAGTTCATGTCCTGGAAAGACAGGAAGATGATGATAAACCAGTCTTATCATTCCAATTAACAATCAGTTCCAGCATTCTCTGCCACTATGCACTACTTCACATGAAAAGATTAAGAGTACTGGGCAACCTACAATCATGATCTCACTACTGAAGACAGTCTGGCAGGTCTAGCTACATGTTTTGTTTTGGCACAAGCCAGCTTTGTGTTTCTCTTTTAGTATTACTTTCCTCCCCTCTTTTTGTTTTTACAAAATCTGTTAGCCCTTTTTTCAAGTCATTTGGTGGTATGATAGCTTTAGTGAGCTATCAAAAGCTGCTTCTCTCTGCTATAGCAGATGCCTAGAGCTATAGTGTGAAATCAAAGGAAATAAACTCTGTTGACATGATTTGTAGATTATACTCTGTACATCATAGTAGATTTCAAAGTCTGTCTTTGTAAAGCTCCCAAAGAAATTTCTTTTATTTGGCAGTTATCTAAAATCCTCATATTAGAAAAAAAAAAAAAAAAAACAAAACAGGAGTAGCTGAAATTAGGTGCAAATGAATATGATATTCAAAGTAGATTCTCAGATGGTGTAACATGTCATAACTTCCTATTGTAATTATGGCAGTTTATGTTAGATAAGAATCTGTTCCCTAATGATTATACCAAGGTACATAATATTAACACCAAAAGAACGCATTCACTTCAGCTACTGAAAGTAGTCATACTTCATTACTTGTATATGAGCTCGATGCTGTCAATTTTGTCATTTTAACTGAAAATAAGTTTGATCCATATTTTCTTTTAAAAAAGGATTATGATTGATTTCTTCATTTTAGGTATTTGAATTTGATGTATTGTCTATTTTACCATGCACTGAATCCCTTTGCTACTTAAAAATCTCAGACTCACTGTGCTTACTGACTGTTGTAAAGGGGGAAATTAATGAAACCAACACACTAATCTTAGTTAGGGGACAAGCTGGTGTGATCAGTGACATACTAACTAGAAAAATTTTTATTACCTTGGAGGAGAAAACAAAAAGCTATTAATTTTTTAATTTCATTCAGTCCAGAAATGAGGAAATGGAGGCAAAGAGAATTTTTGAAGAGGAAGTCTCACAGTCTGACCTGCAATGAGAAGAGCTTGTCAATTGCTAAAAGAAGAATTCAGATAAATCAGATCATGAATCTCTGAATAAAAAGTAGTTAGAAGACAGTAGCTTTCATAAAACCATAAAATTCTATCTAATTTGACCTAGAAACAAGATGCTACAAAGAAAATAAAACCTTGAGTAGGCAGTTTTAAAATCAACTGTAAGTCTATGAGACTAACTCAAACAGCAATAAAAAGTATGTTTTTAAAAATCAGAAAATTAAATTGAAGGCATCATATTGCCACAAACCTGTTACCATTTTAAAAGGAAATAAAATATAATTTCTGGTTGTTTATTCCAAATAGGTTTTCACGGCAAATGGAATCAAATACTTATTTTCTTGCCCTAGTCTTATTGTTCTTTTTTGTGCTTCTTATTTCCTGGATTTTGGCATACCCAGATCAGGTCACTTCTGAACCTGTAAACATGCTGAATTGTTTATGACTTCATGAGAAGCTTTGCCTAGAGATAGGAGAAGAATCTAGGATGCCTGTGTCACAGGAGGGCATTCCTACAAAAATAATTATCCTTCCATTCTGGTGAGGTGGTAGCATAGATAGCTCAAAGCTTCTGAGCACTGTAAGCAAAATTGAATTTTATCACCCCAAGGATAATGACAAAATTAATTCAGTCTTGTAGAAGAGCCAGAAGTATTCCTTCAGGTACCATTTCCCTTCCTGGCTCAAAACACTGAAACTGAGCACATTCCTAATTCTGATAATGGATAGTTACAGCCTGGTTTCCTGCACACCCTTACTAGTCCACTCTCTCTGACTCCCATCAATGTTGTATGTGTGACTTTCAGAAAAAACCCCCAGCAATATTGGGAAAAAAAGGATGATGAGGAAAAACAATCCTTGTCCCTTCCCTTCACACACACAGTCAAGCAGTGTTACAACCATTTTTTTAGGGAGGACTGCAGCCACCCTTCATCCCTACAGCCAGTCTGGGCTAAAATGCTGGCTTTGAGCTCCATGACAAAGAGCCACAAACAGAGGCTGTGGAGCACACATTACTGAAGGTAGGTATTTCACTTCTGTTTGATTAATAGCTTCCTATCTAGAATAAGCTTCCCTGAATTATGGCACTCGATTACAGCAGGTATAGATACAAAAAATTTGAATTCCCTTCATTTTTCATGAGGTAAACTGTATGAATACAGTTATGAAACTGTGAAATCACTCAGCCACAAAAAATATTTCTGTAAGAAAATTGCACACAAATGCAGGTTTGTGGGTTTTTTTCCCTAGAAGTTCACAAACACGATATAAATAATTTGTTCTTAGAATTAATTTAAAAATAGTGAATATTCACTGAGAAGCCAGAACACATCATAATAGTTGCTGTGGCAGTTATGTTGTTGAGACTCTTAATTATCCTCTGAGGGCAGAAAAATGGGTGGAGATTAAAAGCTATTTTATTCTGTTAATGCTTTTTTGTGATGTAAATTTCTACCACATCTTTTGCCAGAAATTGGCTTTGTAAAAGGAAAATATACTTCTTTTGATCATTGATTCAAATAACTTGGTGCACTTTACTTACTAATTTAATGTTCAGAAATAGTAGGAATCACTTTTAAACTGACTTCAATAGCTTTTCCATGCAGCACAAGAAAAAATGTAGGTGTCAATATCAATGCTGAGGCAAACCAACCACATTAATATGAGATTAAAGTGATACAGCTGCTATGCACTAAACACTTAAAAGATACTTCAATACTAGTTTGGAATACTACCTTTTCTGAGGAGCTAATAATAGTGTCCACTGCACTAAACAACTAATTCTTAGTTTGATGAATTATCTCATTTAGGAATGGCCATTCTGTTTTGTAATTCCTTGCCCCTTATTTTACTGCTTCTCTAGACAAGTCACCTTGGCTAATGTTGTCCAAAGGCTGCTTACGTTCTGAACTGAGTTTTGGGATTTGGCAACATTTGAATGATTGAAAACTCGGACAGGGCATGATTTTTAGCATGATGCATTGCACTGCAGTGCAAATTGAAGTTGATCAGGTCATAACACCTGCATAATACCTTCCAGAACACAGGAGAAAGATTCTAGACTTTGTCATTATCCTACCATTTCCAAATGACTATCACTGGACTAAAGATGTGTCTGATATATTCATACCACTTGTTTTCAAACATGAGGGAGATAAGCAATCTTATGATAGTTGGATCACAGTAAGTTATAAGTCTGTGACTTCAAAAGTCATACTATAAATGTTTAGAGACTTTGCTCTGGGGTTTTGACATAAATCTGTTTCTTGTTAAGTTCAAGTGATTTTGCATGCCAACAACATTCGGTGACATACTGTGCCATTTGGGGAAAATTTTAAATCTGATTGTTAAGAGGCCTAATTATTTTAAAATAGCCTATACTACCTATGATTTACTCTGGACTGAATGTACTTGGTCTATCCATCTTCTCTTTGAATTCACCTTCTCTGAGGCAACTTTTTCACTCTTGGTGTGAGCTTTTCTTTTATAATGATTATAAATTTATTTCAATTTAAATACTTCTGAAGTATCCACACAAAATTAAGAAAATGTTTTTATAATGTTTAAGACTTTTTATTTCCTATTTTAAAACTTCACAGAGTTTGGGAGAAAAAAAATATCCAGGTCTGGGCTTTTGAGTTCTTCATGTCTTTCATCCCAAAATTCAGCCCATCAGTAAAAAAAATACCAGCTGATGTTTAAGGAGAAACATAAGAACCTTTGACTACAAGATCAAATAGAACATCAAATAGAATGATGCTCTCATGTAACAGAGTTTTGTAAGGTTTTTCACATCTCCTCAAACCACTGTGGGATAAAGACAGAGTAAAACCATGACATCCTGCTTCATTCAAATATGGTTGGGAATAATGTGACGTTTTAGCTAACCAGTCTTGTAAGAGATTGTCTCCAGGGTGGTAACAAACATAGTAGTGTACTCTGCTGTCAGTCAGGCTTCTAATATCATTTGACTTTTTTATGGCATATGACAGGAAACTGAGCACTATTTGTGTGACTGCTGAGCAGCTTATATTAGTGTTAGTATGAAAAGATACAGGGACAAAACAAATTAATACAAGCTCTCCTTTTTCTTAGCTCAGCTGCTTAGCTACCAGCTGTGTTAAGCCCACTCCTTCACAAGCCTCATCTGGGAACAATGTAACAGGAGATGCTTTCCTACACTCAGGTGCTGGATGTAGATTTTGTACTTTTATTTATTCAATATGAACTAAATTGGTCTTGGTGAAAAATGAATTGAACTTAGGAGGAAGAAAATGGGTTTCCTGTTCAAATTGGTTGTGCTCTTTTCAAAATAATATATTTTGCTGGCATTCTCAACTTGTCAGAGCAGCAAGGTTTGTGAAGTTGTGTCTGTTTTAGAACAACATCTCTAAGCTTTGTCATGGACTCAGTTACTAAAACACAAATCTAAAAAAAAGAAGAAAAAATTGGTGTGTTCCAGCCAAAATTATAACTTTTGTTTCTGAAATTGTATTTTAAAAATTGTAATTCTTTCCAGCATGGAGTAAAAATTTCTAGGAGCCTCATTGTTTTGTTTTGGAGCAGGATTTGAGTCCCTTTGGTCAATCTCTAAACTACTGTTTAGGCTTGCAAAGCTCCCAGATAGTTTGAGATATGCGAAGTTCTTCAGGGTCTCCTATCATGGACCTGTGGCCAAAGTGGATTTTCACAGGATATTGTGAAAGAAATCACCCAGAAGCTAAGCACACAAAGTGAAGGTGAAAGGTTGAACATATCATTCTACTGTAGGTCTTTCAGCCTCAAGTGCATTTGCTTAATAGTTCTGCTGGTGTCTCAAGTTTGAAGAAAAGCAATAAAGCACTTAGCAATTGTGAAACTGAAAAATAAGTGAGGTGTGAACTTATTTCATTCCCTTTTGAGATTAATTTCATAAGCCTGTCTTTGGTGTGCTGAGCCATGAGCCACATCAGCCTGTGGATCTAATTAATTTCGGGATTATTTTGTCAAAACTATTGCGCAACTACAAAAAAAACCACAAGGTGTGGCTAGCTGGACAATATATTGAAAATTTGCCCTCAGAATTCCCAGGACTTTTTCAAAAATATTAGGCCTCGGAGATAATGAAAACAATAAAGAGGAATAATATCTGAATGTTTAAGTAAAAGACAGATACTGTTAAGATCTCAGCTGCCTCTTTGACACATGAGCAAAATGCAGGAAACCCAGCTCTTGATAAAGTGGAAGGCATAATTACTTTGTAATAAGCCATATTTGACACCCTCTTCTCCACTTTTCCTTGCTTTTCTCTTTTCTTTTTTTTCTTGAAGCCAGTGTAGGAGTTATACTGCTTAAATTGTGTATCGTGTGCCTGCCATTGCCTGAAAATTTATGTAGCTGTTGCTATGGCTGCAGCTCCATCCACTGCATATTCTCAATTCTCTACAGCTAAAATGCCCTGTGGAGTACAAATTTCCACTGCAGTGGTGCAAAAGAAACAGCACAAAATATTCTGTTCTTTGATCCAACTTATATTTCCATGTGTAGAATATGATATGTATTTTGAAAACCTGAGCACTGTCAATCAAAGGTATTTCCTTTTCTGCTAATACTAGAGTAATTTGCTACTCTCTTTTCTCATTGGCAATTGCAGAGGGCAATATGCTCACATGGGTTTATAGCACCTAACTTGTTTCAGCAATCTTGGTATGGGTTTGTTTCCTTTTCATTTGGTTTATAGAACCCTCTGTTTTTCGCAGTTTAAGCACCATTGTTCCAAACTTTTCAGTACTGCTAAGAGGTAAGTGCCAGGATTTAACATGTATAACATTGTCTGAGGCATTTGTTCAGCTGTCTGTTGAATCCCTTGAAACTAATGCTCAGTCTCTATTAAAGTTTTAGTCCCTGGAAAGCAGAGCCCATTCTCTCCTATAATTAATCTTGCAGGTACTGCCTTGACATTATTGGTTCACCAGTAGAGCAGAACTGCCCCAGACATCAATAATAATTCAACACATTAGGACAAGGCCTATGTACACAGCCCACAGATGTAGCAGAGTTGTGTGCAGGCTCCAGCACTCCTTGCTGACAGGGAAAAGAAGGGAAAAAATCTCTGCAGTCAAAAGTGTTTTGGTCGCTGGATAATTCTGCAATACAAAGGTCGTGGTGTTACTCATGCTTTGGCTTTATGTTTTTTCTTCAAATGTTGGCACTGTTTGGCACAATGCTTGTGATTGTCTGTTTACTGAATCTTTATACTAAAGCTGTTACAAATTGGCTTTCACAGATGGTGGGAGCTTCTCAGATCAGGAGAGGCAGCGAATTTATTACTCAATATTTCTGTATTACTGATTGGGACGTGAGAAGCATAAGCAATCTGTTCTACTGCAGGGTTTGAGCTCTCCCTCCTCCTTCCCCCAGCCCAAAAATTATGGCTAGCTGGAGAAGGGTTTTTTTTCTCATTTTGTGTAGATAGCAGCTGTGCAATTTCAAGCAGAATGTTTGCTTTGATCTTCCTTTCTTTAATTGAAATCCACAATTATGAGATTTGTTTCTTTTACGTTTGCGAGTTTATTGGTTTAATCTACAAAATGTGCTGTCTTGCTGTCTTACACAGTTAAAGGCAACAACACAGCTGGGATTTAAATGCCAGACTTGGAGGGGGGTTGCAGTCTCTCAGGTATTGGGGGGATAAAACTTCTTTCATCTGATTTCAGATCATTATACATACAGGGTAGCAACAAGAACCCAAACAATATGTCAACTAATTGTAAAGAATATCCCTAGGTAGCCACTTTATGCAAACTAAAAACACATGAAAGGAAATTTTAATATGGAGGCAAAAAATCCTGCTCTGATAGCTTATTTGGGGATTTCCTCCATTTAGAAGCCTTTGTTTTCATCAAAGAATGTTTTCCTGGCCTCTCCAGTACCAACTCCTACCTACCTGAGTTTTAGCAAAACATTTTAGACCAGTCAGGGCATTTACAGCTTGAGGTAGGCATTGCCAAACTGTCAGATTCAGAAGATATGGCAGAGTGTGCACCTACAAACTAAATTAACTGAGAGAACAGCTGGAAACAAATTCACAAAGGATTTTGCTTTGTTAGGTATAATTGTGGTGAAAGAACATTAATACTTGGTCCACCTATGGATTTTTTATTGTTTTTGAGGTTGAAAATGTCAGCAAACTCTTACAAAAAACTTCAGGAAGATAAAAAATCCTCTCCCTTAGTGTCTTTGTCAAGGACTATTTCCTGACAATATTTATGGCCAGAAAAAGAATTAGTAAATAAATTCTGAAAAATACTTTGTGTGTTTTTGCAATAACTTCCTTCTCTTATGAGATAGATGCCTCAGAATGAGATGGTTCTAGCTCTGTGATTACCATATAACATGGACTGCATATCAGATTATCCATCAGTATTCTACACTGTTTCTCCAATTAAGAGAAAAAAAAAGACTTCTGTGAAATCAAGTTCAATTGCATATCTTTTGCTAGATTGCTAAAAACTCGAGGATTTGTTCTCAAACATATGAAGAAAACAAAATAAAGTCATTAATGAAACTGTATTACAAGTCATGGATCCACTCTGGAGTGGTCCTAGTTTATACCAGCTAATAAGCTTTCATTTAAAAGAAACTTTTTGCTCACCTATAGAGATATTTTTGTGATAATCTCAAATGAGAAATCTTATGTAACTAATGTTAAGCTGTTGCCTTTTCCCCAACCTGGAAATGAAACTCGAGATAATTTTTTGTATAGGAGGTAATATAAAGGTGGATCTTTATTTGGAGGTCTCCTGAGGTAGTTATGGAAGAGTGTCCACAAAAGTTCACCCCCACAGGGGTACATACAGTTTTATAGGTTTTAGGAAATTAGCATAATTGATAAAAAGCACCAATTAGAAGGACAAGTGGTGATGCAATTCTCCCCCAGGTCAAGCCCTTTCTCTGGAGTCCCCCCCCTTGGTACTAGTTGTACTTTATTTATGAAAATGTGTCTCAAAGATCTGTTTTCAACCTTGGTAGCCAGGGAGAACCAAGATAGGATAGGGGCCCTGGAATTTGTTTTGTCTTCCTGCCTAGGAAAAATGCTGAAGTTAAGTTACAACAAGAAGCTACAAAGCTGCAAATATATGTGTAAAGGATACAGAGAATATATATAAAAGAAAAAAGAAAAAAAACAAAGTGGCAACAGAGCAGAGCTACATCAAATATGGACCTGACTGATACCCTGTCTTAAGGCTTAATATGGTCCTCAGTGAATTCAGTAAAAAAGGACTCACAGCAACTTTAGATTAATTTACAATGAAACGCAAAGACAGAAATCTGTGAAGTCAGCAGGTTAAATCATAAGAATACAGCCACTCTACTGGCTTGCAGTTCTTCTAATGTGTCGGATTGCCAAGTTAGGTCCTCTTTCAGTTATAAAAAGCCCACAATGCTTTACAAGCATTAATAATAATGAAGACCTGTCTCCTCTTGCTAAGATAAACAAATAAATAAATAATCCCATGTGGGTTTGTTTGCAGTGGTGTTGATGGTTTGGAGAACGAGTCCAATGTGTTCTCTAATGCAGCCCTGCAGCCCCACACTGCAGTACTGCTATTGCTAAGAGCATCCTATAGGCTTTGCATTGAGTTTGCAAGGCCTCAGCTCTGAGGTGTACTATTTCTGAACTTGTGTTTACCTGCCTGTTGCTTTCAATGGGTCTGCTTTATCTGTAACAAGCATTTTTATTCTGTTCTTCTTTTCCTCACCTTATCATGGTACAACCACGGTTTCATAACAGAGAGTAGTAACAAGCAGCTCGAGAAATAAAAGGCTTGCTGGTTTAATGGCTATGGAGCTGTTGTAGTTCTGTGCACAGAGGGCAAACTCTAACATTTGTGACACTGAGAAGAATAAGATGATAGGACTCCTAAGGACTAAAGAAGGATCATGAATGACACAATGTCTGCCCTCTCAGGTCTGACCACAAAGAATTCTCGTCATAGGTCTCTGCCTCTGATGTCTTACAGAGCTCTGTGTTACAGACATTTTCTGCCACACTGGGCACATGATGGGACAAAAAAAGTATTGGAAAAAATATCATTTCTGTGTCACTCTTATATTTTACCATAAGTTTGTCATATTCTTGTCATCATTAGAATATTTCATTAGAAGCATAGTTACGTCATCTTGAGCCCTTTCTGTAGAAATCATAACTATCCCCTGTAAATTAATGACTACTACCAGTATAAGAAATAGAATATATATTTTTACTACAAAATACTGTAATTTCAATGTTTTTAATAAAAAGTAAAAAACTTCTCAATATTAAACTCTAACTATCACAGTAACTCAGCCTAACATGTTTGAGGGTATTAAATCTGCAGTCCAACCTCAGTGTCAGAAAAGAAACTAACATTAGGTCACTTAATAGCTTGATATGAATCACACAACTTGGCATACAAATCTGTAGAGCTAAGCAATAGCAATTTAAATTTTCTGGATTAAAGACTTGGTCTAGCTACTGAAGAAATGAAAGTCAATTAAACAGATAGACGTCCAAAGATTGTTAGAATTCAGTGGTAGACATTATATATATGTATTAAATTTTGACAGTTATTAATAGCATCATAGAATAATTTAATTTTGAAAAGACCTCTCAGATCACCTAGTCCAACTGTTAACCCAGAACTGCCATATTCCCCACTAAACAAAGTCCCTAATTGCCCCATCTACAGGTCTTTTAAACACCTCCAGGCACAATGATTCGACCACTTCTCTGGGCAGTCTGTTTCAATGCTTGGCAGTTCTTTTGATGAAGATTTTTTTTCTAATATCTAATCTAATCTGCCCCTGTCACATCTTAAGACCATTTTCTCTCTTCCTATCACTTGCTGCTTTGGAGAAGAGTCTGATTCCTGCCTCATTAGTGGCTTTGAAAAGAAACAAGAAACTCTAATGAAGGCTTAGAAGTAAGTGAGGATTCACCTTCTTAACTTGAGGTGAGTTCAACTTCATTTGGAGATTGTTGGTATCACTTTGTCATTTCACAGTATTATCAGCCTAACCCTTGCACAGTGGCATTGTGTTACCGTTACAAATTTCAACAGCTGCAAATCTCACTAGACTAGATTAAAAACACAGAGAACACATTTCCCTAAAATTCATGATAGAAAAAACTAAATAGGAACACTTATTCCAACACTTTATCTGCTCTATTAATTTTGATGATGGAGTTCATATTCTACTCACATAACTTACTATGT
This sequence comes from Orthonyx spaldingii, assembly GCA_013397795.1. Taxonomy (NCBI): domain Eukaryota; kingdom Metazoa; phylum Chordata; class Aves; order Passeriformes; family Orthonychidae; genus Orthonyx; species Orthonyx spaldingii. The sequence continues at coordinate 85,265 of VZTJ01005114.1, read as the reverse complement.
AAATACTAATGGTAAACTTATAGAATTGAAGAAAAGGGTGGAAAAAAAGACTCCTGGAAAAAATGCAATTGTATCATTCTACACCGTTTTGTGTGTGACCATGGAGAAATTTAACACATAGAGCAATGCAAAAGATACCTGGATCTAAAGTACATTAATATGTCCTAGCATATTTATGTATCTCTTCTTTTGGTATTGAAACCACAGACAGTTTCACAGTGAGGATATAATCACAAATACTTGGAGCAGACTTCCATGAATATTGCAGGGGAAAATAACTTACACCTATCTTAACCAAATTGAAAAAAAAAAATTTTGTCTCCATTCTTTTGTCTTTCCTTTTCTATAGTTTTCTTGTTCTGTTCTCCACAGTACAATGGAATACAGTGAAGAAATATCTGTGGAATAAAAACATACATTTCACCTTCTGCAGAGAAAATACTCAAACAGGTCGATCTTGGATGAATCCAAAATGCACAGTCTCAGAAGGTTTTATTCCTCCAATAACTTCCTTCAAGTAAACAGTCTCAGGCTTAGCCTGCCAAAATTTGCAGTTTGGATATGTCCGTGGTGCAAAAAGAAGTGCAACTGAAATCTGCATGTTTTACCACTAACTTTAACTCAGTTCCTATAGCTGTAAATATAGACAGGCCTTATACTTTGAGTATCAAAAAATCTGATATTTAAAAGAAAATCATTTCTACAGCCAGCCAGCAATAGTTAGAATCTCAGGCATGCTTGCAAGGCTTCATCTGAAGCTTATGAGGCTGTTCTGAGGTTCACTGAGCTAACTTATCTTTATTAAATGATGTCTTGGCTACTTAAATGAATCTGCCCACAATGATACTATATCTCTACATTACAGTATAATACTTCACATGCAAGTTCATGGTCAAGAAGGTATTGCAAATTAAGCTATGATGGAAAGAACATTAAGTGGAAATAAAGAATATGTAAGAAGGGAAGTAATTTGGTAATATACACTGGATACAGCTATTTGGTGAAACAGAAATCAAACCAAGCTTGCAAGTGTAAGTGAACTATAAGAAATTATCAACTCTGTTATTTAAAAAAAAACAGAAAGTAAAAAGCAAAACAAGGACATGAATAAATTTGTGTACCAAAATGTAGATAAAATTTAGCTTTTAAAATTCTCCCTGTCATCTATAGAAAAAGAGGTAGAGGAATTGATCAGCAAGCATAAATACAGCTTTTAAAGACATCATTCAAATGAGTAAAAAATGAACTATTAGGCACTCTGGAGGGAAAATTGTAAAAAGAAGCAAAGTACTTCAGTGATTTTTTTTTTTTTTACCACTTTTATATCAATGAAAGAGTTACAAGTTTTATTTTTACCCTCAATTTCAAGTTCAAAATTTAATTTTTCTATGTATAATACTTCCCCACATCCTTCTTTCTTTCTTTCTTTCTTTCTTTCTTTCTTTCTTTTCTTTCTTTCTTTCTTTCTTTCTTTCTTTCTTTCTTTCTTTCTTCT
>VZTJ01005114.1:72091-83302 GCA_013397795.1 Orthonyx spaldingii | reverse complement strand
CTTGCTTTCTTTCTTTCTTTCTTTCACTCTTGCTTTCTTTCTTTCTTTCACTCTTGCTTTCTCTGTTTTTCTCTTTCTCTCTCTTTTTCTCTCTCTCTTTCTGTCTCTTTTTCTCTTTCTAGTTATTTACTAAATAGAACAGGATGAGAAGTAGGAAGAAAATGAAAGAAAAATTTACAAGAGAAAACAAAAATTATGAAACAAAAAAAAGTTGTAGAATTTATTTTTTTGTCAATGCAGATATTTTGCAAGATCTCTTCTAAGTATAGAAGAAGGAACATATTATCAATCTTTGTTCTTGGCACTTTTTGATGATGATATAGAAATGCACTGGCAAGAGTAAAATCAGATATATCTGAACAAAGTTTCTATTTTTTTCTGATTTGCATGTCTCTCTGGTAGGTGCATTAGATACATGTAGCTCAGTGTAAATGCATTATCTGCCATTTGGTATGTTTTAATGGTAAGTCACTTGATTGGGAAGAGAGTGAAGCACCTATATTCTATACATATATCTATTACAAATTTTGTCACAGAATTCTGTCTGACAAATTATTTACATTCTTGTGAACTGATTTGCCCTCTCAGTCTTAATGATCTGATGCAGACTGTAAACTCTTTGGGATGTTCTTTCAAACTCTTCTATGTATTGCACTGTGCTATCGTTTTCTGTTGATGTTTAGAGGGAATGAAGTTGCAACCGTGTCACTCCACCATACATAATCTAATGAGAGAGTGCTTGCTGTATTCTTTTCTGAGATGAATTACAGTGGTTCAGGTTAGCTGCCTCTTCAGAACACTAAACTGCAGTAAAAGATACTCTTTTTGAGTATGTTTACTTTTATTAGACTCCTACAGTTATGTCATCCTGAAAATCATGCTCAAAATGTTGCATTCCGAATCAGTGAAAAAACGAATAGCTGATACTAAGAAGCACTCACTGTATTATCACTCTCTGGGGCAGCATTTCCTGAAATGCTGCAATGCCGTTTTATGATATGAGAAAGGTAATGTATGCAAGTACTGAGGGTATAAGTATCAAGTTCTAGCTCAATTGTAAATTAAATTCACTCTAATGGGTAAGGAAAGGAAATGTTTTGATTGCAAAATGCAACAACGTCTGCACATTTTTAATTTATATCATTAAAGATTGGACCAGGTTAAAATAGTTCTTATGTTAGGTCTGCCAAGGAAGAAATGAGTAAAGTACAACCTTTTTAATCCCACAAAGTATCTTGAAATTTGTGAAAGTCACTTAACATGAGGGCAGATTTTATAGTTAATATGAGAGAAATACAAAATTATCCATAGTCATTTGAACATTAATTATCCTTCAGTAACAGATTGATAAATCTCCCAAAACTACTGTGGGTATTTCAGAATCCAGGGAGCAAAACAGATAAAAATCAATATGTAAGACAGTGACAAACAGATTTGGGAGACCACTGTTAGGAATACACAAATTCCTCTACTTTTACTATAAGAGATATTCTCACATTCTGATATTCTTGAAATTACCTGTTACACTGTTAGACCTAGAAAAAACCAATTTAACCAAAAGTTGGACTGCTTTTTCTAACAATATCACCTGGTCTACTAAAAATACAGCCTAACTTTACAGATGTCACATCCCTTGCAAACACATTTGTATACCAGAGCACCTCCTTCATTACCAACTTGCTTACAGTGTTTAAATATAGAACAATAAATATAACTCATTTCGGTAGTCAGAAAAATGTGGAACTCCAAATATCCTGTCAGCATCAAAGAATCAGTATGTTCAATAGTGACATCTGATGGGAGAAGAAAAAAATGCTATGCTGGTGCCATTTAGAGTTGGTTTATGAATAGTGCATTTTGATACGCAGAAATCAGAAAGGTCAGAAAGTTCCTGTATGGAATTCCTTTCCAATGATATTCCTGTAGACACTTGGGAATTGTAAAGAAAGGTGGGAGAGGTATTTCATGGGAGAGTGAAACAGCAATAAACTAGGCTGTCAGTCTGTGCAGTAAAACAATGTTTCTAAAATCAAAGACGAACATTGAGAAGAAAAATGTCTCATGCTTGATGATCAGTTTCCTTTGTGTAAACATAATTTATAACTGACTTTACTGAGATGAATATATTTATTGGTTATTCATTGATATGGGGAGCATCCTAATCTCTCTCAAATGTGGCACAGCAGGACTGGAATATAACATTCCTTATATTTTAGTGACTTTCAGCTCATCCTTCTTTCTTTGATCCCATGGGTAGGGCTAAGAAATGTAAGATATGCACTTGCATTTGAAAATTGGCATATTCAGGTGTAAGAAAACAAAACCAAGGTGGCAAAACATAAGCAGCCAATCTATTGTTTGAAACCATCAAAATACTCTCCAGCCTTTTTATAAATACATAGTTCAAATCTTAGAGAAGAGAAACGGAAATAATTTGGCTTTGAAGCAGACAAAAAAGATGTTATTGTCCATCAAACAAAAGAAGATTTTCAGATGGAGAGGGAAGAGATATCTCTTGTAGAGATCAACAGTTTGATATAATTTTTTTTAATACAAAATATGCATTTGTTGTGTATTAAAAAAAAATTAAAAGTGTAGTATATGCATAGTTTATTTCAGGAATAATAATGAAGGAAAACAAATTAGAGTGACTTCTGGATTTACTTAGGATATTCAGACCCTCTGAGATCAGTGAAAGAGGGGAGAATCCATATCAAACCAACAAAGATGCTTCTTTTTGGCATAAAATTCCATCTTCAACAATCATACTGGCCATTTCTGTTATAAAGGAATTTTTATTTTCATACTGCAATTAGAGAAAAACAGAACAGGTCTTATTCATTGAGTATGTAAACAGAAAATATGAACAGATTATTTAACTTTATAATCTCCTTACTGGTGGATAAAAAAGAGCAAACTCCATTAAAAAGGAACACCAAAAGCAGAAAACTCAAAAGAATCTTTTAATTGAGACAGGGTTTTCCCTTTTGATATGCTTAGAATCTGTCTTGCTCTGCTCTGCTCAGTGTTGTGACAACCATCTCATTGGTTTTTCATTTAAATAAAATATCATTTTTTCCTATTCAAATTAAATATCATTAAATGTAATTTAAATGGTGACTGAGATCAATTGACAGGACAAGAACTTGCATAGCAGTTGATGGTTGACCATTCTATTACCCTTCTATCACATTTGCTAATATTTATCCACAGCCCATACACACACACACAGAATTATCACAGAGAACAACATTTCCAGTTGAAAAAATATCAAATTGTGAAGCCACAAGGACATTATCTATCAGAAAATGTTATTACCTAAAGGTTTATGCATTCATGGATTCACAACAACCAGTAAATCATACACCACAGGCAGGAGTTCTTTTACCTGTACTTCATATTAGAAAAAACCCAGTTATTAATTTATATACCTATGTCTATAAATATATAGCCATATATATCTGCCCATCTTTGTTTTATTATATGTCTATATCCAAAGATATTATCTGTAGAAGGCTGACGGGTAAATAAGCCTTATGGCTAAGGAGCTTGCACAGATGCCTGAAAATTCAATTCCTAGTGTTTAACTCCCTAACTAGAAAATAGGCATAACAATGCTTGGAAATTTGAGAGGAAAAATACATTTTAGGGACTTATCTATGTGAATAGATTTTATGGACTTATTTGCTATGTGTTTAGAAAGCTATATGCATCTATACACACCTCTTTTTAGTGGCAGCATCTATTTGAACTCTTCAAATATTATTTAAAATTCAAATATTTTGCACCTAAATACAACTCTGTTCCTTAGTTATGATAGACACAAGGTTTACAGAACTAGACATAAGTGACTTAAAATTTCTTAGACAGGTCAGGAACAGACAAACATGTAAAATAATAAAAAATCCTGTCAATTATTAATTAATAAAATAAAATGTTAAGTATCATAAATAGTTACTGACCTCCACTTTTGAACATCATGAGTTTGATTGCTTGTAAAGATGATAGTTACTCTATGTAATGTTTTTTCCCACTAGTAACTTTTCTATGTTACTGACAAAATAAGATTGTAGAGGTTAGTCAAGTATGAATGTTAAACTTATTCAGGAACTACCTCTGACATTTTGCTTCCTTTCAACATTCCTCTTTCCTAATTTTTTTTTAATATAAAATTAGATTTGGTTTCACTCTGGTAGTGAAATTAATGCATTTGGCACCAGTTGTGTTAGCAGCAAACATGACTTGGAAATTTAAGTTGCAACTGAGAAGAATCTTTACTTACTGTAGAAATATCTTAAATTTCATAAGAAAAAAATAAAGAAAAATATGCCACTAGTACATCTTTCAAAGCCACTTCTAGAATTCTGTGTGCAGTTCAGACCTCTCTGTCTCAAAGGAAATAACAGAATAAAGAAAAAATAGAGACAGAGGGACATATAAGGAAAATCAAGGTTTTCATGTAACAAATATTGCCTAGTTTTTTATATATAAAAAAAAGAACATGGTAGAGTTTTATAGAGTTGTAAGTGGCATAGAGACACTGAATGTGGATTTACTGTTTGTTATGTCCTTCCAGTATGTGGACATAGGGAAATGCATGACATTAAAGTCGAAAAGGCAGTTCCAAAACAATCAGGCATTGCACAGGAAAAAAGAAGCTGTAGAATAACTTACTGCAGTTTGCTATAGTAATAACTCCATGAATTTAGAAGGTGATTGGACAGATTTCTGGAAAAAGAATTCTGTGACTGCAATGAACACAAACTGTAATTCTGGTCTTATCACCTTCATGGTATCAGTCTGCCAGTTAAGTATTCTGAAATGTAACATGATAATAGACATTGAGAGTTGACAATGGTCTAGCAACCCAGCAGTTTACAACCTTGGAAGAATACGTATTGCAATTCACAGAATCATAGAAAATCCTCCGTTGGAAGGGACACACAAGGATCATTGAAGTCCAGCTCCTGGCCCTGCAGGCCAATGCCAAGACTCACACCATCTGGCAGGCTTGGTGCTGTGACCACTTTCCTGGGGAGCCTGTTCCAGTGCCCAACCATCCTCTGGGTGAAAAATCTTTTTCTAAAATCAACCTAAACCTCCCCTGACAGAGTTTCAGGCCATTCCCTCAGATTCTGTTACTGGTCACCACAGGGAAGAGATCAGTGCCTGCCCCTCCTCTTGCCCTCATGAGGAAGCTGTAACTGCAATGAGGTCTCTCCTCAGTCTCCTCCAGGCTGAACAGACCAAGTGACCTCACCTGCTCCTCATTCGGCTCCTCGTACGGCTTCCCTTCACCATCTTTATAGATCCCCTTTGGACAATCTCTAAGACTTTTATCTCCTTATATTGTTGAGCCCAAAATTGCACACAGGACTTGAAGTGAGGCCACAGAGCAGAGTAGAGCAGGATTAATTATTGAGTTAATTCTCTAGTACTTGAATTATTACATAGCCCAATATCTTCCAAGAATGGTCCAGCTTAATATTTCCCTTGAATTCTAACTACCAACATGAAAAATGTCATCAAATATCAAAATAGTTTAATGTTCTCACAAGAACAATGCTGCAGTAAAGACATACCAGGTGGGATGCTGCTATATTTAATTAGAAACACTGAACAACCCACAGCAGAAGTAAGTTCACCCATACAGCCAGAATAAAATATGCTGTGTCTAATCAAAACATGCAGTATACACTCTCAATTTTCAGTTGTTCTATGAAAAATTCAGTACAATTATATTTAATCATCATTGTACTTGATACTTACTGCAGTTTGGTTCAAATGTATTTCAAAGAGCATCAAATGAAAGTTACTTTAAAATATACAGTGAATAATAACCACAGAATCAACAAAGAAGGAAAAAGTAGATGAGCAGTCAAATCTATAATTTTTACATTTGTTGCATCATTAACTAAAATAGAGAAAAAATACAGATAAAAGGACACATGAGTTACACATATAAGTTCTCACTCTGTTATGGATTCAGTAACTAAAAATTGCTGTTTTGCTAATCAAAAGTTAAAAGCAAACAGGACAACATCACTAGGATGGAACTCAGTAGTCATTCCTGTAAAATCTCTTATCCTCGCAGATGAATGAAACATTATGGATATGAAACACAAAATGCATGCAGCTTTAGAAAGGCCTATAGCTAGAATATTCAAATAGTGATATTTCTAAAAATAAAAATAATTTTGAGAAGTATCAATTTCTAATTTCAAGATTGTTGTAGATGGTACACATCAGAGTTAGAACTGAATTATATTTTCACTCTGTTATTCACACAAACAAAAATGCTTATTTTTTGTCAACAACATTCAATGGAAAAGTTACATTTTTTTTTAATTTACTATTTTATGTGGCTGATATTTTTTGATTATCCTCCATTCATCTAAGTGCTAGTAGAACCTCTATCATATGACTTTTATGAATACTGATTGCATTTGATTAATTCTGGGATTTTAGCAACAGTACACTTTGCGATGTACAATATTGTTTTTTAAAGTAAAGATCTTTAATTGTGGAAAAGAATATAGAAATGCTTGTAATCATTGATTAGAAATCAGGTGTTTACTGAGTCAGATAATTTTTTTCTCTTCTAGTTATCTTATAATTATTTTCTTCTGAACTTCTTCATTTATACTACCTAAAGTGTGGGTTTAACTTTGCAGGAGAGGCAAATATTTCAAAACAATATGCAAAAGATTTTTCAGTCTAAACTGTTAGAAACTTCTGATATTTAGGTAGTTGACACAGCACAGCTAGAATTCTCACTAGTTGTTGGAAAATTTACATCAGCATCAAAATAGGAGATTGTATGTAAGTTAAAGAAATTAACTACAGTGGGACACACATAAATTACCGTAGTTAGGCAACTAACCAAAGCGCAAAACTACATTTTCTCCTGAGGTGACTTTTTGACATTCATGTTAGGCATAAGCCTCAATAACAATAAAAAAAAAAGTAGTGTTTCTTTTTTAAAAAAATTGGGGAAATATTTCTTTGTTTTTACTGATTTTTAGGTAAATACTTTTTATATTTTCTATGCATCACATACATGAGTAATGGAATGTTTTGATGCTTATATTTTAGTTTTCTATTTAATTACATATTATAGTGAAACTACTTTCAGAAACTCTTAGATTAATCTTCTACCAATATGACAATACCACAAATATCAGTAATGATAACGCCATATTTCCTGCTTCCACACATGTTAACTCAGATTTTGGAATGCAGATTTTTTACTTCTGTCTTACTTGACATATTAGAGGTTTTTCTAATGCTGTGTTTGGAGATATGCACTTTTACAGCACTCTGTGTTCTTCAAAATGTATTTGGTAAGATGCTATAATTTGAAATGGTGGACTGTAAATTAAGAGACAATGGTCAGAATGGCAGCGAGCAAATAAAATAGGATCAAAGAAAAGACAGTCCTCTTGTTCAAGATATGAGCTTGAGATAGGTATCATTTATTCACTAGAAAACAATCCTGCTTCTTATAAAAGACTTGACTGTATGTCTTCTGCATTACTAAAATAGGCATTTTTATACGTTTTTCTAAAACTTAGTGAAATGGTTTGATTTACCCAATGTACTTCATTTTACATGCATATGAATACATACACATTTTTATATATATCTACATATATGGTCATGTAAGTCACATTCCAGATCCCTAAGAGAAGCTAACAAGATTGATCAAGAATGTAGAAAATTCAAGATAATAAATTTGAGATAATATCCTTTATTATAACCTGGCAGATGAATGCAAGTACATCACAAAGTGCAGAAAACCTCAGGTGAGAGAAAGAGTAGCAAGAGCAGGTAAGGTCTGTAAAAATAAAAGACCTCAGTAGGAATATAAACACAACATTTCCCTCAGAAATATGAAGGGGAGAGGGAGGAAACATATTGAATTCAATTTAGAAAAATCGGTGTGTTTCTCAGATCTGAGAAATAAATAATGATTAAGAAATAAAGTTTGTATTAGATCAACAACTACCAAGTATTCAAGGATACCAGAAAGCCTGCCTAAAATATCCCTAGGATGAAAGTTAAGACAAAGTGATTATGTGAAGGGCAAACTAGGAAACACTAACTGGAAACACTTTCTTCTAGTGAAGAAAGCCAAATAAAAACTATGCAGCAAAAATGTAATTTAAAATAATGCATTTTCTTACACTTAACTGGATAAGTATTTGCATTCAGAAGAAAATCCAAAAGGCAGATACCACAGCCACCATTATTCCTCTAGATTTTTTCAGAGACCACAACCGTCATCATTCCTCTAAATTATATATGAAAAAAAAAAAGAGTTCTCAGAGGAAAATTGTAACTCCTCTCTTCCACACCACAAAATAAAACTTTTTTCAAATAATAAACATTCAGTGAGTTTTATAGACTTGATTGTATGGTGTGGAAACTGTTATTGTTAGAAACCTCTCTGTATTATTTTTTATATTCAACGCTGCTGAAAAACAACTTGCTAGACAGCTATTGAATCAAAAATTCATGATGCTACAGTCTTACACTGACCTGAGCACAAGTACTGACCTGTCTAGATCAATTCACTCTGGGTGGCCATTGCAAACATTTCTTTAACAGGAAAACAAAGACTTGTTAGCAAAGGGAACATATGTGTTCCAGAACTTCCATGCATTCTTTTCAGCATTTGTATTCATAAGTAACCTGTAGGAAAACAGATGGAAGACGGCAGGGATGGACTCCAGAACAACAAAAAACCAATCAAAAATTAAAAAAAAGTTGTCTTTTGCTCCATGGTGAATGTTGCAGACAGTTCCTGGGTGAACAATTAATTGTCAGTCATCTAGAAATAAAGTAGCTACTCCTCCAAAACACACTGCAAATCTTTTCTGTACAGTGGGAACACCTGTGATTGAAGATGGGATATTTTAAGATTATGGATATAATTGTCTTCAAACTGTGATTAGTTTATCCAATATAAGTCATAATTCTCAATCTACTGCATTCAGGTTTTTTTAAAAAGGATAAAGATGAGAAAAAGTAACTTTTAAGTAAACTCAAAATAAATGTTGAAAAATTATGAATTTGGGAAAAACCCAGGTATTTTATATTTTTTGAAAATAAAAAAAATTAGAATTTAAATAATATATTATACTTTGGCACAGTAAAATATCCTTTTATTCATACTTTCATTATGAGAAATTTAATTTTGGTGATAAATTACAGTGCAGGAACGTAGCAAGTCACTACTGACATGCTGTCACACTTTACTGAGATGAAGCCTGGCAATCAAGGCAAGTTGATAAATGTACCTCTATCACAAGATAATATTATCGTTAAAAACTACCTTCATATCAAAAACTCTAATGAGTGAATTGTCTTCCAGACTTGTGACAGGTAAGTCGAAGGAAGGTCATTGAATCCAACTTATTTTAAGTTTATGAGAGGGTCAATCAGGTTAACACTCAAAACAAGTACGGTGTGATCAGAGTGAAGGACTCTGTAGGACTCCTAAGGTTCATAGCTATTCAAGATTTGACACCAAACATGGAATAATTAATTTTTATTGTTTATAAAACATAAGTCAGTGAAACTAGAGATAAAAAAATCAATGTTTCTTGAACTTGAGCATGAACTGAGGACCTTGAGAAACCCATAGCTGGAGACTGTTTGAAGATAGACATCTCAGTTCCAAGTATTTAGAAATCTTAGAGTCTTAAACTGAAGAAAAATGCATGTAGTTTCTAAAGAAAAAAAAAAAAGAATGATAGTGTTCATGAACTTAGATTCTCACATAAAAACTCACAATATCTTGAATGTTGTCTAGTTAGACATACATTTTTGTCATATGTTGGGCATCAGAACAAACAAAAATGATCCTGCTAGGCTGCACCAGAGGAAGTTTAAGCTAGTCATTAGAAAAAAATGCTTTACAAAAAGAATGGTTGGGCATTGGAATGGGCTGCCCAGGGAAGTGGTGGACACACCATCCCTGCAGGTATTTAAAAAAAGACTGGATGTGGCACTTAGTACCATGGTTTAGTTGATAAGGTGGTGTTAGGTCATAGGTTGGACTTGATGATCTCCAAGGTCTTTTCCAACCTAGTTGATTCTGTGATTCTGTGACATTAAGAATATAACAAAAACATAGTTAAACCATAACTTGACATTATAAATTTGTATAGTTAATTTTCATATCCACATATTGTTGATTAAAGCTAGCAGAAAGCATTTCAAAATCTAATGCAAAAGGAACCTGATTTAATGCCAAGCTTTCAGTACTATTTCCCCTAAAGTTGCAGTCTGATTCAGCTGACTGCCTGAATGAATATATCCCTTATTCTCTCTGAGCAAGTGACCTGTGTCTAATAGCAATGTTATTAGCCAGACAGCCTACTTGATTCTGATTGCTATGCGTTCTACTTTTTTAGCCTAAATCTTTATATTTTTTCTCCTATGTGGTGCTCCCTTTGTCAAGCAGAATAAATCAAGAGTAGTATGATATTTAGTGACTTTTTTCACATGCTTGGAACTGGGAAGGTGAACATCCTTCCATCTGTCATACAGCAAAAATATTCTGGAATCAAAGCAATTTATCCTGCTTGAAGAGCATGACAAAATGTCTGAGGTTATAAAGCTCTGAGACAATAGGTGAATGTGGGCAGGTGAAATATGTCTATAACTCACTATTTGAGAATTAAGCACTGTAGATGTTTTAAAATAAATGCCATTTTGAAATCAGTGACTCCTGACATTTCACCATTCTAATGGTGATTTGTTAAATGTCCTTTGTTCTAGAGTGATATTTCCATTTCTATAATTTGGTGCATTTACACACAGTTAAATGATAGCTGTCCATTGTTTTTAGGGAACCTAGGCATAGAAAATGGGCCACTTTCAGCTCATCATACAGCTTAGTATTGTATTATCACAATTTGATAAGCAATGCAAGATACTTAAACCACTTCTTCTGCTAGTAAGTACGTTATCCTTTATTTTTCTGAACAGACTGAAAGGTCTTACACAAGATTTTTCCAATGTTCCTAAACTTGCAATTGGGCAAAGTACTGTTGATTTTGTCCAATATGTCACTGAGTATTCTAAACAAGAACAGAAAATTGCAATTTCATTTTATTACAAAGTGATTACCCAATAAATAACATACTTCAGGTTCTGCAAGCAAAACACAAATAGTTTTTTAATTTTTTTTTTTTTTTTTTA
>VZTJ01005114.1:35608-72061 GCA_013397795.1 Orthonyx spaldingii | reverse complement strand
TTTTTTTTTTTTTTTGTAACTATCTGGCATTGTAATACAAATGAAGCAAGTCATAATGACATTTTTTTCTCATGGGAAATCAAAATATTGTATTATCATCCAAATCAAGAAAAAACTTCCATTTTTGGAACCTGAGTATTGCTCAGTATTTAATAAAAATTGTGCCTAACTTCATTCATGTTGACATATAATGTATATACACTGGCTTTACTTCTTATCATTTTTATGTAGAGTTATCCAAATGTCATGCACAATCACAGTTCATTCAAGTATAAAACAGGCATGTTTTTTGATATTCATATTTGTATATGAAAAGCTTGTTAATAACATAATTTTTATACCTTTTTAACATACTATCCTGTGGAATATGATTTCTCTATAATATTTTTTAATACAAATACTTGTATTTTAAGCTTAAAGACGGTAATAAATAAAGAAAAAGGGCTGAAGTTTTTACTAATCTCATTGTACTACAGTATTCACAATGACCTAAACAAGTAGCATCAAGCTAGAAATCCAGATTAGTTGTCTTATTTGTTATGTTCCTTTTCAGGCAAATGGCAAAAACTGTGCATGAACTTAATCAAATAATACTTAAATATCTTCTCTGGCAATCAATTTTTGAAGTGAATTATTAGAGATCATGAATTCTCCCTTCTCAAAGAAAAAATACAATTAGATTCTAAAGTTGTGAAATGTTTTGTTTCATCAAACTAATACTCCAGGGACCAAAAGAGGCAACACCAAGAGTTAAGTTGGAACTTGGAAGGTCTCTCAATCTTATAAATAAACCTCATTTCTGTTATTTTATTTACAAAGCAATAGACTTATTTTTCTCTCAGCTACACATAAGCCAGATGTGCCAGGAAAGTAATCTATTTTGTTGAGCTTAAAAGAGAGAAATACTAGTGTTCAAAATCTAAACATAGAGAGCTATCACTGAAAATTTTTTAGTTGAAGGAAACAAACTTTGATTATTTAGGAGTACTTCTGGAATCAACCTCAAGATGCATATACGGGTGAAAGTGAAAGAACTTGAAGGCCCCTGCAAAAGTCATAGTATCTGGTTCAAACAAGATTAATCCAGAGAAAAATAGTGATGATATGTGAAGCATATTAAATCTCTAAACAAAGAATCTCCTTTACATAACAAGATCTCCAGATAAGCTTAAGGTGATTCAGTCAAATTCCAACAAAATAAAATTAAATGTCTTCCAAAAAAGACCTGCTTCAAGGTCTTCTTATCCTTAATGAATCTAGAGGATTTTGAACTCAACATTATCACAATGATCTATATCAGTAATGGAGTTTTATGAATTGCTGTTATTTAAAAATATATCTTTGTAGATATTACTGTATCTATCTATTTTTATTGTAATACACAAGTCTCTGTTGTCTATGTAACATACCTTCACGGTCTAAATGTCTTATCAGACCTCACAATTTCTTTTCCTTGGAAGAAAAAGAAATCACAAAGAACTTTACCATATATGAAGTCTGCATGTTTTGGGTAAGATGTGTTAAAATTTTCCTGCTGCCATATTTGAATTTCCCTTTATTCAATGTAAAATATATATGTTTAGGTGCATGATTTCAGAGGATATTGAACAAAACAGTGTTCTTTCACTGGGATTGGTTTAATTTCCTTTTAGTAATAAGTACTTATATAATTCACATTTAGAAAGAATTCATCATTTCTCTGAGGTCTTTACTTCCCACTACAGTTCACTGAAACATAAATCTCTCCAATTTCTCCCCACTTATCCCTTAGTCAGGTAAAACAACAAGAATTTTGCCTGGTAATATTTCAGAAACTGACTAAATAACTGAAAGCTAAACCAGGAGAAGGTAGTTCACCCTTGCTATTTTTGTGACCCCATCCTCTCTAGTTTAAAGAAAAGCAGTAAAGAATATGTAAATATTCAAATTTTAGAAACAATTTCAATGTGTTCTGTATGTTTCTATGATTTTTAAAAACATGATATTTCATATTTACTGTTGTCTCAGAGTTTTGTCAAAAGCACATTTATAAAAAACACAGCAGTCATTAATCTAGATCTATGTAACTGCAGAAATGAATCTATTTGTGTATTTGCGTGTTACTGCTGTCACCTTGCAAATGTCTGAATCATTGATACAGGTCTTTAAACTGACAAATGATAAAAATGAGGCAAAGTGCAAATCAAATTTAGAACAGGCATAAAGTACATGTAGAAATGTTTCTCTTTCAAACCTTACTAGAATCAAAGCATTTTACATTCATGAAATTTGTATCAAGCAAGTTTTACAAACAACAGATCTCCTGTAGCATTCGCAAAACTCTTTGGAATTAGCATCCAAAATACAGTCTGTAAGACACCAAAAGCAGAAAAGTCTTTGAAGAGTTTTGAGTGTAGAAATTTCTCCCCTGTAAAGAGGCTCAGTCAGTTTCTAGGCAACGTAGCTCTTCTAAATCCCTTTTATGCTCTTTATAGTATCCCATCCAGTGACCCTGCTAGAAGAGACTGGTTAGAGCAGCCACAGGCAGCACAATCATTTCTGCCTGCCAGGCTTCTTTGTTATTCAATGTTTTTGCAGGATGTCTGCTGTATAACCTAACAAGCCCCCACAGGAGACAATATCTTAGCTGATTCCCCTGGCAGCCAATCACTTTGCTACCACTACAGAAAGTGACTTACTGGCAACTGGCTGCCTCTCTTCTTTCACACCACTGCTTGCATTTATGTGCACACCCGCAAACCCTGACAGAGACCAGACACCCTGATCTTCTCTTTGAACCTCTTCCTTCAGCGTCTGATGCTGGTTTACTGTCATTACTAGGGGATTCAGCTGATAGCACTGTCTAGCTATAGCTGTAGGTAGGATGTTTAATCTACAAAGACAAAGAAAGAAATTGTACTTTAATTAATTTCTTATTGTAATTCACCAGGCCTGCTGACACCTGTGAAATTGCTTTGGTCACTATAATGGCTCTTCAGAAATGGTGTTATTTTATAAACACAATCTGTTGCATAACTGAAAATTTGATTTATGGCATGCATCAATCCTACCTAATGGCCTTAGTAGTATATTGTACGCCCTTGACAAGCAATTATATGTTTATGAAGACACTTGTTGCTTATAATTATAATCCTGCTAATTTCCTCATTCCCAAAAGCAACATTAGTGTTTGTTAATGAACCGCAGATTAATTCACTCTGAATTAGTCTCTACCCCCGGTTTGCCCCCTGTGCATGCTAGATGGCACTAATTTTGCTTTGGGGATCTTAAAAGGATTTGTTGTTTGAAAGTAGATACAAATGGCCTGTTCTATTACTTAAGACTTTGGTTTACTTTAATTTGAATTCATTTATTCAACAATGTTCTGAATTTGAGCTGAGAGATAATGCATTATAGAAGAAATACAGACAAATTATACAGATCAATACAAATAAATTGAACAGATAATACAGTAACAGTAGCTCAAGGTGTTGCTGTTTTCTCTGGGGCATCTAATGATATGAAGCTGGTAAACTGAAACAAGCTTGACAGTCTGAGTTCAGTCCATAATTGTTTAATGGCCACAACATTTAAGTACCCAACACATTTTCTCACATAAGACTAATTTTATACTTGCTGATTTCAATCACCTCTGCTATCTTTTTAAGAATTGAATTATGTTAACAACAGTGATCCTCCTTTTGCTTCGCACTTAACCCCCCTGCTTTTCCTTTTCATCTAAATCTGTGTAATATCTGACTTAACTATAAGTGACTAGGATTCACTACCTAAGTTATTCAAACAACTCTCAGAATTCATGATTTAAAACAACAGATTATTGCTTCCAAACTTTGTATCAGCTGCCAACCTCACACTATAATCCTTGATTCATGCTGCATGAAACCTTTCATTCTCTGCCAGCAGCTGCTTGCTAAGCTATTCCTGCCCTCCCTTTCTATCCTTGGCAGATGATGTGTTAAAAAAAGTACTAAGTGGAATATGTGCTAGCTGCAGGTGTACCAAATGGGGCAAGCAGAGACTCAGAGAACTGAGACAGGACGAAGTTCTTTATCCTCTGTGGTGTTATTTTTAAATAACATAACAAAGCTAATGTACATATTGCTTTGATGAAACCACTAGGTATGTTGACACCCTCTGTTCCCATTTGATACTGGTTGGTTTTCAAATCAGACAATTTTTTTTTGCTGTTTAGTTCCATTAATTAATGAAGGGTGGATTAGATGTGTTTTTAAAATACCCAAGTACATAAGTTGTAAGCTTATTGTACCCCTGAGAGAATTCCCATATATTCTACTAAATGAAAATAATTAAACACATTTTTCTTAGTGATTCCTAATTCTGATTCTTCCATGGTAAACTTAAAATTTGAGTCACAGCATGACTGGGGCCTTTTCTTGAGTAATTACTAGGCTAGGACTTCAAGAATTTGGCCCATAGGGCCAGATTTTCAAAACAATTTAACTTTCACTTATGAGCCAAATGAAGAGGCCAGATTTTGAAATGCTCGCTATGCAGTGGAATGATAAGTATTGAATTCTACCGAAAATGAAACTGCTATACAGAGACTCCTAAAAGTGCATTGAGAATAAGGGGGCAGAAGATTATTAGTGTCTTTGCTATAAATCAGGCATCAGGTGTTAATTTTCATGGTTTAGTTATTTGTACATCATGAAATTGAATGACTTGATGATATTCACATTAGCCAAGAGAAAAAAAAAAAGAAAAAATAGTTCTTACTATTTGTACATTTAAAAGGTCAAGCACAATAGCCATAACCTTTCTTTTAGATGTTTTTAACTTTAAATTAATCAATTTTTTGAATTTGAATATCATAAAATTTGCTTGGAATATCATAAAATTTAATTATTGTTTTCTCAAATAATTCTGTTGCAATTTTGTGCCACCTCTGAAATGATCCAGACAGTACTTGTTAATATATTTTAATGGGAAACAAAATACTTTATTATATGCTGGTCTGAAATTTCATCCATCCTGACAGATTTAGATTCTTTGGACCTATGCTTTTTACTTGACATGACTTCTTATGTAGAAACAAAGGACTATCACAGGTACAAGGTATATTGACACATGTTTAGGTTTGAACAAAAATAGCTATACAATGCTACTCATTGACAGTAACATAGTTTATGGAAAAATATCTATAAACATCATTAAACATTCAAAACATTGTTGTGAACATTTTAAGTTTTTTGAAATTCACATAAACTATTAAAAAAATTCATCAATTAAATTGAACCTAAGTCAAGATCCAAGAAAATGGAAAACATAATTTAACCTACAGATAAAGTCAGAAGAAAAATCTGAATTAACCTTTTAATCTACATTAGAGACATACCAAAACTTACAAATATATGTCTCTGGTATCAGCCCTGTTGCACAGTTCCATAACTGGACTGCTGAGGGGTGAGATGTATATTTTTACTTTCTGAAAATTTGTAGTAGAAAAAATATTTTTCAAAGTTTTCATTATGGTGTGTACTAGGGAATATTTAAGTGATGGAAAAATGGGTCCTAAACTAATCACATAAATTAATATAAATATCAAGAATACATAGTCACTGTGAAAATGGTTGGTTTTGTTGCTTTGTTGTTGTTGGGATTTTTAATTTTTTTTCCTTTTTTTTTAATTAAATCAGGGGAAAATTAAAATAAACAAAAATTTGGGTCTTTGTAGGAGACTTATCTTTCTCTGTAACCACTGACAGAAATGCTACTGCATGTGGGAAAAATATGAGGCATCTAGTATGTAAGCTGAGCTATCTATCTTTACAGCATATGCTTCTGATGGGGTTGTTTTATCCTCAGTGAATTTCTTTCAAGTAGTTTTGCCTGCAGTGAGCATAACCATCCTCACTGTGCAGGAGGTGAAGATGTTACTATGTGCCTGAAATTTGAAAGAGGTGAGTCATCACCCTTAGCAGGTTTTTATAGCATAGTTTCTCAGTGGCAAGTTTATGGAAAGAGCTCTAAGAACGGTGTTGAAGCGTTACAGATTTTCTGGATTTGCATACAAGAAAACAAAGGAAAAAGAATTTCAGGTTACTGCCAGTTATTTGAAGGGGAAAGTTCAGGAGGAACTCTGATGAATAACTTAGCAAATTCATAGAATTCTCTCAGTCCTCAGAGGAGGATGTTGTAACCCTAATTATATAAAACTCTGAAATTTTGATGGAAACATTTTTCTTTCCCAAAATTCATGGTGTTAGGCTCTGAAGTAGATGTCATACCCACACAGTTTTTTCAGGTCACTGAATAATACCAGGTCTCTACCCAGTAGTTACAAACATACTAATTTACACTGGAAACACAACTATTAATTCAGCTTTCCCTTTCACAGATGTGAACAGAGACTACTCCTATCTATAGGTAAATATTCAACAGTTTTCCTATTTTATCCATTTTAACTTAAGGACTTGGACTTGTTTTGGACTGAGAACTACTGTATGTACCTGGAAAGAAAAAGCACATGTTGGCTTCCCAAGGAACAAATTGTACTGATTTGGTGTATTCATTGTTAGCCATTTTGTTGTTTTTCCTCTGTTTACAGCTTATGGATGCTTTCGTTCCAAATGTCCTTTTTGGAAATCTCCTTAAACATATTATGCTTAAACAAAAGCAAATAAGCAAAGAATCAATGGGCATTTTTGCAGCTACTCTGCATCTCACTTTTCAAAGACTAGTCAAATAAAAAAACCTTTTCACCAATGCACAAAAGACAGCAACACTTTATTTTAGTAGGTTCTTCAAATTCAATGTAGATTTACCAAAAATGGCTTACAAATACTATAGTGAGTAACATGATGTTGCTCAAAAGAGGCAGAGATTCTTTTGTTTAGGGACAGCACAAGGAAATTATAACCACGTTACACCATCATAATGTCTTTAATAGGGCCTTCCAGTATTTCTGGCTACAGATTTCTCCTGGGAAGAACCAAGTTGGAAGTCTTTTTCACAACAATTAGACATGATGAATTGTAGTAATGACAAACTATATTTCAAATTCATGGTTTGTAATTAGTCAGTTTTGACTCATAAGACTAAGTGTAGCTACAAAATGTAACAAGTGACTCAGCCATTAGAGTGTCTCTGTTTTAGATGTCTTAGCACTTAGTGTCCGCAGCCCTAAAGGAGATTTTTAGGTTTCTCCACAAAACATACAGAAAACTTACAGAAGCCAACAATTTAAATGGAAAATTCTCTAAGATGGCTTCAAGGACTTAGCCCTTCGACGGCTTAGAAACTCAGAAGATTCAGCCTGGCCTCACATTTTATGTGTGGAGAAGATCTTTATGCATGTCCTCCCTTTAGCACATAACAATAGAAAAGAACTTCTGAGTATTGCATTTTACCCACTATCCAGTGGTTAATATGGCAAATTGAATGGAGAAGCAACTCATTTTAAAGTCCTTCATCTATTTCCTGTTTGGAAAAGACATTCTTATAGAGGGGTTCTACTCCATAAAAAAGTGTTGTAAACACTAAGCTGCATTTCATTTTTCCTGTGAGTTTGTGAGCATTTCATTGACCATTTTTAAACAGAGGCAGCTGAGAGCTTTTTCTTACAGAATTGCACATTATACAATGGTAGCAAGTTTCCAGTACAAGACAGGAAAGAAATTCCTTCTTCACATCATAGAAATAAGAGATGCCATTGATTTCCTCAAAGAAATTTCCAGTGTTAAAAGAATGAATAAGAAGCCATCCTTCCCTTCATATTAAGCTCTGCACTCTGAGGCAGAGCACTACTTTAAGGCAGAAGGAAGATATACAAACAAAATGTTTGCTTGACATCAAAAGAAATCTTCTAGAATGAGACTGGAAAATACTGATTGTGAGAAACATTTAATAAAGATATTTGGAGGTGTTTACCAGTAAGAAATGTATGCATCACTAGGATTAGGCTCCATCTGGCACAGGTAAGGCTCTGTTGACTTCACAGTGTCAAAGTCAGAAACCAAACTAGGAGAAAAAATTAAATCCACAAGGTCTTCTCAGCCTTAGATAATTTAACAAAATTTAACATTTCCATTCTACATATAAAAATTTATTAAACTGTGCCATCTTCTTGCCACTTAAAAAAAAGCTACTAGATCTTTGCAGGAAAATAAGAGGAAAATAGGAAAGGAAAATAGGAAAGGAAACAGGTTTGTTTCTGTTCTTTTCTATGTTCATATTTCTAATCTACCCAAAGTATGAGCTCCACTTTTCAAAGTATCAATGAGAAAATATTTGTGTCAGTTCTCTCTGAAGGATCTGTGCTTGCTTTTTCATGGACTTTTAGTAGAGAAAATAACTTAAGTGTTTTTATTATGCATCCCCATGTATGCTATGAATTTTGGAAACACCATATCACTTTTGTCTCCTGAAATTGATTTCTAGAGCAGGTTGAAGATTAAATTAACTAAATACAGATTTCTTCAAAAAATGCATAATAAATAAAGGCAAGACCTATCAAGTAATGAAATCTTTAATAAGATCCAAAAGAAATATTTTCACATAAATATTTTGTCAGCTTTACAAATTCTTTAAAATTACGACCAAAAAAGGTGAATGTTCAGGGGAGGGGTAAACCAAATAAGTCTATACTTTTAACAAGTATTGTAGATGAAACTGGTATCTGAACAAAAGTTTTACTACTCAGACTGCAGCATATTGTGTTTTGGATAGTAGGCATGAGCAAATAATGTCTTCCAAAAGGAGGATATATAGTAATAGCAGTAAATTAAATTCAGAGTTTTCAGAACAAATTAACTTGAATTATCAAACCATCTAACAAGTATTATCAGTATTCTAGGGCATCATTTAAGTACTGTAGAGAAGTCACTTCTCTTTTCAAGCAGTTGGCTTATTTCTTATTTCTTGCAAGAGATTTCCATTATTTTAACATTTTGCATTCAATGAATAATGGATTCAAGAGACTTATAAATAATGGACAATTAAATTACAAACATAAGAAATGTGATATTAAAAAAACACAAGGCACTCATTTTAAAGAAAATTGTTAAATGCCAAAATACCATTAAGATTGCAATCATGGTACTGATTAGACTTATAGAAGAAAAGTTATGCAAAGCCAGCCAGCTTTTGTTTTCCTACTATTACTTTAGACCTAAGTCTATAGAAAGTAAGACTATTCAGGGTCTAGTGGCTTTTCCCCTCCCCGCCTTGAAATTATTCCTTTTTATGTTTATAGATAATGATAACTTTTCTAAATGTTGTACTTACTAGAATGTGTTCTCTGCCTCCATCTGTTGAAATCCACATATATTATGATCAATCATTATTCTAACTAAAATTCTGGCACTGATCTATAAAGGAGGAAAATATTAAAATCTGTGTTTTCTAGGACAAATAAATCTATTTTAACAAACTTTCATTACTAGAGAAATCTCTGGCCTATCTTAGCTTCCTAAATTTAAACAAAGATTTGTAAAATATAAATAGCTTATATCTAAGTAGCATTTAGTTTTCTAATAGAGTATTGTAAATACTAATTTGTATAAAGTGCTCCAAACAGGAAAAGGAGTATCAGACAACACAGCTTCTGATGAGGTCACTCAATTTTAATTGAGCAAAAAGAAAGAGAAATCTTTCAACCAGATTTTTTTTTGTCTACCTCAATGCGTTAATTATCTACCTTAACCCACTTGCTGTACTTCCTTTAAAACTTTATCAACACCTTGTGTCTTAAAAAAGCAAACAAAAAAGCACCTAATCAAAACAAAACTGCCAGAATTCCATTTTCACATCCCTTTTTCTCATTTATTTAGATACAAACTTATGTAAATAAACACCAGAGTCACTGCTGTGACACTAGCTTTTGCTCCAAGCCCTCATGGATGATTTGCTTTCATCAGGCACTGCAAGTTGTAGGGTGGGGGTTGGCATGGGGTCTACAGGGCAGGGCATTGCCCAGGAACTATGAGCATCACAGGCTAGAGATCTTTTGGAGCAGAAAGAAAGCAAGGCTTACCAGGCAAACTTATAGCCACGACATGCCTCCAATGTCAAGTTAGGATCAGATCCAAACAACAATAAGGAAAGTAAGGGCATACTTGACCAGCACTGTTAACAGCTACAGTGCTGCTGCAGAACAGCTTTAGTTGGGAGCCAAGTGTGAGAACTCACCTCAAAAAAAATGTCACTCTCAGAATCTTGTTAATGGGTAGGGGAAACATCACACATGCACATATATGGAAGCAAAGCAAAGCATTTATTACTAGTGTAATGGAAAACTTAATCTAATGCAACGATCACTATTAGAGACCTAATTTTACGAATGACACAAACATTATTAAGGAAAAATGAAGAATAGCAATGCAATAGCAATACAGTTAGAGTACTTGTATACATTTTTAATTCTTTTTCTGCTATTGATGTAACATACACACTTAGTGTCTATCAAGGGTGCTATAACAAGTCACCAGCATTTGGAGTCCTTCACTGGGAAGGATATGTTGTTCATGATTTCTTCTTCCTCTCATTTTTCCTCCATTATACATTCACACAGAGTGAACACACATTTATATCTTTGTCTACATTGGTCTGTCACTCCAGATCAAGTTACTATGGTTTGATGCTCCTTATGTATGATACTATTTTATCATGCATACTATTATAACATTAGATGCTATTACCTTGTTATTTTTGTTATCCATAAACCAGTTTTGAGGATCGTCAGCTCTTTTTTTTTTTTTGATTGACCATTAGTGAGCAGTTTATAGTTGTGGGTTCTCCCATAGCAAACCTGTGCCCCATCTCTTATCATCCCAAGCCTGTACTCCTCAGTGCCCCATTCCATGTCTTCATTTTTCAAGGTCTCTGCTATCATAGCTGTATCTTTACCATATATATTTATACTACATCATTTTGTAAGGGTTATAAATATCTCATGCCACCTAGAAAAATGCTTTTACTGCTATCTATATACAACTATAGTTGTACAATACAAAGATAAACAAAGGTAAAACAACTTAGACAAACATATTTGGCCAGTTAGAGAAATTTCTGTCATAGCTAAAACAAATAAAACAAAGCTACAGGTCAAGAAATATTAAGACAAAGCTGACTTGACAAGTCTCAATCTTGAGGCCTTGCAAACTCAGAAAAGCTTATTGCCTATTACTGTCAATACCAACGTAAATTACAGCAGCTCCTAAGAGAAAAGAGACATGCTTATAGAGTACAGCCAGTGACCCTATGCAAACAAGGAACTGCCTCCACTTGAGGTCCATCAGCCAGATTAGCAGGACAGAGAGGAGGAAGATGTACTAAGAGCCCTGAAACAGAGGTGTTTGTTTCTGGTTTCAGGTGATTCAGATCACATAGGTATGTTTGGTCTTAAGATTTCAGCCAATGGAAAAAAGAGAGAATGCAGAAATATTTACTAATCAGCCCATTCCAGGGAGAGTGGGAGAGAAGAAAAACCCTTCAAACAAAGAGCTAAATAATCAGCTTCTAGTACCTGGGAGATGTTGAAACACACACAAAACCTGGCATTAGTACAATCAAGATATTTGTAACAAGCCTAATTTCCTTTTACTGGTGAGATTATTGCTCTTGTAGGGAGGTTGTATGTGCATTACACATTTTTTTCAAAAAGTCTTTTGTATAGTCTCGTATAACATTCTCATAAGCAAAATAAAGAAAAATGGTGAAGATGAAACCATGTGTGACTGAGTCCCTAGCTGAACAAAAAGGAGATAATATTAAAAGGAGGCCTATTATAATGTCTCTGGGTTTTGGGTCTTACAATCTAGGAAATGGACCAGATACTTAATAAATCATACTTGTGACACCCAACTAGTAAGGGTAGTGTGTTCTTTTGGAATGGATCTTGTGCTGAATAGAATAATGGAATCACTAAGATCAGAAAAAAACCTACAAGGTCATGGAGTCCAACCTCTGAATGAACACCAGTGTGTCAACTAGACCATAGCACTAGATGCCGCATTCAGTTGTTTCTTGAAAAAGTTTTGTTTATCCTCTTCCCTACTTAACCAACAATTGAAAACTCTATCATTTCATGGTTGCCATGTCTAAGACTGCCTCCGACCACCATGTCTCCCACCAGCCCTCATAAATTTGTAAGGAGCAGCTCCAAGGGGATCCCACCTCTGGTAGGCTCACTTATCAGCTGTGTCAGGAAGTCACCTTCTACACTCTCCAGGAACCTCCTACACTGCCTCCTCTCCACTGTGCAGAGCTTCCAGCAGACATCCAGCAAGTTAAAGTCTCTAACAAGAACAAGGGCTAGCAATCATAAAACATCAGCCAGCTACTGAAGCATGGAATATTTCACCTGCCTCTTCATCCTGGTTGGGTGCTCTATATCAGAATCCCACCAGGTTATCAGCCTTTTTAGCCTTCCCTCAGGTTGCTACCCTTAGGCACTCAACCTTCTCATCACAACAGTCCTTGACCTCTACACAGTTGAAATGTTCTCTAATGAATAGGAAATATTTTGTATTTGAGAAAATACTTTGGCTTTGGAAAATTAAAATTGTTATGAATTCAGGCAAAAATGAGCATTTTGAAAGAGGCTGTCATGAAAAGATAAGACTATATCCAAAATAAGACAATATATATTTAGGGAATAAGTCATTCTACTTAATGTTGGCAGGACCCAGCTAGAATATTTTGGGATGTTGATTTTTCAGAATTCATCATAGAGAAGGAAGTCAAAGGGAGAAAAACAGACAGGATGATGTTTGGAAAACATGAATAATAAGGCAATCAAATCCAAATTTTAGTAACAAAAGATAATATTTCTAGTGATTGAAAATCTATGGTAGGATTTAGTTGCTCAAATATTTATGTCTAGAGCCAATTAAAACAGCCCATGTGTCCTGCTTAGCTTCCAGCAGCTCTCTTATAAGAACATGCATTTTATGGAGTCATAAGGAAATCCTAAATGTTTTAGAGGATCTGAAATGACAGAGATGTTCATAATTTGGACACCTGAGTGTCTCTCCTGTTCAAAAGATTACATGAAGAATACAAAATTTTGAAGTAGTTTGCAACAAAGGCTTCAATGACGAAGACAGCAAAGATAAAGTTATGAAAACAGCTTTAGAGTCAATACTTCTGAATTCTATTTAACAGAGGTTTGTTTGTTGGTTGGGTTTTTGGTTTTGCTTTTTTTGCATGATTGTTTTTCCTCTTTTTTTTTTTTTTCTAAAGATGCCTTTAAGCAAACATCTTTGAGTGGTCCAAATACTTTCTAGTTGTCCAGATGCTCTTAATCTTGCCCAGAATAGAACAACACATTCAGAAATATATTGTAGATTTTCTATATATTTTAGTCTGTTTCCATCTGGAAATTAATCTCATATAACTGACTGATTAAATTAGAGTTTAATATTTTCATTGCCATCTCATGACAATGACTGCTGAGCTTTCAGCAGTTCTAACTTAAAATTGGTGTAAAATATTTTCTCCAAAAATTTCTTCTAAAACAAAGTATGAAATAGCATGAAGTACACACCTGGCAAGCATCACACTTTAAATGCTACCTTGCTGAGGAAAAAAACATATCCTGTTTTAGAGATTTACTTCTGATTGTTTAGTAAGAGTAGGATTTAAGTAGTAAGCTTTAAGTCTAAGATGTCTTACATATATGTTCAATTGTGCTGAGAATAGAAGAGAATCAGGTTTTCCATGCATAAATGCACTTAAAGAGAGGAATACAAAGCTGGAGGGTTGTGGGGGGCTGGGAAGTGACATAAAATAAATGGACTTCAGGTAGTCATTCTTCTTCCAGTGCTTTTCATTATTCTTATCAGGGAGGATAGTCCCAAATCTTGCTGCAACAGCTTTTATTCGGATGGTAATGTTGTCCTCATTTCAAATTAATGGCATCTGGGTGCAATAATTCTTCAGGTAAGTTTTCCTGAAATGTCTTTTGTAGCTTTTGTTTTCACTTGAAACAAAAATTGTAGTATAGAGAGTGTGAGGTTGTTCATGTTTTTGCACAATAAAATAAAATTAATTTTGGAATTCAATAACTTTAGAGAATATGAAACTGCCCTAGCTGTGGAAAAATCTAAACTAAACCAAGCTAGGAGTTTGGGGGGAAATCTGATTGAAATGCTTCTATTTTTCCCTTGTTAGCAGTGAGTATAGTTTGCACTAACTATAGTTTAGGGAATGCTAAACTAAATCTGCTTGTAGCCGTCCACCAAATTTAGTGAAATGCTGATTGACTTGACTGTCAGGGCTTTTTTCTTACTGACTTTATTATGAAGAGTTGTCCCACAATATATTGGAAAATGCTTTCATTGACGTGTATTGCACATGTAATAACTCTGTGAAACTGTCTTGTTACTATATTAAATTACTAAGAGGACCTGCAGAAAGCACCTGTGCATGCTCTAGGGAACATAGTTCTGACTCCCATCCCAACAACCTAGAGGAGAGTTTTTTCCTAGCAAGAAGACTTTTATCGAGAAGAGTCCAAATACTTTTTAAAGAGTGACTTTAGAATACAGAGAAAAAAAAAGTGGAACTTGCTTACATTTTTTCTAAGTTATTTACTTGTTTTGGATACTAGAATCATCTAGGAGTTATACAAAGATACATTACGAGTTGTATAAAACAAGATCCTACCTGGAGATGAAAGCTTCCCAGAAACGAGTGTTCAACTGTCCTCTTGACTTCAGAACTATATTTGTCTTCAGAAACAAAATTTCCAAGATCAGGCACCAAATCAAAGCTGACTGTAACTGAGTAGCATATGCAAATAGGTCATTACTTATAAACGTAAATTACTGGCATGGAATTAAAAAATCACCACACACCAGAACAAGCTTATGTAAAAGACGAGCTGAAGTTCTCTTAGTGGTGATTAGGTTTTCACCTAAATTTCTCACAAAAAAAAAAATAAATCCTCAGTTACCTTTACCTCTCAGTATGTGTTCTCAATAATAAACTAAAGTTAAAAAAATCAAAACAGATGGACTTTAAAATATTGGGCTGGAAAATAACATCATCAGCTTTCCAAAATCATAAACTCTAGAGATAATAATTTCATGGATCATAGTAATTCATCTCATCTTTCTCCTTTAACAGAATTTTGCTATCAACTATTTTTTTTCACCCAGTGTGATTAACATATCTTTTAACATCCGCAGCATTTGTTCTAAAACTTGTACTTTAGAAGATTGTTTCTTCTTTCTCTCATGGCAGAAGAGCTTATGGATTCAAAAGCTTCCCTCTTTTCTCAGGCTATACCAATTGATCTAAAAGAGATACTATATCTTCCTCCAAGCTTTACCTAATTTATATCCTTACGCTGTCGGAGCTGCAATCAATATAATCGACTTAACACCTAAGTTATGGTAACATTAAGTGAGTGATCATAATGTCTTTTTAATGCATTTAGCTGAAGTTTAAACACTTTTTGTTTTTCTGATTATATATGTCTCCAGTAATTCTATGACACCAATTCCTGTTATATTAACTATAGTAGTTGACCTTTTTCATAATCTTCCCAAAACCCTTTTCAGATGGAAAAACCCACTGATTTTTATGAGTTTAAATCAATGATACATGAGAAGTGGCAGGTATTTGCTCAAGTTTACCTAAAAAGCCTCTGGACAAAAGCACAGTGCAAGGCTCTTAAACCTTGACTGTTCTTCTAACCTGTAGAAATATCCTTTTGCTCATTTAAAAATGTGGATAAAAAGAGAGAAAAAATCAATCTTATGTTCAACAAATTTTTTTTAGTGTAGTCAATATTCTGACTCAGACCTACAGTTCATTTTAATCTGTAAATTCTATCTAGATCACACTTTAGATAAAAATAAGGTGGTACAATTACACTGCAGGAATTCCTCAGGGATACCTGGCCATGGTTTTTCTAGTAATACCAAAATTACATCAAGGATTCAGTTTTGCTCACATAAGCTCATTTCCTTTGCCTGACTTTGGGCCAAATCTGGGAAGCAAGGCATATGCAAATGGTTCAACTTTGCTCCTAAACACAGATGTGAAGTTCTTTGCAGTTCACATTTCTCAATCAAAATTGAAAGTCTTTTGAAATTTAAAACTACACCAAAGAGATTTTGGTTTTTGAATATATATGAATATATATATGATTCATCTGGGAGGAGTCTGCCAATTAAATCACAGTAAGACATAAAAAACTAGAAAACTAATTAATTTAGGTAAATAAAGTAAAAATTTAAAAAATGCATTTTTCAAATTGCAGATCCCAAATTTCAAGCCGTATTTCTGCAGAGAATATATCAGAAATAGCAACTACTCCAGAATTAATAATTCTTTCATAGGATTATCATGCTACGTCCATTTTTTCAAACCCTGCAGTCTAGGCTCGTTATTGGTTCATAAATCTTTTTGACCCTTGTAAATGTTCTCATATTTTCATTAACTGTGACTGTACTGACAGCAAAATTATCCATCCTGACCAGACGATGACTATAAAACAGGGTAAAAATGATTCAAAGAGAAGTTAAAAAAAAGCAAATATCTCTAGGACTTATCTATATGCACTGTACAGCTCTGCAGTTCACAACAGCTCTATGAAAGTATCAGTTTAAAATCATAATTAATAGAAAAAGCCCATTCATGACTCTTAAGTAGATAGGAACTCTGAATCTGATTTTTTTTCACTGATGTTTTTTCAGCCAATGAAGGTATTAATTTATTTCTTAGGTCAAGCCATAACATTTCCTGAGTTATTTGACTGAAGGACAAAAAATACACATCTGAGTGGTTGATTGACTTTTTTTTTAATACTTTACATTACCTAGCACTTTTTGGTTTGGTTTTTTGCAGTTCAGTGGTTGTTGCTTTTCATCAGACTAATAAGAGTATTATAAATAGTTTCAAAGCAGCAGTGATTAAGTAATCTTATTGAAAGATGCAAGTCTTATAAATAATCCAGAAAAATCACAAAAATTGATTTACAGTCCTTGCTTTCCTCCTTCCATATCTCAAAACCCACTGCTGCAAACCTCTGGGCAACTCATTACCATGTTCCTAAACAGAAGCAAAGTAACTAAGTTAATAGCATGAGTTTTTTACTGCTTCAATATTTCTGAAATACAAAGTTATCCAGAGACTGCTACTCAGAGAAATTCTCTTTAAAAAGAATAGCTCTAAGGGTTGAAATACTGGTCTTAGTAGTTAGAATTTCTGTCTGAAACTTGAAACTGTTTTCAGTAAAATTCTAACTTCTTTACTCCAGATGGTCAGTTACAGAACTTAATTTACAAAAACAGTTTGGTTACCATGTTAATTAAGATCAGAAAGTGGTCTTTAAATGGGGATGTTGTTCTGGTTTTCTCCCTATCTTATAGTTTTGAGCCTATAGTGATTAAAAAAAAAAAAAATTAAGCCAGGAAAATTGTTTCCATTGCAATCAATCAGTGAGATTTTGAACCAGGGCCATTTATGCAAATGATAAAAAACTGAGTGAGTGATTTGCAATGCATAATTTAGCTAAAAATGTTAACCTCTCCTTCTGTTCAAGGCTTATCCACAAGCAGATCACACATTCTTTGAATTTATTTCTATTTAGACATGCTTTCTGGGAAAAAAAAGAAATTAATCTGGTAGTTTTATAATCACAAATATTCATGAGTATTTGGCAACATTTATTTATAGTTGCGTCTGGTCGTAAGTACAGATTTATTTATTATTTGTATTTCTAATTCAAATCATGGGGTTAAAAATATTTGTGGCTAAAATTCTGCAGCATTTTTTTAAAGAGAGAATAGGACCTCTTATTTTCAATATTCTTAATATTTTCAGAACCAGATTCCAAATAGTTACTCTGTCTGATACCTTAAAGAGCTTTCAGAAAGGGGATTTTTCAAACTGTACTCTAAGCTTTCCTATTTTGACAACATATGATCATATGAACATATGATCTAATTCTGTTTAAAATGGTATAGCTGGTTTGCCTTTGTGAGAGGTCATACAGAGAGAATTGCAAACACTGCTATACATGGGCACTTTGCAGACAGAGGAAAATTTGCTGGCCATGCACAGACCCTACTAGGAGCCCTGTAACAATGTTAGCACTCTGAAAATGTTAATATCATAAAGCCCCTCTCTCAGCTTTGATTTCAAACAGGCTGGGCAGCACAGTAGTGCAGCCTCCTGTTGTTGAGTTTGTAAGACTTGGTGAGCTTACATCTGGTCATGCCATGAAGAAAGGGTAGCTCAACTGCAAAAAAGGAACCACTTACACTCCCTAGAAGCCCAGTTGCTAATACAACAGATTATGTGGTTTGGATAACAAGATATGGGAGCATCATTTTTATAGTTTTCTTCCATAAATGCAGGAGACAGGAAGTGCAACCCAGTAGGTAGGATTCTGGCTTATTAGAAGAGTAATACTTTCCTATCATAATAACAACTGCTGAAAATTAAAGAGAAACAACTCTTAGTAAATTATAAACATATTCTGTCATAGAATGTTTGTAATTAGCTGATATTGTAATTTAGAATAAGCAATGTCTTAAATTTAGGAGAATTTTACTGCAAGAAAGAAATGTAGATACTCTAATGTTTATTGCAATGAAGATTGTACTGCTAATAAAGCAAACAGTTTATAAAAGAAATAGAAAAACAAAATACTAAAAACACCAATTACAGCTAGAAAATTATGTAGCTTTTTCTTAACATAATTAACTAAACAACATAGGACATTGATTGGCTGTTACCTGCAAGCAATAAAATAATATCGTAAAAGGTTTAAAATAGAAAAAATACATTTTAAGCACCCATTTTAGATTTAGTTCCTGTGAGGGCAAAATGTTTCCACTGCAGCTTATTCAGCATCCCCATTCCCTGACTGGTATTCTCTTGGGTTCCAGTCTATATAACACCAACAAGGCTTAAAGTAGTGAAAAAGTGAATATGCTAAAATCAAAAAGATCCCACATGAAGTATATTTTATTCTTGTTAGACTAAGTCTTTTGGATTTACTGTATTCCATTGAAATATTTTAAATCTCTAAAATCTCTTCTATATTCATCCCAAATGGAGTTAGTCAAAGAAGAGTCATTGCCAAATGATTTTATTTTATAGTAATTAACTGCTTATGTTACCCACAGGTATAAGTTCTCTTGCTGTCTAAGGCAGGAACAGAAGTGTTTCTTAGTAAATATCACAGTCCCTTAATCATCAGAGGAAGCAAAAGTTTCATTGATTTGGTTTCACCTTTGTTCCTGAACTACAACACATTCTAATAGCATATGCCACAAAGTGTGAAGATTTTAGGCCTCACTTTTGGTTTTGTTATAGTTTTAATATATTATATCAAAGATTATCTTTATATAGAGAGATATATATATTTGCATTTATTCAGCCTTCCTTTCTATAAGAAATAATCTCCATCCCTTGGAAAGGCACTGAGAATAATTTCCAGGCACTGGGAATCTAAAGAGCTTTCATTTGGTAAACCATAGCGATGTTTTCCCTTTTAATGTTTGTGTGAACTGTCAGGTTTGCCCCTGTAAGAAAACATCTATAATCTGTTGTCTCTTATGGATCCAGGATTGCAGAACAAAGACTGAATGGGAATAAAAAGAAATGGGGGAGAGAAGGGAGGTGTCCTGTACACAGTGGCATTTCAGAAAAAAAAGAACCCTCATTTGACCTGAGGGCTGAGTGTTATTGAATTTGAATTTTCATATTAAGGCAAATGTAAAAGATCGGTTCTATTGGGCACAGGAAACTAAACAAAGTAATTGAGTTCCTATAGTGAGACTCATAAGAACTGAATGCATCCTATGTTAATTTAATGATTTGATTGCCAAATGTATTAATTGGATGGCCTGTGATTTAATTCACTACCACATTTGAGCTTCATTTTCTAATTACAATATCCAATTCTTTTGGATTAATAATTGATAGTGGTTAGAATTTATGGCAATGGCCTTGATTTTTTTTTTGTTTCTTTGTTTTATAGTTCTTTATAAAATCTGCAAAGGTGTATACAAAAGCAGATTAAATGAGAAATAAGTAACTTGTACTGACAGTCTTAAAAACTTACTGAAGTACATACTTTGTCATCATCAAATAATTGATTCTCTCTCTGAAAATGATAAACAGATTGCCCAGCAGAAAGCTGAGAGTCAAAGAGGGGCCTGTTCTTTCCCAGGAGTGAAGAGAATGCAAGGGTTTTGTCAGGCTGTCTCTGACTCTAGGCTCTAAGTGTCTTTCTACCCATTATATGATATCACTTCCTGTGTAAACTAGTGTATTTAAAGAAAAGAATACCTTATGCACACATGAACTTCAGCACACTGGTCATAAAGGGTATGAAAACCAAGAATTCAGTTCCCACAAAGAGATAATCCATTATTTTTAAAGAATTGTAACTTGTAAGCACAACAACATTTTGAATGTAGTAGAAACAATCTATAAAAAACTTGTATATAAATAAAATAATTTGCTAATTATTTGCCTATTGTAACTTGCATGAAGATCATGTAAAAAGGACAAACTAAATTATGCAAGCTTTCTGCTTGGTTAGAATATGTTGTTAGTATTCAAATAACAAGAAAGTTTGCTTTTGGGTTTTTCTAGAAGTTCTTATTTTTGCTGTAAAATCTTGTATGGTAGTAAAAAATATCAGAGCTAAAAACACAGTAAAAAGCTTCGTGCTTGAATTGTCATTTTATTCTTTTGTGCAGAGATTGAATATAAGGGTCCATACTTTTAGTCAGTGATGTTGACAAAACTGACATATAAATGAAACAACTTACACCTGAGGTTCTTTGTGCTTTTGACAAGCTATAATGGAATTGTTTGCAAAGTTTTATTGAAGTTCCTACTTCCATTTATCTTTGTTAGCAGAGCTGCAGAAATCTGTTTTATAATATTCCTGTATAAATTAAACTATAACAGAATTAGACAAGGAGAGGAAAAGACAATAGCGTATTTTATGCTTAAGTAAAGATGTTTCTGTAGGAAAATATTTACAGATTCTTACTTTGATTTTTGTAACAATTAGATTGGGTTTATTTAATAATGCCTAAAACAATGCCTAAAACTTGCAAGGGTCTTTGATCAAGGATGTTGAAATTATTCAACAATTATTTCTTTTTTTTATCAAGAGGGGAATTTCCAAGCATTAGTGAACTTTAACCCAAATGCTTCTTCATAACAACTGATAGGGTAGATTATTATTCCTAAATGTTT
Source organism: Orthonyx spaldingii (assembly GCA_013397795.1). Taxonomy (NCBI): domain Eukaryota; kingdom Metazoa; phylum Chordata; class Aves; order Passeriformes; family Orthonychidae; genus Orthonyx; species Orthonyx spaldingii. Next base: position 50,863 of record VZTJ01005114.1, on the reverse strand, counting down.
TTTTTTCTCTTTAGTTACATGATGCATGATCAAAAAGTGCAGAGCAGTCTAAACTGTTTCCTAAATGAACCATTACGTTCTTACAAGATGTTAAGCACTAATTCTCAATCCACCACAATGTTTAGCTTGTGCATAAAGGTAAACATGCAATAGGCCTCCAAAGTGAATTGAAATAAAATGTTTCCATCCATATGTTCCCACCAAAAAAAGCTAACTGGAAATTATCAGGAAAGAGAGTCCTACCTTGAATTCAATTACATTTTCATATCCATATTTTATATCAACTTTTATAAGACTCCAAAAGTTCCTGTGACCTTGTAGCTAGTGACCAACTTCAAAAATACCATAAATGAGAAAATTCACAATAATAATGATACTAATGTGTAAGTACAGCAAAAACAGCCAAAAGAAAAAAAATTCCTGGAGAATTATACAAGTCTAAGAAGTAGGAAACTAATTGTTTGTGTTCACTTGAAGTCTGACTAGAATATTTATACTAAGAATATTTATACACCTGCCTTTCAAAATGATGCAAACTAAACGATATAGAAAAACAAAATATCCAAAATGTGCCAGTACATATTAAACTATAAGTTCCTAATAAACCCAGAAGGTTAAGACAACTACAGGTGAAGAGTACTTTGAAGAATTGAATTGAACATCCTTTCAAAGAGAGAACAGTCTGAATCCCTCAACATTTCATAACTCATTACTGTCTGCTGTCCATTGCCCTACACCACCTTCTCTCCACATTTAAACCTCGGCATTCCTGAAAAAAATTACTCATGCCTTGACTCCAGAAATTAGACTAAAATATTTAACTAACTGAAACTGGCTTACTTAAAATACATTTAATATTTAATTGTTTCACTATTTTTGTGAAAATTTACTTCCTTATGCTTACGTGACAATCATGCAATGGTGTGGGATATTTATCACTAGATATCATAGTATGGATAAGGCCTTACCTAAATGGCAAGAAAGCCTAAAGAAGATGGGCAAAATATAATCAATATTCCAGAAAAAAACCACAACATTTTTTCAAGATGAATGTTTTAACGATTCATTTTACGCTGCCAGTGTCAAACTAGATAAAAAATACCTATGTTAAAGAAAATCAAAACATATATTGTATAAGCCAAATACTTTTAAAGTTCTATTCAAAATATTAACTAAACATATTTGATTGTTTTGCAGTACCAAAGAACAAATTATATTTTCTGCTTTAATTTTCAAGCCATTTAACATTATTTCTCTTAGATTAAGTCTGTCTGTTGATGTTAATAAAAAGTACGTGCTAAATCCTATCACATTTTGTGGTTAGCTGACTGCATGCTGAATATTTTCCCTTAAATATTTCCTAGCTCTCTTTCTATCCAGTCTGGCCTCACAAGGTTGTGCTTTGTAACAAAAGATCTTTCTTCATTAAAAATACAACCCCTTCAACAGAGGAAGCTACAGGATTTAAGAAGAAATAGACAGAGAAGATGTCCTTTCATACAAAACTTCTAAATTCACAGCGGTTCATCTGAGTTTAGGTGAGAGACCTCCATTGGGTGGGGAAAGAAGTTTTCCTTTTTTTAAGCTTTTTTTTCAATAAATAAGCATTTTAAAACTATTTTTAAAATATTCTTGGACAAATTAAATTAAAATGAAAATACAGAAGCCTGAAAACAAATTAAAAATTGCAGGAAATGTGCATAAACACAAAACCACAACAAAAAGGGTATTAAAAAATATTTCATAATTTCTCCACAATCATTCTAGTCCTGCAGTTTGTTTTGATTGCATCACTGCTAGCAAAAAGAAGGATTTTAAGAATATAAGCACAGTTCTTTATCCCTTTATCTTACTTTAAATATATCAGTAGCAAAATATATTTTTCTTCTCCATCCTGTGATTTCCAGCTACTGTTACTGTTTTAAAAAATGGATCAATATGAATTCATCACTGGAAAAGCTTTTGGTAACAGTACTAAAAATTCCCTGTACCTTTCTCTCCTTTACTGTTGGTAAAGACCTGTCAGGTGTTGAAACAAGCCTGATTACTGAAAACTCAGTTCCTTTGTAGCCAAAGGGAATTTTTTCACAAGCTTTGAGAAGGCCAAAATTCCACCTTCTAAATTAAATCAAACATTTATGAAAGCCTTTAGAATTTTCAACTCTTTCTCATGCTTTTGGGATCCTGAAAATGCCAGAATGTGCACAGCAGGAATTCAACTCTCTTTATTAGAAAGAACTTGAATCTGTTTACTTTTACAAGATGCCAGATATACCTGAATATTCTTTTAGGTATGTGCTTCTTCTGATTGCTATTGTCTCCTGTTGTGTTATGCTTTTCTTCAGATGACACTTACTAGTGAATAACTTTAGCATTTGAATATCAGCTTGACGTGAGCTTTATATTTCAAGACACACTTTCTATAAAATTTATAAGTGTGTTCATCAAGACAGCAGTGCTCCATTGCAGGGGATCGCTCATTATTATGTGCGCAAAATAATGTATAACAGATTTATCTGAGGGTTGACACATCCAGTCGGGAGCCTGGAGAAACCAAATTTCTCCTGCTGTGAGACATAGAGCAGGGCAACTTAGACACTGTTTGTAATCTGAAATGGGTTGCTGTGCTGGTTGTCCACCCAGCTTGCCTGAGATTGTACTCCTATGGGTGCATTTCCTACAGTCACACATGCTGCAGAGGCAAGAAAAAGAAATGCTTCAGATTTGTTACAGTCATAAGCTTGCTACTTTAAATTGGTACACTTTCTCATAACACTTTTCCCCCACTTACTACTCTAATCTATTTCAGACTGCAGTAATGACTATGCTAACACGTCCTTCTCCTCAAACTTTGTTCACAATCATGAGCAGATATGAGAATTATTTAAAATTATTTTCAGGTTTCCCTCAGTGTCTATATCAAAGGATCCCTAACACATGCTAGATGTGTATTTCCTCTTCAAATACTTCTATTCAATATAATGCAATGTAACATAAAGCAGGAATTTTTTTAACTGTATTTGTTATTGACATCAAAATTATGCTTCTAAAGATGATACCCATCATCAAGCCCATGCCTCATTGTTAAAATTATAACTTATGTTTCAACTCTGTGCAAATCGTCTACTGATTATGCAAGAAAAATTAGATCCAACTCAGTAAGAGTGAGTTGGGCTTTTCCTACTTGCTGCAGCAGAAATACGATTTTCATTCATTATACTTCTTTGATAAATCCAGACAGAGTTTTCAAAAGCTGTCTTACAATACAATAATTCTTTGTACTTAAAGATCACTTAGAATTTTTCTAGTTAATATATACTTAATAAGAATTTTGCTTTTAAGTGTAATACTTGTTAATAAAATAAATATAGGTTTTAATAGGTTAATTGTTCAAAGTTAAATTTCATTTTTAAACAGGGAAACTGTCTCTGTGGCAATTGGTGTCACTAATAACAAACCAAACAGCTACTTTGAGCAAAATGTTCCTAGTTTTCATCTAAAGTAAGGTTCACATCCAGAGTGTTTCTGAAGCTATTACCCTCAGAGTTATTTAAAATATAGGCTACTGAATTTATAACATTATTTAACAAACTGCTATGTAAAGCTTTTTCTTCCCCATTACCAAGAGCGATACTGAACATTTTTCTTTGTTGTTGTTTTTAATAGCATTTTAGCTAACTAATTACATTACAGCATAACACCACCCTCAGCTTTGGCAATACAGTAGGGAATCTAGTCGGATTGAGTAGAGGTTTATCCTTTGAACCCATGATTTCTATTATTTTAGTTGATATTAGGCAAAAGGTGCCTCTCAGTAAAACTAATTCAAGCAGTTGAGAACTGAGTATTTGCCAGTATTCTATTCCAGTTTACATTCACTGATATAAGTCATTGTGCTAGAGATATTACTTTCATCTTCTCCAAAATCTTTGGCTAGGTCGTCATCACCTTAATTAATACTGAAAGCTAAATTTAAGGGTTTTTTAATGGGGTGCAAGAAAGATTAAGGACAATTTGCAGGACAATTTGTATTGTTGTCTGAAGCACTAAAACTTCAACAAAAATTAAGTGTCATATCTAACAGTGAAAATCCTATTTTAGCTTTCCTTTTCAGCACTTTACTTGAAGTTCCCATTAACCTTAACAGTGCCATCAGACAGCTTTTTGATTGGATGAAATATTCTTCTAACAGGAAAGGCTAGATTTGGCTATGATGAATCCCATGAGTAGTGTTAGCAGGTTCAGAAAGTCTGACAGAACTAATACATCAACAGATTCTATACAGCTGAGAGAGTGCCTGATTGGCATACAAAATCCAGGGAGACCTTTGTCAACATTATACCCTCTCCCAACATCTTCTGTTATGTTAACATTTTCTTGTCTCTCTCCAAAAATAGTTCAAGAGCCCTGTATAAGTCCACTATAAATCCAGAATGTATCAAAATTCCTGAGAAAATTTCCAGAAAAATCAGGCTTTACTTTTGAGTGCAGACACCTGTGATGTGAAGCAGACACCTTCACAGGTACTGGGCTAGAAAGGTTCCATAAATTTTTCAATAATTTTATGTGGACCAGCATTTAGGTGGATGAGGTACTTTTTGATTTTGGTTAGTGTTCTTATCCTTTGGGAAGTAGTTTCCCTGTGTATTGGCTGTTAGTTATGTGGTTATTCAGGGATAGCACACGTGTGGTATGCCCTTCTGTTATACGGCAACTAAAGGTTGGATTTTTGTGATAATTATGAAGCGAAAGCCACCTTCAACACAGAATAAACTCATACAGAAACAAGGAAATTACTTTATTTGTGGTCAAAGCTGAAATGGAATGACAGTAGAAAAGAAAGTTGAGCACTAGGGAAGCAGAAATACAGTAGTCTCTTAACTGTTCAGAACTGATGAAGGCAATTTAAAAAGAAAAAACACATGGCAGACTGTCTGCAATGGGAACTGACCTTCAGTTTAGTAGCTTGAATTGATACCTTAGGAGGATGAACTTAGGAAGCTGCATCAAAGCTGAAATTACTCTTATTTCCTGGAGAGAAAGAAAGAAAAAAAAAAAAAAGGATGCAATTAAGAATTAAAATCCCTCGTTTGGATGTCATAGAACATAATTAAGAATTTATGTTTGGTGATGCATCAGTGGAGAATTACATCATTTTTTATCAGGTGTAGAGTTCAAACAACTGACCACACTGAGGCATATTGTCTTAAAGACACATTTTCTCACCTGAAATTCAAAGATTGTTTCCAGACGGATTTTCAGTGGTTAACAGACATATAGGGGTTATAATCTGCATTGTCTCTTAAGTGACATTGAAACTGGTCTCAGGCTTTTCTTTTAAATCCCAGACAACGGGAATTATAATTCCACTGTAATTTCTACACGTATTCTGTTTCAGTCAAACCATTTTTTAAAATTGAAAAAATATTTAAAAGTAAGCATCAGAAATAAAGATTTTTTTTCAAATGTGGATCTTCCATGTTCTTGTGAGAGGAGTGATGAATAATAAAAAAGTTAACCTAATAATACTTTTCTCATAAATAACCAGTGAAAAAAAATCTTCCTAAGGGAAGAAAATATTAAAGCATACTGTTAGTTTTCAAGCTAGCTTTTTTTTCTATTTTTCTTCAATTATCTAAATCATGTCCTATTTATGATAATGACACTTGAAGTTAAACAAGGGCTATTTTCTACAGGTTTTCTGCCACAGCAACAGAGTAGCATGCATATTCCTTCTGATCAATTTGGTGTTTTGCCTACGTACATAAAAGGTTGCCACAATTTTTTTCAAATATCAGCGTAGTGAGTATTAGGAATACATCCTTTTTAAGTTATTTTTCATCATGTGAATTCGTCTTAAATGGCTGAATGCTCAGTTGTTACACAACTGCATACAGTACATCAAGATGGCAGAGACAGCAACTTTATAATCTGATAGCGGGAAACAGTGCAAAGATTGTTGTTGACGTCTTTATTATACATTTATTGAAAAGAAATAGCAAGTTTTGGACCACTGAAACAGAGATAACTACTGAAAAAATTACAAGGTGTTCTATAAACATTTTATTTCTAAATATTTTTCCCTGCTAACTTTGCCTATTATTCTATTGCACAGATTTTAACTGTGACCTTCTGTATTTTGTTAGAGATCAAAAATCACATACATGAATGAATTCAGGTGCAAAAGAGCTGTGACATTTAATTAGGTCCAATTGGTTTAAAAATTGGATACAGAAATGAATGTGATAATGACTGCCATAAGCAAACTTTCCTTTTATACTTTAAAGCACAGATTGTCTGTTCTGTCCCCTTCTCTATAACTTTATTTGATTAAGTAGTTCTATTCTGATCTTATACTAAAAATAACGAACAATTGAAATTTAGTCTGTGTTAGTGCGAGGGGCTTTCAGTCTGCCATGGGGTAAATTCTGCTCAGTGTCAAGGGCATAAGTGAAGGCAGGGAATGAGCTCAACTCATGTTTCAATTCCATGAAAAAATCAAAGTTGTTCAGTAGTTAATATCTTTTCTACCCAAATATCCTATTAATTAAAGAACTGTGCTCTACTCTTTTCCTCCAGGACCCCAAACCTCATAAATTTTGGTTCTTTGGGTTCAAAGTGATCTCAAACTCATTTCTCCCTAATCGGTTAGCTCATTAAGCAACTTTAACCACCTTATGTAACAGCTTTTATGTTAAATAAATTATAATAAGGAATCAATAGTAAAGCTAGCCTGATCAGGAAAAGGATCAAAGCTTTATACACAGATTATTGGCTATATGTCCTTGGAGTGTGATCTCTTATGAAATTAAGGGCAGATGCTTAATAGTCGACAAAGTAGTTTTTATATTACAAGTACACAGATACATGACCAGTCTCATTTGCCTATGGGTTTTCAAACAGCTGCAAGAACTGGAAAAAACTCAAATTTGTACAGGTTAAAACTCAAAACACTTCAAGTTACTTAAATCTTATTTTTTGGATGTTCAAACTTTTAACAAATTTGTAAACAACAGCATAATCAAAACACTTTTAAACTTTTTTTTTCTTAAATAATTGTCTTTTTTAATGTTGCATATTTTTTCACAGTCATTCCTTCATCATTTACATTCTCTAACTATGATTAAGTAATATCAAGGTTCTAATTTTCCAGCAGGACATAAAATAAGGTTTCTTTTCTGGGAAATTAGGCAATGTTCATGTTGGTTTTAATATTTTATGAATGGTAAATGTGCCAATTCACCACTTCCTGTATGCAAGCAGAGGGGAAAAAAAAGAGGAGGAGAAAAGTTAAGGTTCTTTGGTAGAAAAAAAAAAAAAGTCACCCAGAACACAAACAGTTCTTGCTGATAGTTCTACTCTTCTCTGGAGTGCAGCTTTCTAAAGTACTTTGGGGGGTTAAAGCTTTTATTTTCTCAGCGATTTGTAGGTAACATCTGCTTTGTGTTCAAGGGAAAAGGACAGTTTATTCTAACTGCCAGCTCCACGCAGCTTGTGACCTAAAAGTGAAGAAGACCAGGTTTTGTTTGGTCTGGTTTGACTTTATTTTGCTTAGATTTTTTAATCGGGTATCACCAGTAATAAAGTTTCTGTAACTGAAACTTGACTTCTAAATTGGCTGATGACATGGGAGACAGTATAGAATAAATATTCTTTTCTTCCATAGTCTTTACAGCAAATAAATTCAATCAAAAAAACTGAAAGCTTTCTTACTAAAAACAACAGATTCTGAATGCTTACGGGTAAGTATCTTCAGAGGGGAACTGACTCTAGAGGGTTACAAGAAATGTTCAACCCTCACAACTCCCAGCCTTAGTCACCCTTGCTTCCTTGCAGCACTTGATATTATTTCTCTCTGTTCTCAAAATGAGAAAATAGCTCATGGGAATTGTTTCTTTGCTGTACCCAAGTAATCAAGTTTCAGAAACAAATGAATACAACAGAACAAGTGGAAGCAGAACAGCTCACTTTTTCTGTACGTTTATATTTTATTGTCACTGCAAACACATGTCTCATCACCTGCTATTTTCAATCATCTGGTGGAGAAAGGACACTTCCTGTTCAGACTCTCTGGTATACACAGGGACTGGAGCTGGTATGCACAGGGAGCTCATACTCTGATTTCCTTCTGTTATAAAAATTTCATTAATAATGGTTATAATTTTCATTTGGAGTACAAGTGCTTTCCATTTTTAAATGCTTCAAACTCATATTCTAATATGAACATGTTTAATAATTTTTATGTGGTTCCAAAATTGACATCTTCTGTGTTTCCCTAAGTTGTTGGTCTACTCTATAGTTACTGAGCACTGAAAGGTATGTTTAAAGATATCTGCTGTTCAGAACTTCTCTCCAAAGACCGTTCATTACTCACACATAAACAAAAAGCCTTTGCTGCATGCATGATGCCAGGAAGGCAGGCAAGAGATTTTCAAATGCCATGATATAGATGAGGCTGTTTCTAAGTGTCTAATCTAGCATGTCCAGAGCAGTGCTATTCAACTTCTAAATTATCATCTATGCCATAATAATAGTCAGCCCTGAGGCTGATCTGCAATCTTAATTAAACTGTTGTGAAGTCAGTTCACAATAATGAATTAATTATCTGTGGTAGTGTCCCTAAATTTCAGAGAAAGAGACCCACTTCACAACTGGCATGGACTCAGCAGAAGTACATAGATGGTTATCACAGCTGAGCTGACAACTAAATAGTTTTTAATGCTTCATGTGCCCAGTCAGGGCCAATTGCTGCTGCTCTAAATCCAATGCTTTTATTCTCTCTTCCCTTATAGTTGTCCTACTCAGTGTTTCATCCACCTGTCACGCGACAAGAAGTACTGCCTTGCTCTGGTATGTAGACTGAGCTCTCACTCATGTTTCTAGTTCTAGTCCAGGTTAGGTTGGGCTCTCTCTTTCATCCAGATGGTTTGGGTTAAAAAGTGGCCCACTTATCTACACTAGGAATCACATGCCCAGTCTTCATTTTACAGTTTTCAGTTTCTTTGCCTTGGTGACTTAATTCTTTCATGAGGAACTATATTCTTTTATTTACTTCAAGCCTTCTACCATTTAATTATTCTCTTATATCACAGAACCAGGACAGGAATTGCTTTTGGCTTATTTTTTCATATATGCTTATTTGATTATTTATTATTTCATATACATTTCTGATTTCCATTTTTCTCTCTCTGAAAAAAAATTGCAGTCTTTTCACATTCCTATTAGTTCTTCAATGCCCTTGAACACTCTTATTTTGTCTGAATTCCCTGTATTTCTCCCTTTACTTTTTTTGTTACACTGGTTAGCAAATTCATTTTGCATTTAACAAATTATTTGCAAGTATTTGGCCGCCTCTATATTCCCAACTGTAAAGTTTCTTCACTTTTTTTAATACACTGAGCAGATTATTTTTCTGAAACTGCGTAACTGTTTTATTAATCATTTACATTTGGATATTTGTCATTAGAGTCCTTGTAAAACTGCCATCAAACATCTGAAAAGCAGATCTCCTGTGTGAATAGATAAAATATGAATAGATCAAATACACTCTATGAATAATATTACAGCCAAATGGTAACTTTAAATAGGACAAACTATACATAGATGGGGACATTTTGGAAATAAGGTTCTGTGACCTAAGTAATTTAAAAGTTTGTCAAAATTAAGAGTTTTAAATTCTTAGATTATAAAGAAGAAAACATCACCTCAGCAGCCTGTATAAATTCAATGTGAACGGTTTCAATGCAGAGTGACAGGAACACATTGAACAGTACCTTCATAAGGGAAAAACCTTTAAAATTAGATGCTCATATTAGACATCTTAATGTTTGTTTGACATCAAGAGCAGAGGGGGGAAACTCAGAAAATTACGTGATGATCTAAGCCATTTACAGAGATTTTACACAATGTCCAAAGGCATCTAATGTCTTTCAGGTTCAAAGTGCTACCTAAGACCTTTCACCATTTTTAGAAATTTTACCCTTAAAAGAATGGTCTGTTATGCAAAGATGCAGTTCCTTCTATTGAAACTGAAACAACGAGTGTAGGATTGTAATTTTAAGCAGTAATTTAAAAGATGGAATGTTAAACAACAATAATAATTCAACCATCTTTAGCCACAAAATAACCTTTCCTGCCTCTTCTTTCCTTCTTTTTTATTAGCATTTCCCCATAAAACTGTAAGTCTCCTCAAAAAAAGAAAAAAAAAAAAAATGGGGTAGTAGATGTTCAAAGACATTATTAATGTTCCTGTCACAGTAGTTTCTTGTCCACTGGGAAATTGTTCATTTATGGTGAACCAGACCTCCACTATAGATGGAGCTTTATAAGTTAAAAATATTTCCCTTCTCAACAATAAAGAAAGAACTTTGAAATAATACATTAAAAATGTCACTGGGGGCACTGCAGATGACTAATGAGTGACTTGAAAAGGATGAGTGCAATGTTTAGTCTTGTAAGATTATTTATTGACTGTACTTTTACCATATCTATTTTTTGATTGACCTTTTCTGAAATATAAGAATTACTCTGTATCTGTCACCATGTTTATGAAGTTTTGGTGCTAGAAATTAATGGATGAAGATACACCATAAAAGATTTTTTCTCTTTTCTTATTATATTTTAAAGGGGAAATAAGTCACTGCTACTAATACTGCATCTATCCCAACGACAGTCTGTATACTTGCAGTTACTTGCAGGAATCAGTTTTGGGGGTTTTTTTACTACAAGCTTGGTATCTACAAACTTGTTTTAAACAGAAAACCCAACTATTTCTATGAATAATAACTTGTGCTTAAAATATGCATTTTATAATTGCATTGGTTAAATGTTTAGACTAATTTAAATTAGACAACAACCCCATATATTTAACAAAATAATTCATAACAAACCCTTCACAGGAAAGAAACAAATTAGGATAGTTAGAAATTACATGAAGAATTGAATGGTAAAACAAAACAAACCCACAGCTTTGATTTCTCCTCTTGACAGAAGTAAGAAAAGGCAGTTTCAACTTTTACTGTAATATCCAGAGAATAAAACACATTTGGTATCTCAGCAACAGGCAAAATTTGATATTTGAGAATAAATGACACTGGGCAGAAATTGGTATGACTATACCTTTCTGATGAGTCATAACTAATGAAGCAGTCTAATGCTCATGAAGCGAAACTGGTGACAAAAGTGAGAAGAATGCAACTGGCAAGATCAAGGAGGCAGTGAAGGAGAATATGCATCTCACACACACATTAGCCCAATGGCATCCTGGCCTGTACCAGCAATAGTGAGGCCAGCAGGAGCAGGGCAGGGATTGTTCTCCTGTACTCAGCACTGGTGAGGCCACACCTTGAATTCTGTGTCCAGTTCTGGGCCCCTCACTGCAGGAAAGACATTGAGGTGCTGAAGTGTGTCCAGAGGACAACAGAGCTGGTGAAGGGCAATGGAGAACAAGCCATGAGGAGCAGCTGAGGGAGCTGGGCGAGTTTAGCCTGGAGGAAAGGAGGCTCAGGGGAGACCTTATCCCTCTCTACACCTGCCTGGAAGGAGGTTGTGGAGAAATGGGGATCAGTCTCCTCCCAGGCAGCAACTGACAGGACAAGCAGAAACGGCCTCACATTGAGCCAGGGGAGATTTAGGTTGGATCTTAGGAAAAATGTGTTCAATGAAAGGCTGGTCAGGTATTTGAATAGGCTGCCTAGGGCAGTGATATAATTGCCATCCTGAAAGTATTGAAAAAGCATGTAGATATGGCACACACATGAACACATAATTTAGAGTTGAACATGGCAGTCCCAGGTTAACATTGGCACTGATGACTTAAGTGATCTTTTGCAGCCTTAATAATTTTATGATTCTATGTGGTTTAGAGAAAAAAAAAAGGGAAAAAAGTAAGAGGTAAAAGGAGATTTTTCAATGTTTTTGCAGAAGAAAATGTGTCTGTTAACTCATTAGACAAATCTGTTCACTGTGTATAGAATTCTAGTACGAACCTAGTGAGTAAACTAAGACAGAAATTTTCATATCTAATGTGGAGAGGAATAAAATCTCAGGTTAAATCATTTTACAAATACTTATAAAAACATTTTACAAATACTGAGTTGGTAAAAAGTCAGAAAGAAAAAATGTGCTGTTTACCGTGATATTATCCAACTTTTAATGCAGAATTCAACCCCTTGACTTCTGTCCCACTTTTATTTTTTTGTTTAGATTAGTATTTTTCACATGTCTACAAATACTGTCTCTCCGCTTCTAGAAACCACAATTTTATATTTCACATTTTTCTCAATTATTTAGTTCTCAGTGGTAGGTAGTTTTGTTCTTCTCTTCCCTCTGCATATGTCTCTACCTCTTCATCTTCTCTCCTTCTGTCTCCTCTCCTGTCAATGTGTGGGCTTCTGCTCTTGCAAAATTGCAATAATTTGATTTATTCACATCTGTACTGAAAGAACTCTTATGAACAGTTACAGTGTCTCAGCTGACACAGAATGGCTTTTTAACTTCAGCAATTTGTTTGTGTGTTGAAGTCTTCATATTTCTTTCTAAGCTTTTTTCAAATACTTCAAAAAATCTAGTGGAGTTCATATGTTGTAATGTATCTCTTATTGGAGGTACCAAACCACACACTTAAGTTTCTTCATCAGCAGTCTCATTGAAAGTATCAGGACAGTTAACATACCTGAACTTCAACAAGAGCTTTTTAAATCTTATTTCTCTGAGAGGCATCAATATGACATTACTTTTTCATCTGAACTGACACATAGCTCTCTGTTTGCCTCAGCTTGCATGTTTTTATTTTTATTCCTCTCTTACGGGACATCTACAAGGCTACATAGCTGTCATAAGTACCACTAGACCTCGAGTAACATTCACAGTGTGACTGCCAGAATAGGCAACACTCTTGTCTCTTGGCAAGAGGGCTGGTTGCATTTGTCTGCTCAGATACTGTTGAATGGTGCAGGTGCTTGCATGCCACCATGAGCCACATGGAACTTCTATCTGTGAAATTAGCATCCAATGTTTACTGAGCAGGAATTTGAGCCCTGATCTCCCAAACGCTAACTGATCTTCTAAGATGAAGGATTCTCAGAGACAGAGATGTGCTTATTTCATGCAAGAATATTAGTGTGGAAGAGGACAGAAAAAAGACTAACTCTGTAGGTTGTTCTTCAAGCATTTGTCAAGGATATGCAACAGATTCATGGAGATTCTAGTCCCAAGAAATTTGAGATAAATAAGTAAAAGGGGTACAATTTTCAGTGTAGTCACTGTAAAAACTTCTCAAATCACTCCAGGATATCTGGGTTTTGCATAAACACAGGGAAATTAAATTCAAGTTCTAGATCCAAATCTCTTTCATATGAACAAGTAACACTGTTCTTTGTGAGTGGTGCAGCTGGGGGTTGACCTTATTTTTCATGGATAAAGGAGACTATGAAAATGTCTTAATGTAATAAATTAAAACCTTAAGTAGATAGATCTTTGTAGCAGACAGAAAGACACATACATCCACTTAGAACAGAAGTTTAAGAACCTGAGTCATACTTTATTTTTTTTCTGTATTATACCCAGAACATCTGTGAATCTTTGCACAGCCTCTTAGTTCTTATCATGAGATCTTCTGTGTGAGAAGTTTAGTTTGGCAGATGTCCCCTTTATTTAGGATATGCAGTGCTGATTTTACCCCACTTTAATACTTTTTTTAGGAAACACTCCAATGAAATGTAGATTAACACAGCCTAAGGTACTATACATCAGAAGAATCACTGACCTCTTCAACTGTGCTCCCCTAGTGCTCAATAAGTGTGATGTCCTTAAACATAGCTAAGTTGGAATGTAAAGAAGGTAAGCACCGATCCAGACCTGATTTTGGCCATAAGGCACTCTTGGGGACTGTTACCATTGCTCAGCTGATATATAGTAATTAAATTGAATTTCATTATGTGTAAATCCCTTAAATGCTTCCTAAATCTCTCAGAAAGATCCTGGCAGAATAATATATACTACCATACTACTTTCCTGCCTCTGCAATGCTTCTACATTTATAACCAGATTTCTTCTTCAGTTCAGTACTGCTCTTAACATTCATATTGTCTTCCATAGCTACAAGTTATGATCTGTATTCTCTTCCTATTGTGAAACATGTCAGAGTATGTGTCTGTCTGATTAACAACACCAGACTCATGTATTATCTTTCTACAATTGGACATAGTCCACTGTGAGGATGCAACGGAATTGAGTTAGCAATGTTCTTGTATAACACTGAAGATTAATGTACACTGCTGAATTTCTGACTACAGGAGTTCCCACTGGACAACATGATGGGAACAGTAGGATATTTTGTTATCTATGGCCATGACATTATGTCCTAGTTTCACACGCCACAGTACAAAGCAGTTGTTCTACTCAGAGAAGTTACTTACAGAAATTATGCAGGTGGATTAGCAGAAAGGCAAAAATTGTTTGATCAAAATGAAGCACCCCAAGACTCTTCCTAAGAAAGTGTATTGTTTGGCAATTACATTAAACAACGTCCTGGAGACTGGCACCTTGCAGATATGTGCTACTCTGCATGATTCTGAATGTCAGGTGAGTCCTTTTCACCTCCACATAGCTTCCACACCTTCTATAAAATTTTCAGTATGATTGTGTAATATATTTCTGCTGTGATTCCTGGTGTTTGTCATGATCAGACATTGAGCTGGGTTAAAAGGCAGTAAATACAATTCTTGCTCGTATAGTTCCTTTTACATGTCAGACTGCATCCTTCACACCCTTTTATCTCCCTTATTCTGCTCCTTTTCTTTCTGTGGTGAAAGAGCTTCCAATAGCTCTACTTTGCTCTTGGTCTTTACTGTCATAGGGCTTTCTAACATACGGGTTTAAGCTCTCGTTTCCATAACTAGAGCCAACAGAGGAGGTTTCATCCTGAAGTTGCTTTAATGACAAAGCCATGTCTTCTCAGCAATTCAGCGGTATTTCAGAAAGGCATCAGAAATTAAAAATAATGGTCTGTTGAACAGCCTGCACTGGATTTTAGATCCACTCCTGCTAGATTTCACCTGTCATATATTGGGGTAGGGGTATTATTGATCTAATTTTAAGCAGAATTTTAGTATTATACAATAAAAGTACTTTCTGTGATAAGAAAGATTTGTGAAAGTAATGCATGAGACAGAGTACATGATGAATAGAGAGGATTTTTTTCACAAAGGCCCTAAAAATGCAATTTTTATGCAGTTGCACACTCAAAAAAAAAAA
>VZTJ01005114.1:0-35597 GCA_013397795.1 Orthonyx spaldingii | reverse complement strand
AAAAAAAAGAAAGAAAAGAAAAATAACAAGCTTTGGATGCAGTGCAGTTAGCCCTAGAGTCTCTATCACTACCAATTCTGAGCTGTCATAAGGCTGCTCTATTTTATTCTTTTTTTTCTGTTTGTGTGTGACACTTTTTAGCTTTCTACAAAAAGGGAATAAAAGGGAAGCAGCTCCGGCTAGTCTTGGAAAAGCTATTTAGCTTGCATATGGTGGAAATGCCTTCCCTAGCTAGTTACTGCCATTTTATAACACTGCAGCATATTGGATCAAAGGCTAGAACTGCCACCTCCTGTTTACAATGGGCTGGAGCAGTCATAGAATTGTCAGGGCTACTTTCTGCCTTGGTGTGATTGGAAATAAGACTGAAAACGGTAGGTTGCTACCAACAGGTTAATTTCTTTTTTTTAATATTTAATTTTTGGCTTTCACCTGCAATGCTCAATGCAAGTAAAGCTGAAACATTTAACCCAGAAGGGCAAGTGTCTCTTCAAATCCTTTCAAATATTCTTGAGTATACCTGGAATAACAGGCACAAATATGCATGCAATACTATTGTTTCAGAGATAATTTCAAAGGCAAAACCATGGAGACAGGAAAAGAAAAACTAAAAATAATCCTTAAAGTGTGTTCTAGATTTTTAATATATGTTATGCTAAGACAAGAGCTGTTGTTAGACTGAACACTATGTCCCAAGGTTTAACACTTAGAAAGGATATTTTTATAGTTCTGCCAGTACCAAATTTTTGTGAGAGTCATCAGTGATTTTCATTTTGCAGTTACAATATGGTGTTTAAAAATATCAATTGACTGATAAGAATACTTCCTTTTAAAGGTGAAATTACATTCCAAGTATCCAGAGTATGTAATTTGGGGGCTCTGGTAGAATAATAAGCATTTGGCAGCCAAATTTCTACTTAATATTTCTGATTTATCTTTCCAGCTTTAAGAAAGTGATTTTGCTGCTTATATTCATCAAAAAGAGATGTAGAGCAGAGAGATAACAGGACTGCAATTTTTGCACTGGACCAAAACATAAACTTTAAGATTCCCATCATTGTGTCTGTTAATGCAGGTACCTTAGCAAGAAGATGTGCATAAATCTCTAAAGTTGGGTTTTCAAGAGACAAGAGAAACACAAACAAGAAACATGGGTACTCACCATGTTCTTAGAACACCAGCTAAGGTGGGAGACCTGTGCCTTTCTTCTGTATCACTTGCATATATACCTTAAACAACGTCATTCCTTTTCCTGCATGTGCCTTGTACAAGACCTAGGAGTTATATCATTGCTCCCATTTAGTGTTTCTAGTTGGTTATATAAGGGGTGCACATTGTAATGTGAAAAGTAATGGGATTAAGGTGAAGCTGATCTGCTGCTTTCTTTCTTGCAGTGGGCTTTGACGTATGCTGAAATCGGAGAGCAAGGTGCACGCTGCATCATGCAACCAAGGACCTTGTGAGGATATTTGGCATCTATAATATACCATCTGTATGTGATTTAAGTCACTGTCAAAGGTCCAACCCTTTTGCTTATTTATTTTCTGATTTTTTATTGAAAGGCGGACTTCTATGTGCAAGCATCTGTTTGTGGACTCAGTAATGATTTAAGGACGATCACCTAGAGAATTCTAAGTTTTTGCAGTCTGTACAAGTGCCCTTTTTCCTGCATGGCCTTCTACATCCAACTGCTTATATTTTTAGTTCAGGAAGTTTCTGGTTTGATGATGACGGTGATTGTGCATCCATCTCCATCCTGCATACTGAGTGTGTAATATTTAAAGGGATTAAACTTTGACAATACTGTTTCCTTAGGTCTCACAACACTGTATGCAAAACAAAGGAGTGTGAACTATTTGGTACCTTGTATGGTCTGGCATATTGAACGATTATTTTTGATGGACTGACAAGTACATATATTGTACAAATTATACAAAACTGGATCAAAAGTTGCATTTGCATCTCCTGGCTGGTTTTGTTTTTTTTTCTTTTTTTGTGCTTTTGTGCCTTGTATCTCTGTAAAGTATTTGGGACTGAAAAGTATACAAATGTTTTCTTAAATATTTTTTGCTTTCTGCATTGAGAGATCCTTAAGTTACTGAAACGTCTTCAGCATTTTTTCTGAACTCCCTTTCAAAAATTAAGAGGCACAAGACTTTGCATTTTGGGTCTGTTAAAGCAATCAAGAAATTACGTCAGTTGAAACTAATTCAAGAAAAAAAATCTGGTGTTCAGAACTTAAATGGGACTTAGAAATATTTCCTAGAGTTTCCAGCCTGGTTCAGTTAGAATATCATAACAAAACAGAGTAGTAATAACTACTACCCAGTTATAACTGTATCTTTTAATTACCTTTTCTCACAGGCGTCTAGGCTCACACATTTATGTATTAAGATTCAGACCGTGTTTTTTATTGTTCTTTTTCAAACCTTGGTATCCTTGTGTATATTTGCGCACAAGAGAAGCCAAAAGGAACCATTTATTTTCTCTGTTTTGACCAAAATTTATTAAATTAGTGGTACAAAGAGCAGTTACTTCACACCTGCACACCAGACCCACTTCAAACAATATTCTAGTACCATTCTTGCTACTCCTTCTTGCCTCGTATATTAATTTTAAATATCTTCATCTAGCTCTTCTCTATGTGTAACTGTTTAAAATGTGGAAAGGAAAACACTCTGGTGGTTACAGGAGCCCTGCAGAATAGCTTTCTCTTCCTCAAGTCCCCATTTGGAAAAATTATTTCTCTTATTAATTACTCAACTTTCATTGAATTTTGAAAACATTTTACCATGGAACTGAAAAGAACTACTTTCCAAGGAGAGCAACTGTGTGTATGGTCTTGCCATGTAGTGGATAGGTGATTATGACACTTAGCCATTTCTTTTCTCTTTTCTTCTACCTGCAGTTTTCAAGTCCTGTTTTAACAATATTATCCCAGAGGAGGAAAAAAATTTCCTGATATGTTTGTTAGATCAAAGACATCCTTTAAAAAAGATGAATACTGTTACTTAGGCAACGTCAGAGATTCGTGCATAGCTTATTGCTTACTAACAAGGAAAATGGCTCCAAGTACATGTAAATCTAGTTCATGTAATTTCTTTATACTCTTGGAAAGCAACCAGTTAATCTCACACAAACTGGTCAGGCTCTCTCTTGTTTTCACTCCTAACTAGTTGGTTTCATATCTGNGTTACACTAAAAATACAATCAGTAAAAGTTAGTAAATGAAAAAGAAGAAAAATGCCAGCATAGCACATAAAGGACAAAAAAAAAAAAAAAAAAGAAAAAAATTCTAGCTGGGTTTCTTTCCCTCTTCATAAACAAGAGTAAAGTCTGGCATTCCTTAACTATTTCACCTGTGGTTTGGATTTCATTTTTCTTTTCAGAGAACAGACTTGTGGGGATGATGACTTTAAAATCCCTTCCCTATGTTGATATTTATAAACCACAGAGGGTGGAGGTTAAGCTCTGGTCCTGTTTTCAAAGGCCTCTCTCATCAGCCAAGGTCAGGAGCTGAGCTCCTGAGGGACCTTGGGTTCATAGTTTTATTACCAATGAGTAATGCCTTGAAACTGCATCCAGTTCTGCTGCACTTCAGAAGTTTATGTGCTGCCTTTTTTAGTATCTTGATTAAAACTTAGTAGTAAACATAAAGTAACTCTCTTGTCACTATATATTTTCAAGTTTTACTATTTTTTCACCACTCCTCTTTACGGTCAGAGTAATAAATGCACCTATATAGGTTTCTCCCTGACATTTTATGCTTCTGACTCCATGAATAAAATGTGCTATAGAAATGCTAAAACAATGTCTCAGGCAGTTAAATAAGCAGAATGACCTTATTAAATAGATGTTTTTCAATATTTAAAAGTAACAGATATATTTTAAATTAAATATTCAATTCACCGTTTTGTGTTTCATATTCTTTTTTACTTTTTTCTTTTTTAATTCAGTGAAAGACAATTCAGAATTGCTCATCTCCACCTGCAAATAAACATAGAAAGAAGCAGCCTGGACAGATTTACCCTTACAGAAGATAATTATGATAATAGTTACACATAGATTTATTTAAGATCACCCCTCTTCTTGGCATTTTCTTAAAGATTTGTGGAGCTCTTAGCTCATCCCCTTCCTCATTTTTTTCTCCTGGCAGTGTAACGTGATGATCAGGTTCAGTGTCTAATGAGGCAGCCATTCTGAACACGTAGAGACAAAGAAGAGGTTTCCCTGGCAACAAGGACCATGCCAGAGCTCTCAGAACAGTTATTTCCCCTGTATTCAGGTTCCTTTTCTGTTTAGGATGCTTATTAGTGTGAGTTCACAGGCAATGTCTGGCAAGATTTTCAGAGATTACAGCTCCTAAATATACATAACAAAATACAGCTAAGGCTATGATTTATGGGTAAACTGAAAAGTGGTGAGCTGACATATATTTTTTTCAGTTTTATATTTTTTTATGCAATCTTAAAACAATGGTGACTATAAGTTCATTCCATATGTCTAAGGCTATTAAACACACTGCCTATAACTCTTTAGAACTTCACAGGTCTCAGCAAAATTTGTGTGAGTTCACTGAATTCTGAGCCATATTTCTGCTGCCACTAGAATAAGCACTGGTCCAGGTTGTAGATCTAAAACACATATGAATTTAAGCACATATAGATATGACGAAATATGTAGAACTGTATGTGATATAACTTGAAATGTAGAGAAAAATCACAGTAATAAAGTATTGAAATATTAGACTATTTTTACTATTTAAAAGTAAAATAAAATTACAATGAAATTAAATTCTTTAATTAGCTCATATCTTTATTTGCATCTGAAATCTATAAACTTTTATGATAAAGACTCCAGAAATCAGATTAAGAGATGAGCTTTTCCACATCCTTACAAGTCTTTGAGGGAACTGAGAAGATTACTACACCACCCAGCCCTAATCTTGGTCAGTATCCTGAAATTGTTCATGCAGCAATCCAACTCAGCTGAGAGTTATGATCCGGAAAGTGTTCTCAAGTGCACCTGCTCACACGCATTAAATACACAGTTGCAATTTCCACTTCATGTAGAACAGAAGCATTAATCTTATGTCTAAGATATCCACTGGAGATATGGAATAGAATAGTCCAGGTTGGAAGGGATCTACAAAGATCAGCTAGTTCATCTGATAAAAACATCTATTTAATTCCACCTTCATCAAGAGAGAATTCAAACCAACCAGCTTTCTTTCCTTCATTCTTCCTTCCTCTCTCCCCTTTTCCTTCTGTGTTCCCTTTTGTCCTCTTGCGCTAATAAACACAGCCTTGTGACTACATCACTGTATGAAGGAATGGACAGAAAGTGTGTGAATATTCTGAGGCAATAGAAAGGATTGTTTCTGGACAAGTACTGCAACGAGCCAACTTTTACTGCAGTTATCATTTCATCTGTCAGTAGCTGAAATTTTAAATCATTAATCCAGATCATTTGGAAAAAAAAAAATCTATCTATATATCTATCTCCTGAGTGTTTTAAAGTTCTCCAAGTGAAAATTCAAGCATTAGGATCCCAAGAGGACAAAACCTCCCTACAGCCTTGAGTAAAGAACCTAAAAGGCAGAATTTAATATATCTCTCTTCATTATTCACTATTGATGATCTGTAGGAAGCTACATAGTGTCTACGCATACTAAGTGGAGTCCTGCATATTTAGGGAGGACCCTAGGCAGGTGCTTCCACTGGGATCTTAAACAGATGACAACTAACTCCTTGTGTCTGTGAGACAGGCAGGTTTTCTGACTGTGCTGGAACAAACAGGAGCCTTAAAAACAAGCTCTGCAAAGTAGAGGTTCTTGTATCTTGTTCTCATACACTAATCAGTCACTTGTAACAAGTTCAGCTGGGATTGATAGGCCTGGGAAGATATTGCTTGGCTCTTCTTTACATCCTACCTCATATTCAGTTTAATTGTTATATGTAAAGTCAAGCTAGTTGCAAAATTGTGAGAAACTAAGGAAGAAAAATAAAACTTAGGAGTAAAAATACACATAAAAGTGGGATCTTGCTTTGAACTTGTAAGGAACATATTCTCATTTTTTTCTCCTGTGAAGATTGCAAAGGAAACTCATTTCAGTTTTCTAAGTCCACAACGATTGCTTCAGACACAAAATGAATCAAGCCTCTTGTTGGATTATGTGGGTGGTATTTCCACTCTTCCCTAGTGGGATAATTCACAGCCTGCAGCTGTGGCATGAAAACCTCAAATATTTTTTCTCTTTCTGTCTGGCTTTAAAAGGAAGGACCTGCATTCATCTGCTGTTTTAAAGAAAAAGGAAAAAGAAATTGAAGGCCCATTAAAGATTAGTAGTGTGAAACAGAGTAGTCATAAAACAAAACTGCATAAACAAAGAAGGAATTAATTTGCATCTTTTTAAGCAGCTATAGTCTAGTACTTGAAAATGAATGAGAAGATATGTACTTGCCCAGGTGTATAAATAATAAGATAATGGCTGTAAACAACCCCTTTTGTACTGTTAAGAAACATAACTCTTTACTTATCTGCTCTTAAAGAATTTGCTTTTTATACAGCAAAATTTTTTAGTATTATTAATACCACCCATAAAAACATATTTTTTGGATTCTTTTTGTGTAATTCAAACAAATTAGACAATACATAAACTGTAAACTTGCTATTCTATATCATTAAAAACACTTTGCAAATTCCCAGCTGAGCTTCTCTTCCAAGTACACTTTTATTAGTCTAGGAATATCTTCTCCAAGGGAAAAAAACAAACCAAGCCAAAATAAACAAACAAAACCCAGAACAACAAAAAAACCTTAAACAAGTAAAACTTGAATTCAATGTTTCTTTTCTTGCTAATACAACAAAGTTGATCTTCCATGGCATGTTTCTTAAAAGCTGTTTTAAAGTTTTTCCATATCCTGTAAATTATTTTCTTTCCTTAATGGCTTGTTGTAGTGTTTGCCAGTACAATGACTAGGAAATCACTATTAACACTTAAGCTAATTAAGGTTTTTCAGAAAACATTGGTTACGTTGTTGTCATTAACAAAGTTTAAAAAAATACTATTCAGATACATGAAAAAGAAGATTGCTTTTAGATCTCAAGAAATGAATGCAAGTGTTCATATTCTGGTACATTAACAGTTTGTTCCAGTACATTGATATTTTATGTGGAAACCCTACTCTGCAATTAATATGCCTGATGCAAATTGAAAAACCTATAATCCATCCTTCTCTGTTGTAATGTAAGAGCATATTATTATTGAGAAGCTACAGGATATCAGAACCATTTTTTAGAGTTGAATGCCCATTACCTTAAATCTGCATATAAAATGTTTGCTTTCAGAGTAGGTAACTGAATTTATCATGATACACATGAAAATATAACTAATAATAATAATAATAATAATTAGTCCAGTGTGTTTCACCTCTACAAAGTTAATTACATCATCTAGTATTAGTAAATAAAAATATCTTAAACATAAAATCATAATGAAATACCTGACTGTTCTAGATAATATGAGATAACTGCAATACCTGCGTGGTCACTTATATATAAGTTTGAAAATCATGTGGTCATTATAATATTTTGGAAATTTCCCAAATCTACTGAAAACATTTTTGAACATATAAGTTAATAATTGTGTAAATGTAAATAAATATGTCAATGCCACTTAATATCCCCTGGAGACATTTTCAATTGAGATGATTGCTAATGATGGACTGATACTGAGATACACTTGCCTGATCAGAAGTGGATCATATATTAGGAAGAAGCAGGATTCTGGTGAATTGACCCTGGCTGGATGCCCAAGAGCTGCTCTGTCACTCCCCTCCTCTACTGGACAGAGGGAGAGGAAATATTAGGAAAGGCTCACAGGATGAGACAAGGACAGAAAGGATCACTCACTAATTGTCACAGGTAAAACAGTTTCAATGTGGGGAAATTATTTTGATTTAGTGCAAATGAAATCAGAGAAAGACAATGAGAAATAAAAAAAAAGTGTTTAAAAATATCTGTCACTCACCCTTCCCTTCTTTCCAGGCTCAACTTCATTTTGAAGTTCTCTACCTCCTTCTCAACAGCAGTGCGGAGAGATGGGGAATGATGTTGTGGTCAGTTCAACACACATTGTCTATGTCGTTCCTTTCTTCTTAGAAGAAGGACTCCTTCACAAACTTCTCCAAGAGGAGTCCTTCCCACAGGCTACAATTCTTCACAAACTGCTCCAGCATGGGTCCCCTCTACAGGACGCAGTTCTTCAGGAACAAGCTGTTCCAGCAATGGGCTTCTCACAGGGTCACAAGTCCTGCCAGCAAACCTGCTCCAGCACGGGCTTCTCTCTCCATAGGCCACAAGGCCCTGCAAGGAACCTGATCCAGCTTGGGCATCTCACAGAGTCACAGCCTCCTTTAGGCAGATCCACCCAGTCTGACATGGAGTTCTCCATAAGCTGAGGTGGATTTCTGCTTCCCCATGGCCCTCCATGGGCTGCAGAGGCACATGCTGCCTTACTATGGTCTTCACCATGGGCTGCAGGGGAATCTCTTCTCTGGTGCCTGGAGCATCTCCTCTTCCTCCTCCTCCTCCTTCACTCACCTTGGTGTTTGCAGAGTTGTTTCTCTCACACATTCTCACTCATGTCTCTCTCTGAAGTTGCCCATACACAGTTCACCAGCCATTCCCACCCTCTTCTTAACCATGTTATACCCAAAGCTGCTGTTGGACTCTGCCTTGGCCAGCAGTGGGTGTGCTTTGGAAACCACTGGCATTGACTCTATCAAACATAGGGGAACCTTTGGGCAGCTTCTCACAGAAGCCACTCCTGTAGCTCCCTGCTACCAAACTCTTGCCATGAAAACACTGTATGTTCCACACATTTCCTCTGTGAATCACATATTTTAAAATTATCATAAAAATCCACATTCATCACACAATCTTCACAAACTTTAGTCACATCCTCGCATCTACAAAAAAATTCCCCACACTAAAATCAAAACAACATCACAACACCGAGCAAGTTGTTGGTCTAGTAATTTTCTCATTAACAATGATGACAACATCTCATTGTAACAAGCAGCACAGCAACCTCCTGCAGCTGCCCAATTCATTTTGGACTGCTGGATACTCCACTGCTAGTACTCTTACTTTAGAAAAAGGGAAATTAAGACCTCATGTATCAAATACCCTGAAAACTTCTTAAAAGCTAGATAAAGGTTTAATACAAGGATGTCGCTGACCGCAGGCTTGCCCGATAGCCAGCGGGCGACGCAGCGCTCGGCACAGATCAGACTGCCTGCAAGCTGTGCAGGCTTCTCTCTGCCTCTTCTCGGGAGCCGGCAGCTCCCCGGCTCTGGAGCAGCAGCAGTCGATAACAAAGTAGCGAGGCAAGGATAAAGGAGGGGAGGGACTCTAGGTAGCCACACCCCAAGATTTTATTGTAGCCACAGGGACAAGCTGAGGTTCAGGATGCAGGGCTACCAAAGAGCCCAGAACAACGGTTACAAAAGAAGGGGGTGGAACAAGGGGAGGACCTAGGGTTTAACAAATCAGGAAATGACAAGGAATGAGAGGTACCCAATCACATTCTAACAGGGGAGGAACATATTTAAAACTTCCAATCAAGATCACAGAACAACAGAACCTTCTTGAACCTAATGAATATTACAACTCTGAGGGGAAAGGGGTGGAGATGAAACAAATGATTGATAACTCAAAGCCTGGGAAGTTCCCCAGCCACGCCTTCCTCCTCCCGCTCAGGCTCACTGTCCTGAGGGGGAGAATCAACCCATTTGATGTCATTTATTCTCATAGCGGAGGCGGGCTGGGTCACCATCACACAAGGACATAAATAATGTGTAGCAATACATTTATTCCGTGTAGAGACACCACCTTTATGTCTGTGCTATAGAACTTAAGAGATTTTGCTGTCTGATTCATGCAGTAAAAGTAGCTGGGATACTGCACAAGATTGTGAAATCAAAGTCTTCTCCCAAAGGATTGCTCTCTGAACAGAATCCCCTTTCTGGAGACACAGGCAGTCTTCTGGAAACGTAGTGTTTGTGAGACCATATTCAATATTAATTCTGTCCTTCTTCAGGAGGCAGCTTTTAATTTTCTTCCTTCTACAGAAATGGGGAATGCCCAACTTAAAAAATACTACCATAATTTGGATATTACAGAGCTCTCTTGAGATGGTCTGTATGCAGAATATTCAAGGCACTGCTCCAGCACTTACCTGGCGACAAAAAGTTCATACTTCCTTGATGTCTTTGCTCTCTGAAAACAAGGTTTCTTATAAACATATGTAATAATAACATAATCTTGCAGGAACAATTAAAAATAATACATCAGTGTGCCAGTTTGGGCTGGAGTGCGTTTACTTTCTTCACAGTAGCTAGTGTAGGGCTAGGTTTTGCATTTGTGTGGAACACAGAGTTGATAATATAGAGATGTTTTAGTTATTGCTGAGCAGGGCTTACACAGAGCCAAGACCTTTTCTGCTTTTTCTACGGCCACACTGGTGGGGAAGTTGGGGGTGACTGGGAGGCTGGGAGGAGGTACAGCAGGGACAGTTGACTCCACGTGACCAAAGGGATATTCCAGACCATGTGACATCATGCTCAGTATATAGGGTGAGGGGCAAAAGGAGGAAGGGGAGGACATTTGGAGTGATGGTGTTTGTCTGCTCAAGTCACCGTTACACGTGAGGGGGCCCTGTTCTCCTGGAGATGGCTGAACACATACCTGCCCATGGGAAGTGGTGAATTAATTGCTTGTTCTGCTTTGCTTGTGTGCGCAGCTTTTGCTTTTGTTACTAAATTGCCTTTGACTCTACTCAACATTTTTACTTTTCTAGCTTTTACCCTTCCAATCCCTCCCTGATCCTGCTGGTGGGGTAGTGAGCAAGTGGCTGTTTGGGTCTTGCTTGCTGCCTGGGGTTAAACCATGTCAGTCAAAATAGACATAACAAGAACAAAACCACCATGAAGTGGTAATGAGCGGGAAGTGAAGTTAAAGGCTTTGAAGGATGCTCTTGCAGTAATCAAGCAGGAGACAGTAAAATTCTGTCTAAGTTGTCAAATACCATAACTTTTTAACAAAACACTTTGAAATCCACAATAATGATTTTTATAGAAATTAGTTTCTTGTTCTGTGGGAGTTGTCATCACATCCAGATGTATGTGTGAATGGAGATGTGTGTATGGAGATGGTTCATTTCAACCCATTCCCACATTTCAAACTATGTAGACATGTAAGAACATTATTTTAATAGCTAATGCCAATCTAAATGAAATTTTCCCTTTCCTCTGATTGCAACTTCCTCCTGCTGCTAATCTAGCACTACTTTTCTGTGATTGCTCCTGGCATATAAGTCTATTGGAAAATATTATCATCCTGAGCACACCGTAGAAATGTTCAATACCCTCATGAGTCAGCAATGTCTATCAGCCACAACTTCACCCTTGACTTGGTTTAAAATTTAAGAAAATGTATATCAAATTAGGAAGACATTTTATGTTTTAGGTTCTTTTTTCCCATCATCTGAATAACTACTGAATAGAACATTCTTGTAGGGTGCTATGATTTGATGTAGCATAGAGTACCACCATGGTTTACTATTCAGCAGCAACTGCAAACCCCTGAGAGACACCACAACGCCTGTCATGGACGGAGCAGCTGGAGAAAGGAAGGGATCTGCACACTGTAAGGCAGACAGCCACACATTTATGGCTCAACATCCACTCTGGTGGCACCAGGCAGATAATGTGCAATTCTGTCACATGAACAAAATTTATTAAAGTTATATAGAATTTTAAATGAGATCTTTATATAGTAAGCACTTTCTTTTGCATTCTACTTGCAATTATACATATACAGACTATTTTTCTATCAGCTTTCCTTCTCCACTCTTCTTCCCCTAAGAGGCTCCTGATTTTTTTCTCTCTCCTTTTTTCTTTTTTTTTTTAAAGTCCTTCACTCTATCACAGTACTTGTTCCACTTTGTTCCTCTTTCACCATCACACTTCAAAGACTTCCAGGAGTCAGACAAAGTTCTTTCAGCAAGGTAGCACTTTCTTTCACAGAAAGTCAAGATTCTTCTCTGTATAAGGCAGGAGCAGTAGGAGCAGTCTAGGTACCTTTACCCTTTTTTTTTTTTTCAATTTAACATATCCTATACCCATTACTGTTGGAAAAGTATGAGACAAATGCAGTGAGTTACAGCTGTTAGGGGAGACCACGTGATTTATTTATTCTCCCCACATCACAGAGGGACTCTCAGTCCCAGACTGGAATAGAATCCAGATCTATCTTTTACCAGTTTTTATATCAATTAAGATAAAGAAAATTCCTTGCTTTAGAAAATAATTTTTCAGATTATTTATTTTAATAATTCAATATTTTTAAAACCCTGTATAACTCCAGACTGCTTTTGCAGAGAGGAACTTGAGATTTTTATTTAACTGTGTAGAGAAAACCATATTAGACTGTCTGACTTCTGAATTTTATTTTTTTTTAAATTATTTAATTTGAGTACTTAGTTACACTGTTTTTCTTTGTGGGTTTTTTCCATATATGTAGATTCTGATATCTACAAAAATTAGTAAAAGACAGGACATGAATACAGATACTTCATTATACTGCATTTCAATTGTACAATAACTATCTGTACAGACGTGATGAAAAAATGATAATGAATACTATCTCAGAGCCAAGCCAGGGAAAACACTGATGTTTTCTGGTTTATGTTGTGGCTTTAAAATCTTACGAAGCTATTGACATATAGTTCCTGAGGACATTTGATTCGCCTAATGGGCTGAATATATTTTATTTTTAAAAAGACAGCATCATTAATAATCAGTTTTATTTTGCTTGATTTTTTTTTATTTCAGTACATGCTGTGTGCTTTTACAAACTTAGACAAAGCTAGTAAATTACATTATAGCTCTGAACACCTCAAAAAGTCAAACAAATCTGTTTTGACACTCTCAGTAGGAAATTGCAATTGCAGCATACAGTAAAAAGACTTTACAGATAGTGTGTGTTTCAATAAATAAATGTTTAAGACTGGGTTTGGGTGGCAAGGTTTTGTTTGGGAGAGGGGGAGCTACAGGTGGCTCCTGTGAGGAGGACCCCATGTCAGAGCAGGTCAGGTGGATGCCTGAAGGAGGCTGTGACCCAGTGGGAAGCAGGGTCCTGTCAGGACCTGCAGTCCCATGGAGAGAGGAGCCCACACAGGAGCAGGGGAAGAGTCTGAGTAGTCCTTACCCGGAGGAGGAAGGAGCAATAGAGACAAAGCGTGATGAACTAATCACATTTCCCATTGTCCATCTTCGCTGTGCCACTGGCAGGGAGGACGTAGAGAAAATTGGGAATGAAGTTGAACCTGGGGACAAGGGAGGGTGGGGGCAACGGTTTTTAAGATTTGATTTTATTTCTTGTTGTCCTACTCTGATTTGATAGTAATTGAAACTAATTTCCCCAAGTTGAGTCTATTTTGCCTGTAACCATAATTGTGTGAGGGATGTCTTCTTGTCCTTACCTCATCCGGCAAGCCTTTGGTTTTATATTCCCTACTCTGTACAGCTGAGGAGTGGAGTGACAGTGCAGCTTTGTTGGGTAGTGGGTGTCCAGTCAGGATAAACTCACTACAAAGTTATAGCTGTCATTATTAGTGTATTTTAAAAACTAGTAGCATAATTTTGATTAAAAAAAAAAAAGAAGTTATTCCAAAAGAAGGATAAATACAACTAATCTGAAGCATGAACTATTACAGACATTCTCACAGACTTCCAATAGGTAAATGTTAGTTTCTCCAGTCTTTCTGACAGCACACATTTTCTCTTCCCTTTAAATTAATTTTACAGCAGATTACAATTCCTAAAAACTCCCTGGGGACTTGAGTTAACTGAAAAAGGAGAGCTGCTGAAGCATTGTATATAAGGTGAATACTTTTCACTACTGATAAAAATTATTCTGCTTCTTTTGGATTCTTTATGAGTTTTTTACCCAGAGTTTTTAAAGAATTTCTGTTGTTTTCTTTATATGTAAGACCCTCACAATCCTCCTGTCATTGTTCAGTCTCCTGCAGGTGATGAATAAATGGACTAGGACTGTGAAAGTTTCATTGGACTAGAATAAGCAAGTCCTCTGATCAAATAAAGCTGAGGGAAGAAAACTGCTCAGGCATTTTCTAGAATCTGGGATTCTAGTAAGTGCTGACCAACTCCAAGGTACAGACACAATGTACTGGAAGGCTTTACAAAGGATAAGGTGATTTTTCTCAGCTATTTTTTCATGCTACCATCCCCCTGACAACTAAGAGCCAATCTTTTATGTGGATTAAGTCCGTGCCAGCTGCTGTTTTTTTCTCAGATTCCCATTAAGTAAACACTGCCTTATTAACAAGACCATATTACTCACACTCACTAAAAAAGGAAAGTCAAAAATATTATGTACTTAATTATGATTGTATATTGTTGATATCAAATCCTTATTTACCCTGATTTTATAGAGTTCTGTATGTTTGCTTGCTAACAGCATAGTAATTTCAATGAATGGGGAAAGATAAAGCCAAAAACGTATACAGCCTCTTATGTCTGTTTTTGACTTATTTACATTAAGCACAGAATAAACACACTTTATAATTCACAGAAGGCTAAGCCAAAGTCATCAATATGGGTGAACAAATCCATGTTTTGAAGTCTAGCTCTGTGTGATATTCTAAGGTGGATATGCGCAAGATCATTATGTATTCTTCACCACAGGTCAGTTGCTTAGCTACCAGAGAAGTAGAGAACTACTAATTGAAAGTACTCAGTATTGCTGGCAGCGTCTGTTGCAGGACACTGGTCTTGGAAACACTCAGATATAAATGTTGCAGGAGGAAGAAGGAAAGAAAAATCCACATAACATCATCTTGCTGAAAATGAAAAATGTCTTTCTTCAGTATTGTAATATGTGAATTATCATCAGTGAAATGATATCGATTCTGACGACTGTGAAATGCTCCTGTGATGAATTTTGTTGTAGAGATTACTTATTCCCAACAAGTTTATATACTGTGGTTATATTTTAGATGTAATTGTTGTTGCAAAGACTGCAGTAATTTCTTATTTATATAGCTCCATCACATTTCCAAGTGATTAATTACATTCAGGGGTCTCTAGTTAATAGTACAGTTATTAAAATAAAAATTAAAAAAATAAAGGATTGGCAAGACCTCTCATGAGATCCCTAATTGCCAAAATTCCTGCATTTAGTTCACATGAAACCTGAAACTTTGTAGTCCAACAAGCATTCCTTTATTTTAGCTCAGAGAAGAATTTGACAATACATTATTAACTTTTCACAGTATTCTCCAATATAGGTGTTCTTTTTTTTATTTTATTGTTTTTCTTTTGCATTCAGTGTTTTATAGCTTCATTTTCTGCCACTGTTAATGTCTGGAATAAAAAAGTTAAGGCCATCCTGTTGGGATAAATGAGAGGCTCTCTTTAATCTATTGTCTTCCTATCAGACTTTTCAAGTGACACATTTTCAACCTTTACCTTTCAGCTGTCAGATTTGAAAAAGTAAATTTGGACTAGAATTATGTTCTTCTGCAGTTTTGCATATAAAGTATTAGGAAACCATTCCTTGAAAAAAAATCTCAGCAGTTTTGTTGAGCAAGTTCAGTTAAATTTCTTCCGTAGAGAAATATCTCACAGATAACTTTGCATGAATGTAATAAATCTATATTTCCATAGATGGATAGAGAGTTTTTAAAGCTAAGGTTGCTCATAATGATGACTCTGTTTATATAACATTTTGTACATTTGACAGACTTGTAAGTGAATGAGATACAAGTTTGTTGTATCTACCTGATATTCAGAGACTTTAAAACCAAAGAAAATTTTCATACTTAAAATACATTGTCCCAAGATTATTTGTTCACATAACAGGATTTCATATTCTCTTACCTGGGAGGAGAATCCAGAATTTGAGTAAATAAAATACATTTAACTGACAGACTGCCATGTTGATTTAGCACATTTTTATCTTTTAGTAATGGATAAAGTGTGATATTGCAGGGCTCCAGTAACATAACTTGCAACTCAGTAATTCCTTTTTTTAAAAATTTTGTTGTGAACTTGAAACAAACCTCTACCCTACTTTTTGCTTAAATTGTGCAGGTGTCCACTACAGAGTAGGCCTAGAACTATCTCTTGGATGCCTTTATAAACATACCCCTAAACCAAGTCACCGGAGAAAGTAACAAGTGCAGCTTGTTGCAGACAACTCACACAATTGCATGTTCTAAATAAAACGTTCAGTTGAATATTCATGTATTTATGATTGTATTGCCTTGCAGTCAGGAAAGGGTCAACAAGGTGGCTGACACAGACCTTCATAGAAGTAGTCCATGATCCTCAGGGAGCAGAGCAAACCACCCAAAGTGCAGAGACATGTTTAATATACCAAGACCGTCTTAATTATAACCTATGAATTCAAAGAAAATTTCAATTTCCTCAGACAAATGATTTCTTCTCCTCTTGTAAAACAGGTTAAACTAAAACATCATTCATTAGTCTCAGCTAACATCTGACATTCCAAAGCCTGAGGAATACTGAGAATGTCACAACTTCCTTGCTGTCCCATGGGTCTTTCCAGAGATGATTCTACCGTATTTAAGCTCTGCACTTCTCTTGGTTTTCCTTTCTACAACTTTATCTTTCAAAACTACATTTTCTGTTACATGGAGAAAGAAGATTTAACTTCATAAGTTAACATAACTTTAAGAGAGCAGTTGCTTAGTGCTTACTTGCCAGTTGTGCTTAAACCATTACGCTCTGACTAGTGCTTTTCATCTCTTCTTATCTTTTTTGAATACCTTCAAACCCATATAGACTGTTCGGTGCTCAATGAATCTTTGGTCCCTTCTTAGGTATTCCCATGAGATGTAAACAATAAAGCTGCTGACATAGAAGACTGAAGTGTTTCAGTAAAACCTATTTTAAATTGGGAAATAAGTAAATCATAATTGAAGGAAAAAAATACTTTCATCCAAGCAAATATTAAGCAGAATTTAAACAAGAACTAATAAAGTTGCACCTTTGAAATCACAAGGTATAGATAATTCACAAAAAATAATTGGACAAGTCTCAGCTAATGAGGCTTCTGGACCATTAATAATCTGTTTCAATAACTCTGAAGATCCCAAAAGACTGGTAAGAAACCGTCACTGCACTTCTGGTTTAATAAGGTAAAACCAATGGCCCAACTAACTATATTTTTCAGTCTGACTATTTTCACAGATTAGAAAGGATAAATACTGATGGAAATTCAATAGAGACATTTTTAAAAAGCTAAAGTAATTAATGATGATTAAATCTTTGGTTGGAGTATGAATATGTATAGACAGGATGGGGCAAGGGAGGTTATATAATATATCTATATGACACTAGACCATTGTGGCTTCTGTGTTTCCCAATTCAACACATACATTAACAAATTTGAAGGAAAAAAACAGCCAAACAAACAAATGCTCCACAGCTGATAGAACTCAGCTGGTAAGGTTCCAGATGGATGAAAAGAATTTGGCTCAGTTAAATGGAAAAATATAATAAAGTGTCCAAAGATTGGTTGTGGAATTGAGACATCTGATTAAGAAATAAAGCATACATTTGAAATATCAGTACTGTGGTGTTATGTTTTAAAATCAGGAATGAGATCAGACTACTTGATTGGGACTTGATTTACAGATTAAAAAACTAGGTCTGTCCCTTTGATTCTCACAAATCAATCTGCACCAAGGCCCAGCAATATACCCTTACAACTAAGAAGTCCAACAGCATCCTGGACTGTATTAGGACGAGCACCACCAGCAAGCAGGTTTGCATAGGGGATCCTTCCCATCTACTCGGCACTGGTGAGGCATCTGGAGTGCTGTTCCCCATGCCAGGCTCCACAGTATAAGAGGCATGAATGTATTGGAGAGAGCACAGTGAAGGATCACTAACTGGTTCAAGGACTGTAGCATCTGTTGAACTAGGAAAGGCTGAGAGCTGGGACTTTTTGCCAGGAGAAGAAAGGGTTTAGCAGGATATTTTTAATGTGTATCAATACTTAATGGTAGAAAACTAAGATGTAGAAATCAGACTCTTCTCAGTAACACCTAACAAAAAGTCAGGAGGCAGCATGCACAAATTAGATATCGGGAAATTCCAGTTAAACACAAGGAAAAATGTAATTCCTGTAGAATCACTAAAGGTTTGAATTGGAAGAGGATCTTAAAGAACATCTAGTCAAACTCTCTGCCATTGCCTGGGACATCTTTTACTCAGGTTACTCTTTTGACCAGGTTGCTCAAAGCCGTAAAATGGCTGAACACTGAAACAGGTTGCCTGGAGAGGCTGTAGAGTCTCAGTTCTTGGAGAAAGTCAAAGGCCAACTGGACACATTCCTGAGCAATCTACTCTAGTTCATCTTTCTTTGAACCAGTGGGACTGGGCAAGATGACCTCTGCAGGTGCCTTCCAATCTTAATGATTCTCTGATTCTACAAAGAAAAAAAACAAGAGGCGACTGTTACATTACAGATGTATATAATGTTTGAAATAGAGCTTCCCACAAAGCTTTATTATTAGATACTGAAATATTTCAGGTATATAATTTATATACAAATTGTTAAACTAAGATATGGACCGACACGTGCCTTATGAACTTTCTCTTTCTTTCTCTTACTCCTCGGTACACAGAGACGCATACAAATAAATTTTACTTCTCTCTTTATCAGCCAAACCTGTCCTACAATCACTGAAAATTTTGAGACACTCTTAAAGTCACTGTGAGTTTTAGTAATCTTTCTTGTTTTCAGTTTTCATGAACCCCTATTTCTGACAAATAGACATAACTGTGAGATATGTAAATGCTGTGCACTAATAATAGACCTCAAGACTCCAATTTCGGACATGTGTGAGAGCTGGGAGACATTCATCCAAATAAAAATTTTGAAGTTTTCCAACCAAAAATATGCTAGCATTGTAAAATAAATGGTTTCCAGTATTTTTCTTTTGGGGATTTGTCTGATTTTCTGTGTCTACTAATTTTCAGTCTTTTCTAAGGATAACAACATTCTCACTGGGTCTATTATCAAATAGTTCCTTCATATAATTTTTGTATTGGAAATTAAACCACAACGAAACACTTTTACACAACTGTTCTATCCTGTATGAGTTTTTTCTATTAAATGTATGGGGGCAGGGGGGAAATACAGGCCAACAGAAAAGTAGTGTTCAGAATAAAGTAAAGCTGGCTAAGAGTTCCAATATTGCATGCTCCTTAACCCAGCATCTAATTTCCTCTTCAGTTATATATCAATGACTTTGACATACAGAATTATACAGTATTGTCCTATTAAACTGGTGACTTATATAAAGGAATGGTTTCCCACTCATTTTCTGACTCTTAAACCAGTCTGAAAATGTCATTCCTGGATAATAACCTCCTATCCAAAAAAAATCAATATTTGTTTATACCCTAGTTTATGCATCTCTTTTATGACGTGCAGAAACTGGGTGCTTAGGCTGAGCTTGCAATAATAAGTCAAGCATGCTGCTTTCTGAAATTTATTGTTATTATGTTTCTTTTGACTTGCTGATGTGGTTACTAAATGTGCAAAGTGAATTAGTCTACACTGTCTCACTGATAGCAGTGGTTGAAGTCAGCTGCAGCAATCATTGTTCTGGAGATGATAGTAAGCACTTCCCACCTTTTCCTCGTGTCTGCTTTACATACTAGGAGGAAGAAGCAAGATGGAATAGTCTACATTAAGAACAGTACTACAACAATCTTTTAAAACCTATCAATTAATCTTCTGTTAGTCTGTCATCTTCCCTGTCACATTCTTTTAGAATCCTGGAAAACTGGAAAAGAGAAAAGAGGAAGCATCCTTAAACTTTTCTTGGCATTTCATTCTCATGGTGAAACCATAGTCAACTCTCACAATTTCTACTACAAATATATCTCTTGATAATACAGCCAATAAGACATGCACAAGCAATATAGTCACTAGAATGAACAAAAAAACCCCTGCTTTTATTTGAGTATAGAGCATTCTAATATTACTTATTCCAGCCATACTGGGTTAGTTCATATTGTTTCATTCCTGATACTCTCATAGTGTTTTTCTGACACCATGCCAGGAATCTTTGCTGCTCTTTTTTTGTCCTCCACTCCAAATTATAAATGCACTCTGCCTCCTTTAATCCAGCAGACACCTTGATAGTCAAAACCCAACCATGTTCCTTTTATCCCCAT
This sequence comes from Orthonyx spaldingii, assembly GCA_013397795.1. Taxonomy (NCBI): domain Eukaryota; kingdom Metazoa; phylum Chordata; class Aves; order Passeriformes; family Orthonychidae; genus Orthonyx; species Orthonyx spaldingii. Next base: position 15,291 of record VZTJ01005114.1, on the reverse strand, counting down.
TCCCTCACCTCTCCAACTTGCTTTCCAGACCACTCTACTTAAAACTGTCTGTCCTTTGAGATTCATAAGCTGAAATAAGGGAGGAGCTTTGCTAACCAGTAAGGTTTTAAGACAGTAGAATCATAGAAGTAGAAATCCAGAAAACCTATAATCATCTAAATTCCTACCTGTACTCTTTACTACAAGTCACTCAGGAGGCCAGCTTATTGAATTGTGACTTACATTCCAGTGCATATTCTCTAGTTCAAAAATACAAGTGCTCATTTTCTTATCCATATAGATTCACCTTATGCTCAATTTGTATGCAAAGCAAATAATTTGCTCATACTTGTAAAGGATATGCATTATCAGAACACAACACCTGCAGGACAAAGGAGAGGTTAATTTCATTGTTGCCACGAAGCAAAGGAGATCATTATAGAGCCTGCAGTAACCAAGCTCTGTGAAATAGCTGCATTAGTCATTAACTTTCCAGCACTAAATTTCATATCAAACTCAATTAACTACTACATAGCTTTTAATGACAATATTTTTCAGATGCAGCTTTTGTTTACTAATAAGATTTCCCATCACAACCAACTTTGCCATTACTTTGGTGATATTAATATTCAACTCCTGTGTTTCTCTGAAGAAAATGGAGCAATGAAAATCGCATTTGCTGAAAGTACTCCTTGAATTATTCTTCTAAATCTTAAAGCACTTAAGTTTTATTTTTGCATTAAATGGCAATAAGTGTGTAGATGAATGTCGTGTCTGCATTATATTCACAGAACAAACTGGAGTTTTTTATAGAACTTCCATATATCTGACCAGAACATTTCTGTTGTGTTTGAGACTTTCATGATCAAAGGCCCTTAAAATAGAATTGTACTTTCAGTTTGTTATTTTCTTATCATACTGAAAGTCAAAGCTCAGAATAAAAGAAGTCACAAAGTTAATATAACCAGAAAATAATTTACATAGGCAATTAGCAAAACATGCACATGGTAAGAGAAGTTGGATTAAGACATCAGATCACCCACAACCTACAGAAGAAAACATTCTGGTCTTTAGTCTCTCTGGCTCCTCCCCATTTTTTTTCCCTTTTTGGAAAGGTGGGAGAGATCCTTAGGTTCAGATAACAGCAGTTATATTTTTACCTTGTTTTTTGTCTGCTTTGATGCCTTTGTGTCACTTGCATGATTGTTAATTGTTGGTTTGGTGTGGGTTTTTTATCTGTAATATGGGAGAAATAAAAATCCTTCATTTGATTTTTGAAAAATACTGAGGTACATACAGGCAACCTGTGAGAAAACCTAATTCTGAAAGCACTTGTCTCTAACTTGTCTCTAACAATGGTCTCTAACTTGGAAATAACTGCTAATGGTACATTTGTCACCTATATTGATTGTTGTTTTTTTTTTCACAGTCCTAGAAAACCTGAGTAACAAAGCTATAGTATAAAGAATAGCTATAAACCTTCAGAAGATTTGTGGATATATTGTTCAAAAATAGCTAATGGCAAATAGTTTTGCAAGTTGATAAAGAAAGCCTATGATTATTCTTATGCAAAAACATTTCCTAGCCCTGTGGTTTTTTTCTAGTTTCTGTGACCTTTCCTTCTTCAGCATTCTGGCTTCTTTTTTTTTCTGCAGCTTTTGGTCATCTGACATATACTGCTCTTCTCTTTAGGATATGTTATTGGGACAAGTTTTATGCCTGTTTCACTTTTATTTTTCTTAATAAGGAAGGTATTTGGCCCAGGGAAATCCATCAGATAGGAAACTATCATTTATCTTGGATATATCAGTCAGAAGGCATTAATAATGACAACCATCAACAGGTTTTGTATTATTTATAGAGAGCATAGTGAGAATGCGGGAGTAGGATCTGTTCATGATATCTCACAGATAATGTATAGGACAATCCCTCCAATTCTCCTTGTGCTGAGACCAGCTGGAATTATTACCTTCTTTACACTATTGGGTGTTCCCTTCAGTTAGTAGTTGTTGTAATCCAACATGTCCTTGGATAGTAAAACTAAAGGAGTAATATCTAACTGGTGTAGAAGGCCAAAAGAAGGATCTATGTATGTGTTTAGTGAAACTCTCCAATAAGGGGTTTGTGCAGAGCAATATTTATCTGAAAGAGCATACTTATGAAATCCACTTTAGTGTTCTCTTTAGTAATGTAATGTGACAGAGATGATGCATTGCATCCCATGGTAAATTCTTGTGGCATAAAAACATCGTGAGGGGGCTCAGACCACTTCGTTCCTGGAAGGAAAAAATGTTCTTGCATAGGACTGCTTGCAGTCACCCACATGAAAGGCTGGAGAGAGACAACACGAGACATGTGCGGGAGCTCAGGACTTCTGAACAACGAATCAATATGATTTCGCAGAAGCCATTTATTGTTTACAAAGCACTCTTATTTCTACTTTTACAACTGCTGTACACGCGATCACACATTACATGATTGGTCCCTCTAGCTTGTCCACGCGCTTTGCATGCACTTTTCAGAAAACATAATTGGTTCTTGTTTCAGTGCAGCACAGTCTTTCTTTATCTATTTCTTGCTGTCTTGGTATTCTGTTTTTCAGCTTTTCCTTTCCCAATTTAGCGCAGCTTACATTTCAGTGGCCTTGACGAATTCTTGAGGGCTTTGGTAAGTATAACTACAGGTGGTTTTGGCTGGAACACACTGTCAGTGTTCAAATGCATTACAACAGACATGGTGAGCAAGCACACTCAAACAAGAAAAGAGAACACACCTCCTCTGCAGAATACAGAGTGGTGTGTATGTTTATTTTTTTATTCTAAAATTCCCACTTTAGATAAAGAAATATGGTTTTCAGACAGATCAAGACTAAACCTGTCATTAAAGAGAAATATAAAGCAAACTATCCCAGACAAATTTTGTGCATTTGAAAATTATTTTGACAAAAAATGTGAACAAAATTTTGCTTCCCCATCTCTTCTTGTGCACATAAAAGAATTCTAGTAAAGACCTCACTTCAACTCTCTTTCCAGTGGCGTAGTAGAATATGGCTTCTCAACTGACAAAACAGAGCTCCTTTACTCTCTTTCCACCATATTTTTACAGTATTTTTTACGGTGTAATGGTATGGGGTATTTCATAGCATCTGGAATGTTAAAGGCTTGGAATGGATCTTAAAGATCATCTAGTGCCAACCCCTTCTGCCATTTCTCACATTTCTATTGGGAGAATCCTTTATTTGCTGTAAGGAATAACCTGCACTAATAAGACCGAAAGGTTTCATGTGTGGAATTTTTGTTGTCTTGTGTGAACATTTTGCAAGATTGTTGAGCTCATAGAGGGAGATTTTTAAGTTTATACAGTTTTAATACCAATTCAAAATATAATTTGATGTTGGTTGCTTCTCAATGCTTACACAGTTTTAATTTGAACTGTGGCCTCAGGGGTGAAAGACCATTAAGTAGCCTAGCAATTCATGAAGAAAATTTCAAAACATACAGTAGGTAAAATGAGATTGTTTCTGTATTTGCATGTTTAATTTGTTCCTACTAAAGAGCATGTTTAAAGGTCTTCCTCTTTCATATAAAGTTCTTCTCTTTAATAGACCAGTTCTACTTTTTAGGACTGGCAATAACAAATTCACCTTGACCCCTGTCCTCGTCATAAGCAAATGTGTAACAAAGAGTTCTCTGGATGTTTCTGTGTTTCCTTCTATCTTTCACACATATCCAGCAGGATTGTTGTATCTAAAACTAGAAAGGAGTTAGAGTTGTTTTTCCTTCTCCAAAAGAATGTATGGAATCATACACTAGTTTTGTGCACACCTGCAGAAAAAAAAATTACTTCCTTCAGAATATCTCACCTAGCCTTTCTTTTCTTTCAGTAAAATTGCCAATTGTAATTCAACTGAAAGCTTCTCACTAGCAAGAGGATCCAAGATCCTAAGAAGAAGTCATAAAACTATTTGTACATGACATGATGAATTTGATGGCGGGTAAATATCTTAAAGGTTATTCTTTGTCTGACATGGGGGTCCATTTTGGAGCCAGCTGAAACTGACTGTTCCCAAAACGTGGAGGGTCCCTAGTCTCGTCTCACAGAGGCCACCTCTAAATCCCCCTTGCTACCAAAACTTCGCCACATAAACAAAATACACTATTTGAAACCATTTTAAATTGCTTAATACTCTGAAAGAATACTGTTGTCTCAGCTTTAAGTATTTCCTAGGCTTTTCTGTGAGACAGTGATTTCTGCAAACAGTTCAAATCCAAGCTGCTGATCTTGTTTTTAGTGCAAATAATATTTTCAGGCATAGATCTAGAAGGCAATTTCCATCAGAGCTGACAGGTTCTTTAACAAAGCTGCAATAAGAGCTGAGGAAAAAAAAGGTTTTTAAAATGGAGTTCCTTAAGTATCTGAGAGGATCTTTATAAACTACTTGCTGATGTCATGAGAGTGAACACCTTTTCCCTGTGTACTATACCATACCTTTACTGTGAAAAATAGTTTACATATACACCTTTAGCTTATAGATGGCAATGGTAGCTGGGGAGGTTATTCTGGAAAAAAATCCCTTAGCTAATCAAAAGTTAAATCACGGAGTTAAGCTTGAATGAGAGATTTCAAATTTCTGTGCATGTGAACAGCAAGAATGAGGTAAAATAAATTTGGAAGCACAGTTTAAGATAGTATTTTTGCTACATGATTTGGCTTTTCACCCTTCCTTTCTCACAGGACAGCAGCCTTTTCCTGCTTGTGCAATCCTGTGGTGAACCAAATTGAGAATCTGATCTAAATTAAAATTAATCGGAAAAAAAAAAGGCAGTTTTAGCTCTGATTGGTTCCCTGATCTAGTTCAATGAGCAGCAGCACAAACATTTCTGCTAGCCCAAGGGAGGAAGCAAAGCAGAGTGAGAATAAGCTGTCAGGTAAAGAAGGAGGTCAGGACTGTCGCTTGAGGCAGCAGTGCTAGCTGACAGAGTGCTTGAAACTGCAGATTGAGGTGTTTTCATATTTGCATTTTTTTCATCAAAACCAAATCTTCATGTTCTGCTCTTGATTAATTCTGATGTTCCCAGAGAAAAGACTACAGCATGAATCTTTACTTGTAGATATTTAAAAGTATTCGCCATTTCTGCTTTTTTGAAATGAATAACAAGGTTTATTAATGAAAATAAAGGTGAGGTCACTATTACAACAGTGGTGCAATAAAAACAACAGCCCAGACCAAAGCAAAAAGAAGCTAAATAAAATTATGTTGCTCCATCAGTTCAGACTAACAGTGTTTATAGACTAGTTTCTAGTTTTTAGCAGCTCCTGTAATTGAATGTTGTGGAAAAGTGCCTCTCCCGGAGTGTCCTATTTTTAAGGGTATTACTGTGATATTTGAATGGTTTTGCAAGCCACTGTACATATGTAGCTGTCTGACATGAAAACTTGCTGTACGGGAGTGAATCACTGTTCCAATCTGCACTGGTTATAACTTCTAAAGCAGTGATGCTTCCACATAAGACTAAGATTCAATTTATGTACCTATAAACAGGGAAGACTCAAACAAACCAGCTTTCTGTTGGAAAAGCAGTCAGTTAAATTTAGAGCCTTGTATTCATAGAATGACTACGGCAGAGCAGATTACATTAATCTAGGGATGAAAATCAGAGGATATACAGCAACTATTGCATTCCATTTGTACAGTTGCTGACTGGAAATGAGGTAAGGATGCAGCAACGTGTCATCTAGCTAGTATTTGCTAGCCTGCGACAAAAGATCACTTACATGGCAAAGAAATCACCTACTTTTTCACACATTCATGGATCATAGACCCCAATTAAATGCAAAGATCTTCAAATATTTGTCAGGCAAGAAAACTTCTTAAGTAGTGCTTAAGAAAGAAAATTGAGGAAAACAATTCCAGGTGACCAACTGATCTGATTGTTTTGAGTTATAGTATTAAACAGAAATAGCATTTGCTCGACTATGCAGCAACAGAGAACGTTTCAGCATCCTGAGCTCACAAGGCAGATGTGATGCTTTGTTATAGCTGTCAACAATTTGCTGCATTGCAGGCTAATGGTAGCGGTTTAGGACAGCAGCGTTACAGTAATGTTCAAATGCTCATCATTAACCACCACACTCGGATTCTAAAATAAGATATTAATTGAACACACAGGAGTGTTAAAATGTAAATAATACTGTCTGATAATTTTGAACATTGGTAGATTTCCACTGGATCTTTAACTCTTCAATTGCAGCAACATAATAAAATCAGAAGTAGAATTTTGATACAGCAGCATCCTCAGAGAATTGGAAATACAGTCCAACAGATGAATGCAACAAAGGAATGGTAGATATCTATTTCTGCTCTCTCCTTTGAGCATGCATATAGAAACACTCATCCAACACCACAGATATATATATTTTGTTTAATAACCTAAAATATCCCTGGTGGCTGATACCTACTTGCTTCTTAATGTTTTACATCTGCTTCATTAAAACAGAAAAAAAAAAATTCGTAAATTATAATAAAAATGAATAGACACTGCAAAATTCCATAAAAAGTTATAAATAACCAATTTTGCTTCCTGATTGAAATCATCAAATATCTGATTCTCCCAAACATTGATAATCAGAAGCATATTTTCTCCTTTCCATCTCTGATTTTTGACAGTTATCCAGTGCATAAAGGTTTCAAGGACAGACTCATACAACTACAGAAAATCACCACATAATTTTAGATGTCTAAGAGAGAAAAGAATCCTGTTTAAAAGGCGTTTTCATATGGAACCCCTATGGATTTTCCCTTAAACTGTTTTTATCACTGGGATTTTAGGGGAACCAAAATTAGCCTTTGGAATTAGATGTTCATGAAATTATACCAAAATTTCCATAAACCCAACAAACCTTTTTAAAAATTATGGTGTTATATGATCCCAAACTGTGTACTAATGGTTCCATCACTAAACTTAATTACTCAGTTTTCCACAGCTGGAGCGCAATGCCTGTTTCCCTCAGGACACAAACTTGAAAATGCCATTCATGTAAGGTTTTTGTCTCTAGAATGCTACATATATATTCAACAAAGTGATGGTAAAGGTCATGTACAGAAAGGGTGATAAAAAAAGCTTTGTAGCCAGTCAGTTACTGAACAGTTTGTTGGCTTAAAGGGACATACTGTTGTCACAGAGGTATGATCCTGTAGTCAGTAAATTGAACCCTTCCTATCAGAGGTACCACAAAACTTGGAGGTGGGTTGCTACCATCTGCTTCTGTCAAGGTGAATATTATGTAGGGGAAAATGAGTCTTGCCAATTTGAACATACAACTTAAAAGAATTAGTATCGTAGAGGTCATTGCAGAGTATGATGCTTTTCTTCCTGTGTGATTAAACTGGAAGATAACAGTAATCAGGCAGCATTGATTAACTGGATGATGATTTTTTTTTTTTTTTTTTCAAATCCTGAAATTAAGGCCAAGAGATTTCAGCATGACATTATCTGTGATATTTGGACATTTTCTTTCTTGGATTGTTTTGGTAGGAAGCAGAGTTTGGTAGTGAAGGGACTACAACAGGGATTGGTGGAAGAGCCTGGAGGCTCTGATTCTGAGATGATGGCTTATGTGAAAAGAATAGACTGCGACTGGGATGCTATAGTACTAAAGGGACTCTTTAGTGGTGGGTGTGAGAAGAATTAGAGGTGAAAGTAATGTGTCATCTTTTTTTTATGTTGAAATTTCCTTTACCATCAAAGATGCCAGATATTTGCAATGGATGTAAGCCAACACCCACAGATATCTTGGCTTTCAAATATGTTAAGTTATTGATTTGCTTTTCCAAACTGGTTAAATGAAACAGAATTAGGGGGACTGAACATCTCTCCCTAAACTCTTGAGTAAACCAAATCAAGAGAAGAGGATCATTTCCTCTCATACATCGCTTAAAAACAAGGGTAGAGTCCACACTGGTAAAACAGGAAATATCTCCCCACCTGTTCTTTGACCCAGAACTGGAAATAGCCTCTTCTAGATCCTCTTACTCCAAGTTGTGTCAGAAATGAGTAACAGCTGTATTAGATACTTTTTCCTCTGAGCCAATACTTCAGGAATTCCTCATTATCTAGCAGAGATTATAGTCTCTGGATTACAAATTACTGATGAGGCCTTATAAAGGAAATATAAAAAGTTAAAAAGCTCATGCCTAAAGTATGTCTATGATTTCTTTTCTTGAGCTTCCAGCTCCACAGCAGTATCATCTCCTAACATTCAATGCATAATTATTGGCATCACAACCCTAGCAAATATAAAGTACAATTATGAGTCACATAGCATCCTTTCTGATAACAATGCCTTTCCTATAAATCTGTGTGAAAACTCCAATTACTAAAATAGACATCAAATTCTAGATGTAGGCCTTCTGGACTCCTTTGCAAATGGAGGGTTGCAACAATAAAGAAAAAGAGAGAAATCTCTGAGCACTGAAGTAGGAAGCAGCATAGCACAGCAGATAAACCTTCAATAGCTCTTCAAACAGTGACTAAGCACATCTTGGTATTACATACTCTCCCTTCTTTGCAGGTAATTCAACATTCAAAGAAAAAGACAAACAGCAGAAGAGAGACTATTTCTCACTTTCTCCAAGGAAGACAATCAGTCCAATGAAAAATTTACTCTTGGATTAGTCAGGAAGCCTTCTCCAAATTCTAGTATTTTCATTGTTATTGTTCTGCTAAAGTTGAACCAAATCAACATGCTTACAGGTTAATCAGCTTAATAGCACAGATTAGACATGGAATCAAAAAGAAAAAAAGAGTCTGTCTTTCAAGGTAATTTTTCAAGTTTATTTCTTTCAAAATTACTTCTTTTAAGTATTTCTTTCAAGGTTACTCAAGAGCTGAAAGCAGAAAATTGATATTGATTCATATAACTTAGTCTTTTTACTTACTGCACACTATATTATGTGCTGCTTCTTTTGGGAGGAACAACACAAAATAGGAACAATTTTAATCTATTTTGCTCATATAGGGAAAAATACCAACAGATTAGAGTCCCATGCTTATTGCACTCCCTCTCCCATGTTTGAGTACTTGGAGATTTTTCACATTTAACAAGAAAAGATTAACATTAACGTATTTGATGAGCTCATAACCGTGAACACCAAGGAGGATGGCTCAGAAAGGCAACAAGTAAGTTAGTGCTTCTTAGATTATTGTGCATTTACTCACATGTGTATAGAAATAAGTCCTTGGGAAAAATACAGTGGAAAGATTTAAAAGCCAGTGTCTATTCAGCTCTTAAGGTGATCCCATAGAGTAAATTCCAGACAGAAATCCAGCAACACAACTTCTGAGATGTGACATAAATCACCGCTACTACACTCTTCAAGACACACTGTAAAGAATTAAACTTCAGAACCTATGAAAGCTACCACCACAACTTGCCATTAACAAATGGCAAAAATATCTTGAACACATATTTTTTCTGTGTTTTTTTTCTCAAGCCCTACTTTCTTCCAGAATTTTATAATAGTGCTCCATGAAGACAATTTTAAGATTAAATCTTTTATCTATGATGTAACGGTATCTATGATATTTTCTTGCTTATATTCCCAAATTAATTACCCAAAGGGGAAGGGGGGGATCAAACCAGTGTACATATTCTAACTCCAAACTCATGCCATTAATACAGAAACAGATTTTCAATACAATCTTTACCCTGAAGGTATTCTTAGGCCTTCTAACCTCCTTTAAAGCAAAAGGAACACACATGTATGACACAAGTTTTTGCTGTTTGCAGGTGAATATACAGTAAATGTGTGAACCCCTGGATCTTGGAGTTTTTTAAGAAATTCATTATATAGAAAAACTTTGAAAATGAAAGAGATGCACTGTTTTTCATCCTTACTAGACCTGATCTTTTTGTTAAATTCCTCTTGAGCTGTGGCCTTAAGGATGCTGCTCTAAGGTAACTTCATGAGCTTTCCCTGGACCACATTTCAGATTTTCAAACCTCAATGTCTTTGCAGGAGTTGGTACATATTTGGAGAACTGGTGCTAAATTTTAGGAGAGGGATTTCTTAATCAGATCTGGAATATGACATGGCGAATTTGCATTTCTTACTATGAGAGCTCAAAGAGAAAAGGAAAGCTTTCATCATACTTTTGATAATTTTTGAAGTGCAACCTCATGTGTTTAGCTGATTATGTTACTGCTATCATCTGGAAAAAGTCCCGGAAAGTCTGTCTCTTGTGAGCTTACAGCTTCACCTGATTGAGCTAAGTCAAAAATCCTCAGACTTTGAATTTGCAGAAATAAACTTAACATCATAATATGTGTTAAAAATATGTTATCAAAATGATACTGTAGATTTCAGTAGCCATTTCATAAAGTAAAACAAGGGAAGAAGTATTTTAGTGTCAGTAATAAATATGCATATTTGAATACTGATGTCATAAGCCCTAACAAAAAAGTTCCCAATTACCTTGTACAATTTATTATAAGACTAAAAATAAAAAACATGGAAAGAAAATAAATTTGGAGAAAAATCTAATTTGCTCAAATAGTTATTTTCTGCTTTAAATGTGTAACGTCTATGAAAGTATTAATTATTATTCAACTTTCTATTTCATTTGAGAATTCTGCAGCCAACTTGCTAAAGGGCATGGGGACTTAATTTGTCCAGTGAGAAGCTATCTTCACTCAGCAGGGAGTAGTAAAGGTTCAGGGACACATTTCCTGGCTGCTTGTCCAGCCTAGCTGGTGTCAAGGGAAAAAAAATCACCCACAAATTTTTGAAGGCATATGGATGTCTAAATTTGTTCCTGAACCTCTCTATTCATAACCTCAGTACAGGGGACATTTCAAGGATGGAGGATTAGGAGCACAGAAGAAGCCAGATGACATGCTTCAGTGATATTTCAATGATGTATGTTCCCTGGTGATCTGAAAGGATTCAAATGTAAGTTTATTTGAATTTGTTAAAAATTGACCTTAGAAACTGAAACAAATTGTAGAACATTTTCCATTCAACTTACTTCTTCAACTCCTTATTTTTAATTATTATGCATTTCAATAGCATTGTCTACATCCATTGCTCATGACCCTGTTATATAAAGGAAAGTGCCCTTTTACTATAGATGGTATGCCTTTAAATTCTTCTAGTTAGTTCTTATGAATGTCAACGTTGTGAAGTTCAGGAGAACTTGACCCAAAATGATCAGGAGACTGAATTTTTTTCTCCAAAATAAATGGCTTATACCTAGGTCAAGACAAACCCATATGGATATGAAAAAGAAGCAACAAAAATTAATACCTTACTCTCTTGCTCCTTAAACAAATTGCTTTGTTTAATTTGATCATAAAATTTTTTTCTTAATTATGTACATCTCAATTTTGAAAACAGAAGGTATTTCACTTTTATTTGCAAACAAGATGTTTAATGATCAGCTGAATTTGGCCTCAGGTAAGCACTTTAAAATGTATTGCAGTCTTAAAACCCATTCAAGGTGTTCCTTAATTTTTTTATTAGATTCTGATTTGATCTTTAGTGCATAAATCAAGATTTATTGGGAAAAAAAAATCAAGTATACACTGTCTACCATCACAAACTTAATTCAGAACTCAAAATATTCACAACAGCCACTAGATGTAAAACTACGCAGCGGCTACTTGTGACAGAGCTAAGAACATTCCCAGTTTTAAAATACTGATAGGACCTGATATAACAACTATTCCCCCCTAGTACAGAAGGCTCAGGGTTGAGTTTCTTTTAAAGACTTTTGAAATCAAGCACAAACATTGTTTATGGGAATATTTTCATCAGTAACATAGAGACTGAGATTGAATGCACCCTCAGCAAGTTTGCAGACAACGTGAAGCTGAGCATTGCAGTTGACACAACAGAGGGAAGGGATGCCATCCAGGTGAACCTGGACAAACTTGAGAAGTGGGCCCATAAGAACCTCATGAGGTTCAACTAGTCTAAATACAAGGTTCTGCAGCTGAGTCAGGGCAATCCTAGACATGAGTAGAGACAGAGAGAAGAATTTAAAGAGAGCAGTCCTGTGGAGAAGGCTTGTGGGTTCTAGTGGATGAAAAGCTAAACATGAGCCAACAGTGTGCACTTTACAGCCCAGCAGCCAGTTATATCCTGGGCTGCATCAAAAGCAGCATGGGCAGCAGGTTGGAGGTGATTCAGCCCCTCTGCTCTGATCTTGAGAGACCCCATCTGGAGTGTCACATACAGGTCTGAGATCCTCAACATTAGACGGACATGAACCTGTTAGAGCACATCCAGAGGAGGGCCATGAAGATGATCCAAGGGCTGGAGTCCCTCTCCTGTGAAGACAGGCTGAGAGATTTGGGGCTGTTTAGCCTGGAGAAGAGAAAGTTCTGGGAAGACCTCAAGACCTAAAGGGTGCTTTTAGGAAAGATGAGAGCAACTTTTTGCACAGTCTGATAGTGATAGGACAAAGCAAAACAGTTTTAAAACAAAAGAGAAGATATTTTGATTAGATGTAAGGAACAAATTCTTTATTCAGAGTGCAATGAGGCACTGGAACAGGTTGCCCAGAGAAGATGTGGATGCCCCATTCCTGGAAGTGTTTGAGGCCAGGTTGGATGGGGCCTCAAACAACCTGCTCTAGTGAATGTCATCCCTGACCATGGTGAAGGATTGGAACTTAGATGGATTTTAAGGTTGTTTTCAACCAAACCGTTCTATGATTATGTAAAAGGGACCTAATATGAAAATTCAGAGGAGCTTATTTTGTTTTCAGGGTAGGGCAGCTATATTGTTCTCAAACTGTGTATGTATTTTGGAAGTATAAGATGAAGACATAAACCTCAAAAAACCCTACAAAAATAGCAATTGTGTAAACAAAATAAAAAAACATTGTGGTGAGTTGAGGGATATTTCTTTTTTCAACATTCCCCTCCACCTTCATATACATAGAGGGTAGGACAAACACCCTGTTAAAAGTCCAGAGGGTGCAGATTTTTAATATGGTTGAGTTTACTCTCTAGAAAGTGGAAATCATTAAGATGATCTGCATAGTTCCCAGATGAGTTAATAAAGATGCAAACTCATTAAGTCACAGTCCTTGCATCTTGTCCTCTTTTATGTCTGAGACAAAATCTAGTTCTTCAACACTTTGTATGCTCCACTGAAGAGAGAGAGTTCCATTACATTTTAATGGCTACTTTCTGCAGCGTTTACCTTTGAGTCTTTGTAAATCTGTGTCATTCCCCTTTTACCGAGCCAGTCAAAAAAGCTATGTACCTTGTAATGAAAGATGTGCCCTTTGAGTGCTTTCACAAGAACACCATCCTCTCTATCGTGATGTTGTGTTAGGGCACATGTGGAGCATAGTTGGAGCATGGTCATACTGATTCCAATGTCCTTGCTACCCAGGGGTTGCTTTCAGAGTCCAAAAGAGATGAAAGAGACAATCAAGAAAGAGATTCCATTTCACTTTCTGGTGAAGGAACATTCAGTTTGTTTTTGTGCAGTGTGGTTCTGATGACTGCTGACACATGAAGAGAGACCTAAAAGCAAGTCCACATCCTCTTGTAAGATGTAACAAAGGCCACAGGGCTGGCTCATTTTTTTCTTACCATCTGACTTCATTCCACTGGCATTCTAAGTAAAGCACCTCATAAGAACAAAATTTGTTATAAAGTCGAACAAAGCCAGGAGGGAAAACTCTCCATAAAAGAGGAGGTATGGGAACTTGGCAAGGATATACACAACTGCATTTTTGTCTTGGTTGCTTAATAGTGTAAACAACTTTTGTTGGTTAGCTTTGTGTGTGACCATTCAGGAAACCCTCTATATAGACAATGTATCTTGTCAACCATTTCCTCTGTGTGTAAAATGTAATTCGTCACCCTGTGCTGCCTTGGCAGCAGCCTTGTAAAGAACTCACTGAATTAATGAATATTTCATAAAGATGTGATTTATTAGCATTCCTCACCCTCAGCTTTGAAAAAGATACATCCTTCAAAAGCTGAGTGCACAAAAGCTATCTTCAGGTATGGAAAGGAGACTGAAACCCCTGAAGAAAAAAACCAGGATTTCTTAATAACCTCTGGGCTCTATAGACTTTAGAAGAGATATTTAGTCAATCTTACATTAATATTTTAGACGGTAAAGAAATGCCGTAGTAAGATATTATACTGAATTTGGCTGTCAGAACTACGGGCTATCACAACAAAAAAAAATTATTACAAACTCAGAATCTTTCAGTTTCATATATTTTGACAAACATATTAAAAAATAGGTCATGGCATAGTGCAAATACCTCTAGGCCTTCTGAGCTGCCCAGATTTTCGTACTGGTACAAAGCACTTTCCTTCCAGACCCATCAGCAAATTCATCACAAGCACTCATTATGAAGTTGTATGTACTTGTGCTTTTATCCTCACCACTACCATCCTTGGGTGCTAATATAGTAACTACTATAACAACAAGCATTCTTTTCTACGATTGCAAATATTTATTGTGCTTAATTAATATGTATAGCCTGTTTCTAATATATAAACATTCATTTTTTGAGAACTTGCAGATTCTGACACACATTGCAATACAGACACAAAATAAACTAAAAAAATCAAATGTGATTGTGATATCTCAAACAGATAGTACTATCAGTGGCAAAAATAAAAAATTTAAATATGTATTTTTCCTTTTTTTTTTTAATAACAGACATCCCTTATTTTCAGTGCTAGTGCAATCCCAGTATTAATTGTCCTCAGTGTGTTTGATCCACAACACCTGTTGCATTCATACAGTTATTACAGCTGGATTACTAAGCTCCTATCTTCAGCTGTAGGAATTTATGCTTTCAAGTCAGGAATCCTCTTATTCCGTGAAGATGGCAAATGCTGCATAATGTCAGACCATAGCAAAACAACACAGAACTACTTCACAACAAGAATCACCTCTTATGGTTGTGTTTAAGTCTCCTTGACTAAAACTTTCTTGTGTCTCTTTCTCTAAAAGAAGATGAATAGCTCCATGCATAGCTTTGGAACATGAGGTCAAAGGAGAAAGATGCATGTGTGTGGCAAGTTATAAGGACAGAGTGATTTTCCCAGGTGAGAGATGATACTTTTTGCAGTGATTTTTTTTTTTTAAATCTGTTGTAATTAGTTAATGTATATTTTTTTTAGTAGAAGAAGTAACCACTGTTTGCTTTAGGCTTCATAGAGACAAATATGTATGAGGGGAAAGAGGCTTATGCTACAGGAATAAGAAAACTACAAACAGGAAAAAAACCTAAAGAACACCTGAGGCATATGTTATGAATGGATATTATG